>SRHC01003859.1:0-68832 GCA_004794325.1 Pomacea maculata
ATGAAAGAAAAAAGGCTTTAACACCGTAAAAGTCAGGAGAATACCTTATGAAAAAAAACCGTAGGGTAATAATGGGAGAGAGAGAGAGAAAGCGACCTGTGACGAATGACACCCTTGCAGTTTTGAATTTCCTCTTTATTATAAACCCCAGCACCGTCTCTCGCCCCTAATGTACCCAGGGTAGGCCTGGTGCACACGAAGCGTGCAACGAAGACAGGTTACAGGAGTAATATAATGTGAGAGACACCGGGCACTCCAGTTAGTAATATACAAATACTCTTGTGTATTAATGAAGCAAGTTGGTACTATAGTTACAATGGTGTAAAATTTCTTGATGATGATAAACTAAAGGATAAGATTTTATTGCATGGGGAAGGGATTGACCTGATTTCAATTTTTGGAGACATTGTGGATAATAATAATCTTTTATCCTAATGATTAAAACACCTTGGATGAAAAGAAAGCATCAAATGCGCATATTATTATATGAAAAGCAGTCCTATCATTTCATTGTCAACATGCAGATGGTCAAATAAAGTGCGATGTTCTTCCTGCCAAACTACATGGTAACACTTCTCTCACTTGTCATTTTCCTGAGGATGTCAGTAAAACGAAGAAAGACTTCAGTGTCTATCGATACACAGATAAAAGCAGTCCAGGTGAGTATACATATTCTCTTCTGTTTTGTTTATCTTTTTCCATTCAAATACATTTCAAAAGCACATTTTAAAGCTTTAAAAACTGTAGCCATGTATATATATATAATTATATACAACCAGGGCAATAAAACTTTAAACATTGTAGCATTATCTTTTATCTGATAAATGTTGTTTTCTCATCTGCTAAGATGATGTTCTGGGCTGTTGGTGGAGGTTGGAAAAAGTAGAGTGTCGACATGACCAGGGATACGAGTATAACAAAATGATATCCGATAGACTGTCACTGGAAATCCTAGAAGTTTCAGCTCCACAGGTGTACGCCTGTCAACTACCTGGCTATGGACCCAAATCCATTATCACCTGTGACCTCAATGTACCTACCTTGATAACGAATTCTTATCACTGAACGACGATTCTTAGTATATTTATATCAATATAATCGTGAAGTATAAGAAAGTAAAATTACAGATTATTTGTATTACATAACGTAAAGTTCACATCATGATGACGATGATGACAAGGACGATGATGATGATGAATTTTCTTCAGTCAGAAGATCAGTACGCAAGGTCCCGTTCTAATGTGCTCGTTCCTGTATTACAGATACGACCTCGTCTTGTCGTGTTACAAGTGTGAAGGAGAATGAGCCGACAACATTCACTTGTACCTTCAGTGTTGACCTCAGGGTCACGAGACAGAACATCAAAGTCATCCATCAGCGCACCACAGGTAATAAAAATAATGATGTTGCTCCTTGACCCTGTCATGTTATATACTTCGACAAAATATAATCATCTTCCAAACTACGTTGTTATGGAAGGTCTTGATATCAAATGTTGTTATTGAATATAACTATCCTGTTTTAGTTTCAGCTACTACCACACCAGTCGGAACTATCATCGCTGTGACTGTTGTAGTAATAATAGTCAGGTTGGTTACTGTAGCATTGATCATCGCCTTCATCATCAGGAAACGCAGATCGCGGTGAGGAAAAATAAATCATGCCTTTAAATTGTTTATGTGTGTGTGTGTGTACACGTGTGCGCGCGCCTAAGACTAAATACAAATCAGATAAACCCTTTAAGGGCGTTTTCATTGCTCAAATTTGGACATTGGTATATTTATATATTGCTTACTTACAGGAAACCATCAGAACAGAAAAATGTTGGTGAAAAGTGGCCTATGATACAAACCGTATGCATTAGACACTTTTTTCTTTCTTTTGTTTTTTATTCTTGCTAAATATAATGCTCCCTTTATAAAAATATTTATGTCTTATTTATAAATTTTTGTGTAATTTTTAAATAATCATAATGATAAAGATAGACGGTTGACTTTACAAAACAGTATGATCTTTTAATACATCAGTAAAATAGACATAACGAGTTTTAATTGAACTGTGTTACACGTGAAAAACAAATTATTTTTACATTATTTCAGCCCCCACAGGAAGCTGATAAAACTACAAAGAACTTCTTGGCTGACCTCTCCAATGGTTTTCGAAAGACATATCCCGAGTACAACACAAAAGCCTATGTTGTGCCGCCGCTGTACTTCAATGACGTCACATATGAAGTGAAGACCTTTGCTGGGGTAGACGTGTACATCACCAGGCCACCCGATCAACAAACTGTGAAGCGAGACATGGCCATGCGTCGGGTGTTGACAAGTCTTCACCTTCTAGCAAACTTTGGAAAGAAAGTAATGTTTGTCATATCACAGTTTGACTACGACAAGTACTTGGCTAATCCTAGGAAGGAGTTTACTAATCACAATTTACCAAGACCTGGTGAACTGAGGAAGGACGACAAACACTACGGAGACTTTGACATCCTTATCATTCATCGACATCACGGGCTGGTGGTCGGGGTGGTCAAGACATGCTCTGGTGGGGGTCACAATCAAAGGGTAGAGGATACACCCCAGATGGTGGTCGAGGAGCTGAAAGAAGGCTGCAAACAACTGGATGAGGCAGAGAAAATGTTACAACATCTTCTGTCAGATCGCATGAGAAGTCAAAACCAACAAATGAAGGTTAAAAAATTATTAATTCTGCCAAATCTTTGGGAAGAGATTTTGTGGGATGTCCTTAGAAAAAAGGAAAACAAAAATGTGGCAGAGGTAAGTGTTTTAAATAGAGCTTAATTCTTGCCTGTCTTGTTAAAGGATTTACTGAACTTCTTTGTTTTACTATTATTCGATTTCCGCAGAGGCAATACATCTCCAATGTGTATTTTACACTCGCCTTAAATTTTGCCAACTATAATTCATTAAAGTTTTTTCTGTGCTTTGTTTAAAGTTTTCAAATAACTACAATATTTAAAAAAATAGAATGTCTCTTTTTGTAAAACTTTAAAAACATTATTTGCGACAATGCTTAAACTTAAAATTTCTTTTATATTTACATTGTTTTTCTTACAGTAATTACTTTTTCTTTAACTCACTTGTCACTAAATTGTGAACTTAAATTTCAGAATTTAAAGAAGTGTCTTGGATTACCGGAAACTGCTGACATTTCTAAAAAATGTCTCTGTGGTGATCACATGTGGCGTCCAAACAGACCCCAAAAGATTAAAGACTGGTTCAGCCGACGATTTTCTGATTTTTCACGTGACAAAACACTCACCAGCGACGACGAATACGCTGATATAGTTGCAAGGTAAAGTGTGAATAAGGACAACGACTATTAAACATCCTAAAATAGAAGAAGGGATAATTTAAAATTATCTTTATTGCAACCGCTTATTTCTTTTTTTAGGTCGCATATGTTACAATTGTTTTAGTCTATTTTATTAAAAGATAACTCCATTGATAATGACAGGTTCTGTGGACCTGCAACCATTTCGACTTCAAATGTGGATCATCAGAGTGGCATCGTACCCAAGACAATGGAAGACTGGGTGTGGATGACAGGTGAGCTGTTCACCAAGCCAATACTACATCCCCAGCAGTGGCAGATACTAAACACAAACAGTCCTCTGGTCTTCCTCTCTGGGCCGCCAGCTTCAGGGAAGACGAGGATGCTGGTGTTGGCAGGCAAACGATGGATGTCCGAGGGTCACAAGGTTCACGTGGTGTCCACTGGAAGAAAGAGTCTGGCAGCAAATTACATGATTTACACAGAGCTGTCGACGGCCTCCAGAGAAAAAATAATTTCAGGATCATGTGAACTGATCACTTTCGAGACAGAAAATATGAAAGAAAGGATCAACAAACTTTCGAAACTGGCTAAACCTGTGTACATCATAGCTGATGAGGCTTACAAGTGAGGTTTTGTAACTTATACTTTGACACTTTGAGTCTTAGTGTTAACTCTTATTAGACGATCTTTGCTTCAGTGAAGTCGTGCCTGGACATTTCTGTGGTGGTAGTGGTTTTTAGTGGTGGTTTTGGTGGTGATAATTCATATTTTGATGAGCACAATTAAACAAATGCATTCTCATTACTATTTCTAGACTGGAATTAAAGAAGCACACAGGAATATTCTTAGATTAAACGTGTGTAGCAGTGTGACATAAAGTAATCTGGGATTGTTTGTTTTTGTTGTTGTTTTTTGCAGTGCTGAAAGATCAAGTTTTCCGAATTTTATTGATGGTCTACTAAAGAAAGTTCCAAAACTCCATCTATGGGCTGCCAGTTGTTTACCAGACATCGCCCCTCAGTGCTTCGAGCATCAAGTCTTTAAAGACAGTTTTACCTGTCCACCTGCAATCTTAGCGAGGAAGGATATGTCAAAACTTGCCTCTGACAATGCTGTCGCCACCTGGCGGTATGACAGTAGAACCACAGCGCCCACGGATGGCCCGCCAGTAATGGTTGTTAACCATGATGGCGAAGGTCACAATGGTGACTATCCACACGACTGCAAGACATGTGCCGACAAAGCCATGGCAATACTTCAAACTCTCAACGTCATTAAACCAGGTACGTGTATACCTCAGACCTCTGTACTATACATTATAATACATTAAGAGAGATTGAACTAATAGTCGGCAGAAAAAAGGAAAAATGAAGTAGCAAAAATACTTATATTTACATTCTTTTGCAAAACGATTTGTAATTTACCTAAATAGTCTTCAAAGCATATTTGTGTACCTGAGTAACTGCAAATGTTTATAGTGTGTGCAAGACAAGGGTGGTTGACAGGAACATAAATATTCATTAAACTGCTGTCCTAACATAATTTGTTGTAACTGTTGCTGATCCTCTGTACGTTTCTTGTAACAGTTGGTGCGAGCCAAAAGGCCGAAGGACAGCCCAAGCTGTTGAGTAAAGACATCCTGGTTCTGTGTGAAAATGACGGAGAGACAGCTGTGAGTGCTGCACTGAAGAAGTCAGGAGTGAGTGTGAAGACAGTGGACGAACAGAACTGTGAACAAGTTTTCGAAGCCAACAACAATGAAGTGTGGGAAGCTAAGTGTAAACACGTGTTCGGCATCAAACGGAAAGTCGTGGTTTATGTAGAAGGAAAGCCAAAGGGCAAACACAAAATGTCTGTCGACCTCAGACGATTGCGAGGTGTCACTAGTGCCACATCTCAGCTGATCTGGTTGACAGGACCCAAGAAGAGTAAAAAAGCTTCTGCACAGAAATTGTATTTGTCTAACTGACAGACACTTTGTATTGGGGGACATCCACGCCGTTGTAATATATTTTAATATTTACTCATAGGAAAGTTGTCAGAAAACATTGTCTTGTAAAACACAAATGCTTAATGTTGACTTGCCACAAATTTATATTTGTATTTCAACACTCTTCATTACAATGTTCGTTTGTCCTTGTCTCTCCTACTGTAGTCCGCAAACTGTAAATTTTTGTTACTTTTGTATTTGTTGCTGGATGTCCAAAGGTCACAAAGTTCACGTGGTTTCGTCTCAGTATTGAGACAACAGCCTGTTCTCCATACATCATTTATGTATCAGGTCTTTTAATAAATTTTAAGACTCTTCGAGAGGCTCTTTAACATCACTTGCCAACGTATTGGTATCGTGAGAATGCGAGTATTGTTGAGAATGAAAACCCTTCTCTGTTATACAAGATATTCGCTCCTTTATCATTCAGTCTGTCATTGTAGAAGTCCTTTAAACAGGTAAAGATTCAAGATTTTTACTTCCATCTTTGTTGACTAATTGCGAGCTACTTTGCCTTTGAACCTACTTTACAGACTAGTGACCACCTAAACAAAGAAATCAACAATGAACTCATGTATTATTTCTCCTTCGTAAATACCCGTGCATAATTCTTACTCTAAAATTAAACTTAATATCAGTGACTGAAATGATTATTACAAGAACATGTAACTCACCCTGTGAATCGCAGCAAATGCAGTAAAAAGATACAGACTTATGTACAACAAAAAAGCAATTTCAGAGCTGGACATATTTGTTAAGAGTTATCCTAGTCAGAGAGTTCTCCTGAGAAATTACTAGGAGCACATTTTTGTTTCCGAAAATAAATGAAAATGGTTGAAAAAGCTAAGTCAGGGCAGAGATAATCAGGTGAAGTAGGCTTCAACCATACCTGTGATGGCTGTGGTTCTGTGACGGGGATAGACGAAACTGTTTCTCAGAAACTGATTTTTTTTTTTTTTTGTGAGTGCATGAGCATATGTAGATAACATTTTCGACATCATGTGACCCCCACATTTCTGGCGAGAAGACACAGACGACACTCGTCTTTACTAGCTTACCTTGACTTGCACTGCACAGACAGGTGAGTTGTATTCTCATCTTTTTAAAATATTTTATAAGATAGCCACTATCCAGCTGTCCAGGTAGTAGTTATAGTAGGGGTGGAAGAAGTAGTAGTAGCTTCATAGCTTCACGACATTCAGACAACAGTCAAAATAAATTGTTTACAACCAGAAAACTTACTCAATGCTGTTAGAAACTTACAGTGCAAGCTGAGAAAAGTCTTATCATCTTATCACACAAACATCCCATTACTCATTTTTTTTCTGTGTCAAGTCCCAAAACAATTCTTGTAAGTGTGTTATCTGTTGTCATGATGTTCTACATTGTTTTACTCGCACAATAGTTTTTCTCCAGTCACTTCGAACTTTAAGTCTGTTTATCAGGTTGACATTCAGTATGTTGAACACGGACTTCGTGTCCCGCAGATATTTTCTTCGGATCGCTGTCTCTGCTATTTTCTGGATTATTCATGGCTCATCGGCACAAGGTCAGCAATACTTACTAAAATAATATAGTTCTATAAAAACATGCGTACACACTCACAAACACACACAAAGAGAGATGTTTATTTGTAAATCACTGAAGTTTTCAGAGAATACAAGTACTTCTGTTTTAATAATATACGGTAGTTCATTTTGTGGTAACACTCAATTATTATCTGATAGCAATTTACATTAATTCGTTTGTATTGGTTCACAATACTTTCCATGTAAATAACACGCAAACTTTTCATTTTAACCCAATACAATTTGTTTTACAAATCTCTCTTTTATTCTCCCGATGTGAGTATAATTTTGAAAGATGACAGACAAATATATAAAACTATGTAGAATTATTCAGCAGACTACACCGGAGCTTTAAAACTCTAACTTACTGGTTATCTCTCTATATATATACATACAAACAGTAAAGTACCATGAAATTTATTCCCTATGGTTGATGCCTGATAAAAGTTTCACTAACAATAAGAGTAATAATCTCAGTTATTTACTGTTATTTAATTATTTACTTTCCCGATATACAGAAGTCAAAATCTCTTGTGATGTGCCTTCCGTCCGACTACATGAAGACACCTTCCTGACCTGCTTTCTACCTGAAGATGTTGGTCAAACCAAGAAAGATTTTACTGTTTACAAGTACAGCGACACTGAGACTCCAGGTTTGCTTGTTGTCTCCTTCTCTTAGTTTCTGAGTTTATCTCAGTTTGAGCTAAACGTTTGGCAAAGAAAATGTGTGTAATAATAAAATGAAAATAAAAAAGTGATAACGATAACAGTCGTCATTTGGTGATACTTTAATGTTGATTTTTGTCTTTCTGACTGGCAAGATGCTGTGTTGGACTGCTGGTGGTTGTCTGGAATCCTCGACTGCTTTGTGGCAACAGGATACAGGTACGACAAGCAGGTATCCAACAAACTGTCGCTGAAGATTCCACGAGTTTCATCATCACATGTTGGCACGTACGCCTGTCAGGTCGCTAGCTACCCACCTGACCTCATTAACCTCTGTGACCTGAATATCTTCTCAGGTGAGGTATGAGCTTAATGCATCTCGAATAAATACAATCAAAACTTTATTTCAGATGTTTTCCAAGGAATTATACTAACAGGTATGATGATGAACAGAGTTCTGTGTTTTCAGAAGGGAGATCACTCTGCGAGATTCCATCTGTCAAAATAAATTCACAAACTGCGCTGACGTGTTACTTTCCTCAGGACCTCAGAAAGACTCGAACTGACTTCTCTGTCTCTCACCACTCCACACCTGGAGACACAGGTAGTACACTCTATCCTCGATTATTATTGCTTAAATTAGAGTTATGTTTCTTGGAATTCGAATTAATAAAAGGTGAAAATTCTGAACGGTGACAAAGGTCAGTCTGGCAACTTGTATTGGTTTCGCTAGATGAACAAATAGATGAATGTTTACAAGTCTCGTTAATTTGTGCATTTTCCTTGATTTTATTTATTTTATCAGCTCTCAGAGTAAGGTGATGTATTTTTGTACAGAAACAGTGTTAACATGCCAGTGGAAAGCTGACTTTCTAAGCTGCAGTGTATTATCAGGCTACGTGTTCGACAACAAAGTGACCTCTCACTTGACCCTCAGCATTCCCAAAGCACGAAAAGACCATGAAGGGACATACAGCTGTCAGACAGAGGGCGCTGTCGCTCTTCCTTTTAAGAACTGCTCCTTCTCTCTCAAAAAAGGTAATAATTTATTGAGCTACTGCTACCCTGTGAATTACAAACTACAACCGTTTAGACATTGCTGCTGCTGCTGTTGTTGTTGTTGTTGTTGTTGTTGTTGTTGTTGTTGTTGTTGTTGTTGTTACTCTTTAACTGGTTACACTCCTCAAGGGATGACTTTCTAGCCATTGATAGTAATATTTGATTTATGTATTAAAAATATTTTCCTTGTATAAATATCTTAATTCCCATCATGTGTTACTTTCTGGTCAGAACACGTCGCTAACATAAATATAAATAATGTCTTTATTATTAAGATGCGAATCAGTCATTGACCAAATAACTGTAAATGCTCTGTAGCTGTACCGTTATAAGTACTTCAAGCTTGTTGCACCTTTGCTCTGTTTCAGAGATAATGTCTACATGCAGTGTTGCAAGTGTCCACGAGATGGAGTCAGCAACACTGAGATGTGACTTTAGTGCTGACATCAGTCTGACCCGTCAGAATGTCCATGTGATCCACTTCGATGGTCGAGAAAACAAAAGTAATATAAATAACAATAAATATACCCATACACATAAATTAAGTTTAGTATAATTTTATTTAATATAATACTATTCTACATATTGTAAATATTTTAAACGCTTATTTATGACTAGGTACCAATGTCCTGAACTGCACGTGGGAAAAGGACCAACCGTTCTGCTTGACCGCACCGGGGTTTGAGTTCAACAACACTGTCACTGATCATCTCGTCATCACGATACCCCGGGTCACACCCGATCATAACGGGACATACGTCTGTGACCTGCAAGGCGTTCAGTTCGAAAACTTTGAGTTGTGTAACTTTGTTGTAATATCAGGTATAAAAATCTACTTTTACGGTTCTGTTCGAATGATTAACAATCCAAAACCAAACAATTAGTCTTTTCATAGCCTCCCTACTCCTGCTGTTGTCTTATTTTTGTCGGAAACAAAAACACCTAAACAAAGTAGATAGAAATATTCTTCAGTATCTTAGACTGCTGACACCTGTCAGGAGAAGTAATAAGATGCTTGACTGTCAGCTTCAGGTGTTTCCCTCCTCACCGGATCTTTCATTGCTGTGACCGTTGCAGCTGTTATCGTTATGTTGATTCCTCTAACACTGATCATCGTTATCATCATCCTCAAACATAGATCATGGTAAGACATCAATTGTTGTTGAGCGAACGTGTACGTATGTATGTTTGTGTAAGTGTTTTGTTATATACATTTCTTTTTTTAATCAAAGAAGGAAATAGAAGTGTTTTCTGTTCTTTTCTTGACTAAATATGTCATCTGAGTACAAATTGATTTATTCTTTTATGACCGACAGTGTACAACAGGAAAAAAAGGTTTTAGGTGAAGCGGAGCTCATGTTATCAGAGGTATTTGATATCAACTTTTGCTTTATAATTTTTACTTAAATTGACAACAGTATCATTTTTCGTTTTAAAAGTATTTCAAGTACGATTCAAATGAGTTGTGTTCAGTCAATATAGTATTCGTTTACCTCATATTTAAATAAAAAAAATTACGAGTTCAGGGCATTAAGCACTCTATAGACATAATATTTACTTGTATTTTAATGTTATTTATACCGAACGATGCCATTAGTCATGTTTAAAAAGTTCTTATACATTAAAAGGAATGTCATAAAGAAGCGAAAACAGATTAGGTATAAAGGAAAGTATTTAATAGTTTACTACTTAAGAATTCATTAAGAAAATCATGGAAAAATCAAACTTTATATTCATTACATTCCAGTCCACTCAGGCGGTTGATGAGACTACCAAAAACTTTTTGAGCTTTCTGTCAGAAGAATTCCGGAGAATATATCCAGAGTATAAAACGAAATCGTATCTTGTGCCGTCGCTGTACATCAACATAAACACAAACAAAACTGTCAAGTTTGCGGGGGAAGACATGTATGTCACACATCCACCCGAGGAAAGATTCCTGAGGTACAACATGGCGATGCACCGGGTCCTTGCAAGTCTTCGTCTTCTGGCAAAACATAGAGAGGAGGTGATGTTCGTCATAACTCAGTACAACTACGACAACTACTTGAATTCTCTTAAACAAGAATTTGTTGAACACAAACTACCAAAGCTGCCTGAGTCGAGAAAGAAGGACAATCGTTATGGAAACTTTGATGTCCTCGTCGTCCATCGTAAGCATGGGGTAGTGGTCGGGGTGGTGAAGACTTGTCGTGAAGAAGCAGATAAAAAGGAAAGAAATGAAATGATTGACGAGTTGATAAAAGGCTGCAAAGAACTGGATGATGCAGAAGAAATGATTCAACATCTTTTGTCTGACCAAAGGAACAAAATTCATGTCAATAAACTACTGATATTACCAAATATTTCGCAAAAGGTTCTGTTTAGAGTGCTCATTAAGAACAAACTTGTGGAAGAGGTAAGTGCGCCAGAAACCTTATGATCATTTACATCTTATTGCGATAATAATAATCATCATCATCATCATCATCATCATCATCATTATCATCCTGCAACACCGAAATAAGTCCCTTTGTATAATTGACACCAAAAGCTGATTTTTGTTTCCTTTTTTTTTGTTTGTTTGTTTACTTGCCTCAGCTTTTAAAAAATTTTCCTAGCAGATTAGTTAAATTCTTAACTCAGAAACTGAATATCTTCTTTATTGATACCATTTTTGTCAGATTTTGGTAATTTTTTGAGTTCATACTTTCAGATCATAGGCAAATGCATTGGATGTGTGGAAACTGCTGACATTTATCGCAACTGCCTCTGTAAAGATAACCTCATGGGGGACAAGAGGGAACAAAAAATTATGAATTGGTTTAATCATCGGTTTCCTCAGACAGGTGACAGTGCATTCGCTGATGACAGCCAGTATGTGGCAATCCTTGCCAGGTAAAACTAGAGGCATTGGCTAGGGGAAAAAAACCTGTAGAGACGATAGGGTAACTACTTACACGACTTTATTTAAATTAGGAGCTCTGATTGAAATGCATTTAAGGTAGCTATTGCACAAAGGTAGAAAATGAATATTTTTAGCATGTACGTAGGACGATCTGCTTACTATAAAAATGTAAAGCTACTTCTTGTATTTTTTTTTTACTTTTTTTGGCAAGATCCAGAAACGACAATTATTAAAATAAATATAAATTATCTAAAATTTAATTAATCCTTTGTTATTCCATGGTACATTTTCAAGCACATTAAACATGCAATTTATTGTGCTTTTCTTTTGTTGTAGATTCTGTGGGCCAGCCACTAGCTGGTCCTTGAAAATACCCGGGGATCACCAAAGCAGTATGCTACCCAAGACAAACGCAGACTCAGTGCGCATGACCGGATGTCTCTTCAACAAGCCAGTCCTACAGCCCGAACAATGGGATGTACTGAAGGAAGCCAAGCCTCTAGTGTTTCTCGAGGGACCGCCAGCTTCAGGAAAAACGAGGACCCTCGTCCTGGCAGGCATACGATGGATGGTCGAGGGTCACACAGTCCACGTGGTGTCCACGAGGCGGGCAAGTCATGCAGCAAGTCGACTGATACACTCAGAGCTGGAGAGATTCTCCATAGAAAAACAAAGACCATCAGCAAGCAGCCTAGTGGTCTTTAACGACGAAGATGTCAATGAAAGAGTCAAACGAATCGTCAGGTTGGCTGGAAAGGGATCTTTGTATATACTTGCTGATGAAGCAGGGCCTTGCGAGTACGTCTTCACAGTTTTTCTACGTATTAATTTTTATGTACATTATGATATAATTTGTATTTCTTATCTTTGGTGTCAAAAAAGTAAGCTGATTTTTTTTTGGGGGGAGGGTTTGTTTGTTTTGTGTTTTCTCGTGAACATAGTCTCTGTACCTTTTATCAAACATTTTTGTAATTGAATTTGTCTTGTTAAATTTGTTTTTGTAAAATCAGTTGCCAAATCGCAGAGACAAGACATTATTTGTGAATTTACTTTAGCTTGTCTATACAGATGTTTGTTACTTTGACTAGTTAAGATGACATCCTGTGTGCTATAGAATATAAGTCTTTCTTTCGAATTTTCCAGCACGAAAAACTCACCGTTCAATAAATTTGTGAAAGCTCTAAACACGAAGGTTTCCAAACTTCATCTGTGGGCTGCCAGCTGCTACCCAGACATCGCCCCTGAGTGTTGTCAGGTTCATGTCTTTAGCAACAGCTTCACCTGTCCGCCCACAATCCTGCTGCAGGCGGAAGTGATGCAACTTGTCTCTGACTGCGGCATCGAACCGTGGAATCCACACAGTAGAGCCACAGCACCCACAGAAGGTCCACCTGTAAAATTAGTTCATCACAGTAACAACGATCACCACGGTAATCATCCACTCGACTGTGAAACATGTGCAAATGAAGTCGAAACATACCTTCAAACTCTACCCATCTGTAAAGAAGGTATCTATTTTAAATATATGTGTGTAAATAAATGCCTATATATATATAGCATGTAGATCCATAGGAAACTATAAATTACATTTATCAATCACATACCAAGTGCAGTGAATAACAGACAGTATTTCCTAATTCATTTCAAAGAATATAAATAAGTGAATCCACATTTCTAGTGTCATTAGTGGAAAAAAAATAAATATGGATATGTTTATATGCAGTTTATGTATGTGTGTGTGTTTATTATAGATGTGCAGATTGAAATGTGCATACATGAAGAGTGGGTATTTATAAGTTGAATGTAAGTAGTAAACACAAAATAAACAAATGTAAATAAGAATGGAGTTAGTTTAATAAGCATTTTATGAACAAAAAAAAGGTTTTCTGTTATCTTTTGCTAACTTTGTTTTATTTTGTTTTGTTTTTAGTCGACTGCTCTCAGATGACCGATGCTTCATTTCATCTGCACTTTAAAGATGTGATTGTTTTAGTTGAAAGTAGAATTAACAGGAACTCTCCTTTGTGTCATGCTCTTCATCAACAAGGTGCGAGAGTGAAATTACTTGACAATGGTAATGTTGATCCTGTTCAAAGTATTGTACAGGCCACAAATAATGAAGTGATGGTTGCTGAAGTAGAACACATGTTGGGTGTGAAGAAGAAAATTGTCATTTATGTGGAAGAAGGTCCAAGTGAGTCAAGGATGGAATTAAATAAACAAGGGACGAAGGAGATGAAGTGGAACCGACTACGAGGTCTCACCAGCGCGACCTGTCAGCTGATCTGGGTTCATGGAACTTCATAGAATATGTCAATGATTACATATAGGGTTTGGTTAAGATAAATAATTCTTCTGTGTCAGTGACAGGTAGACAAACTGAGAAAAAGAATGGCAGAGACACTTTTCAATGACCTATAAATTATCTACTGTGCCTGAGCGAATTGCATACTTCAAATAAATCTCCTGGTTTACCTGATTGAAACTGTTGCCAACTATACTACACAATTTTTATGATTAAATGTGTTCTTTATTGTTGAAAGTCTTTCTACTCTCAAAGTTTCGCAGTTTATTAGGTGGTGTCTGTAGGGTACAAAAAAAAAAAAATAAGTACACCACTGGTACACCACTCAACATAGATTTCTCCCGATGTCAAAAGTTACCTTTATGTGTGTGATTATCGATGTTATATTATGGTTTATCAAAACAAACAGAATCAGTTGACTGTCTACATTATGTCAACCCCCGCGATTCGTGAGGAAGACGAGAAAAAAAATACTGTTAGCAGCGTGTGCTACCCGATTAAATAAAACCAACAAAGGCAGTTCCATGCAAACATTTCTGTAGTTCAGGCCCTACGTGTACTTTTAGGTGAATGTAAAGTGAGGGTGTCCACAATGTAGGTGGGACCTACCCGACATCAGCAAAGGTCGAGAAAGGCCGTGCGAGAGACTCGGAGAATATCGTGTAACGTGATGTACCCGGCATGTCACACTGACACTGATACTCAGAGTGTGAGAGAGGGTAGGTGTGTGTGTCTGTATATTTTGTGCTCGAACACGTGTATCCCTGACACAGATACTCAAAGTGTGTGTCTGTGCTAAATTATCTATTCAAAGCACTTTCGTAATATTTAAGATGCTCTTTTAAAATAATTCTAGTCTTTTTTTTTTCGGTGGGAGAGGTGGAAATGTTTGCCCCTCCGCAGGTTACTGTCACGGTCTAGTTGCGATGAACATGTTTTTGTCGTCTCCTCGCTAGATGTGAGTACAGAGTCCACCTGTTGTCTCGTGCATCTCACCTGTATCCAACATGCATTTTACTTGACGAACATTTTTATTATGTGTTAAGTGTGTTACACAACGAGTGAAAGTGTCATCAAAAGTATTCTCAGCGTGATTGAATTATTATAGTCTCTCTCCCAGGCAGACATCGGATGTTTGCTGTATTGCGACACTTACCTGTGCAGGTGGTTTGTTTGCTTTGCTTTTCTCTCCGACTAGATCTTCCCTCTTCAATTCTGAAGTCTTTCATGATGTGTATAGGCGGGTGACCTAACGGCGAGCTCTCAGGTATATCTCTGTATTTTTCCTTCACTTTGACAAAAAGTTTAATGATAAATCATTTCACAATTATCACATTTTCAGTGTTTAGCTTGTCGAAGTTACTGACCTATCACCTGCTGAATTAGCAGCTTGGATAAAATACTGTAAACAGATTAGCATTTACCTTTGTGAATAACGGATAAAATGGAGTAAGAAGTAATCAAAAGGTCAATTAATGTGACATAAGGTCGCAGGATATATACCTCAGAAAAGTAAGTGCCAGCAGCAGTAATATCGAGATTGTGGCTAGCTGTTGTCAAATGCTAGTCTGTTGCCAGTGGTTACAAGTAGTATTGTTAATTCATTTTTTGTCGACAGTAATTTGATATGTATTTTTTTTTGTTTCTGTCGCTTTATTTATAACATGGTAAGGCCATTAAAGTCATGAATCGATCAAACTAATTGATGATGATTGGTCCCTGCTTAAGGAAGAGACAAACTATCATTTCAGATGGAGGCAGTCAAGCCCAGCAGTCAGAAGACTAGTCCTCAGGTTTGTGTTCAACAATAGTAATCAGTATCAAACAGCTGTAATTACTAATTACCTAACACAGTTTTAACACAAAACACCAAAATTGAAGACAACATTAGAAACTTTTACACGCAAACAACAGATAATAAACAAAGAATTGGGGCTTTGAAAGTACACAAAAACTAATGGTTAATTAAAAATAAAACATTTAAAATCCTTTAATAAATTAGGCAAAAATTTGGAAATGTTATTGTGACTGACTCATTCATTATTTATAGCAGTAAAAATATCAAGATTCAATGGTGGTTCTAATACAGGAAATATTATTACCACAAGCCGAGGCATTCTGGATACAATGGGTTGAGGCCGCCTTCCCTGATCTCGACTCTCGCGCCTACTTCCTGCCTCCTGTCTACTTCAACCGCGTGCCCATGAACCAGGTGTCGGTCGCTGGTGAGCGTGCTCTTGTTCTTCAAAACCCACCCAAAAGTATTAGTAAACCAGTGTCATGTGATGTAAATACACCGTCAAACCAAAGATGTTTGAATTCAAACCAGCCGTTGACAGTCCCTGTTGCTGTTGCTGCTCAGATGTCCACACTACAACTGTCTCCTGTTCTGGAGAGTGATGTCAGAGACGATACAGCTATGCAGCGAGTTCTCTTCTGTCTTCAGAAGTTGTCAGAGAAGACTAAAGAAGTTTTTGTTGGAATCAGTCAGCTTCAGTTCGGACAGTACCTGGGTGAACCTTGTTATTCTGCTGCGGTGAAACACCTACCCGGACCCGCCAACCTTTCACCTGACCTGCCGAGGAAATGGAAACGGGGAGACTTTGATGTTCTTCTTATTCACCGACACTACGGGTTAGTCGTCTGTGAGGTGAAAGCTTTTGGTGACAACTTGAAGGATCTGAATATGACACAGCAAGATATAGACAACAACATCAGGAAGAAACTAGAAGTCGCCATTAAACAGCTGGACAAGGCGGAGGCCATGTTGTCTCACCTGGTGTCCGACATCGCTCCTGGTCTGAGAATCTCTAAGACGATCGCAGTCCCTAACCTCACGAGGCACCAGGTACAACAGGCTGTCTCTGACGACTTACAGCTCACACAGGTAATGTTGACATTGTACATTTTGTTTTAAGTTTCAGAGGTGTTCTTTGTAATTTATTTTTTCTTTACATCGTTCAGATGTCTATCTGTCCTCTCTATAGTACAACACAAAATTAAGTACATTTTTCTTTTTTATATGACTTTTTCATATTAAGAATTTCTAACATTAAGCGTTTTCAAACACCCGTTGCATGTTTAATTATTTTTTTAATTACTTTGTTGTTACAGGACCTGTGTCGGTGTCTTGGAACAGTAGAACCTGCCGACATCACTGGTCTGTGTCTCTGCTCTGATCAGATGTTTGACCTCACAACACCAGGTGAGGTCAGTAGCGATGGTCTGAGGGAGATGGAGAACTGGTGGCAGCGACGTGTGACTGAGGCTGGACCTGACAGTCACATGACCTGTCACGTGTACAATACATTAGTAGCACGGTGAGCAAGATATGTTGCATGTAGTCAATACTAGTCGTTAACTCGGTATAAGAAAATTAATTTATTAAACATTGATCGATCCCATATTTAATTATGTTTCTTCCATCAATGTCTAGGACAATTAAGGGAAAAGAAAGCTTAATGAGAGATAGTTTTTATATGGCAAGTAAATGATTTGTGTATTTGTTAAGGTTCTGCGGTCCGGCGACAACAGTGACTGTCCCATGCACATGTCCCCCACGTCTGAGGGTCAAGACCCTGGGTCAGGCCGTGTCGTGGACAGGAGAGGTCTACACCGCTGTCATAACTTTATTCCCGGAACAAGTTCACCTGCTCAACATGTCACCTCCCAGACTCTTCGTGGCAGGACCCCCGGGCACAGGTAAAACTTTAGTGTTGATGCTGATGGGCACAGAGTGGCTGCGACTGGACCACGAGGTCTTCATTGTGAGTAGTGTGTGGAGGAGTCGTGCAGCCTGCTGCATGCTGTACCACCTGCTGCAGCAATCATTAAACACACGAAGGACTCAAATGACAGATGAATCATCAGCCCGTCAACTTCATCTCCTGCAGTTTGATTTGACAAGGGATGAAGATGTAGAGAAGGCCGTCAACGACTTGTCACAGGCGACGAGAGGAGGGTCGTTACACGTCATCGCTGATGAAGTGTAAGTTGCGATGTTATGAACACGTAGATGAAATGTTATGCTGAGTTTAGCACATGAGTGATAATTATATGTGATGAAGATTTATGTACGATTTTTACATATAGTGAGACAACGAAATCTTCTGTTACATCGGCTGTTACACAAAAGTAGAAACAATATTTTGGTCATATCTTTGACAGGGGAGGCGACTTCAGTGCCTTCTGCAACAAGCTGCTGACACGTGTCCCTCGTCTCCATCTTTGGGCGGCAAGTTGTTTCCATGACTACGCACCCTCAGGCTGGCAAGTGGAATCGTTGACCAGACCCCTCCGCTCTCCACCGGCCGTCGTCAGGGAAGTGCAGAAGGACGTGACTTTCACTAACCACTACGTCCACCCGTACAAGGAGCGGGGTGTGCCCGACCACACAGACGGCCCGCCAGTCACACGTCTCTACCACCGAGGTGACGGTCACTCAAGTCTCTTGCCAGTTGACTGCATCGGGTGTGGTCGTGAGGTGGCCAGCTTCCTACACAGTCTCCGTGTTGGTGTTCCGGGTAGGTGTGTGTATTGTATTGAAGTGTTAGTATATATTCATATCTGTAGCCTCCATCGTTGATACCCGATTTATGAAGAAACTTTGAATGTTAACAGAGACTGACATGGACGATTCTACGACCGTCACCTCCACCAACGGCGGACCACCACCACCACCACACCTGCAGTGGAGAGACGTGCTGGTGTTGTACTGGGCTCACATTAGTGACAAGTCGGGTATCGTCAGGGGACTGAAGAAAGCGGGTATCCCAGTGCGGGTGATGGAAGACGATGACACTGTGGAAGTGGCCATTGGCCGCAGTGATGTGGTGTGGGTGGCGTATGGAGATCGTATCCAGGGTCTGGAGAGAAAAGTCGTCGTCTGTCTAGATGTCTACGCCCGACTTCATGTTATGTCCAGGTGTGCATCACAACTTGTGATTGTCTCCCCTGACACGTAGACACCTGGACATAGATAACACTTTTTCATCTGTTGCCTGTTGTAATCCTGTGTATTCCTTCGTGTTTTCATTATTTCATAGTTTTATTTAAGACTTTTTTTCATCGTATCACTAGGTAGGATCCAATTGATGAAGAGCATGTTACTTTACAGAACTTATATCGACGACATGTTTGTCATTGTGCATATTATTTCCTTACTGATAAGTAGTACAATCTGCAGTTTGTCATTAGAGAACACGGTTGCTGTTCACAAACTACATATAAACGATTCTGAAAAACATTACACATGATTACAGCATAAACTTATCTTTAAATGTCTGTGACTGTAATGAGTCTGAATGTCGATTTTCTTCTCGGGTATAAGTGCATTGTTGGCTTCTTACTATAGGAACATTGGGTATCACAGAAGTGTGATTGTGTGAGAGAGAGTATGTAAAAGATTTGTCTGCAAAAGTTTTGGAGTAAACAAACCCGGTCGGCCATCTTGACTAGACCATCGAGACTAGAGACAGACATTGGTTACTGCATTGGTTACGCCACCCGACGCCCATACATACAGCAGGTACAACACCTGAATTCACATACAACAGGATATGTTTCTTTTATTTCAGTTCGATTAAAATCTGCCAAACGTATGTATGACAGCGACTAGATAAAAGTAGCAAAAAGAACAATGACTTGGAATAATCATGTCAGGAAATGTATACTTTTGTCGGTAAATCATTTTCCATAATGTTAAGATTCTTTTCTCGACTGTTGGTGGCTCAAGGGAAAGCTAGACTGCTACATTGCACCAGGCTACAAGTACAACAAGAAATATCTGATAGCCTGTCCCTGGAAATTCCTCAAGTTTCCACATCACATGTACACCTGTCAACTTGCTATGTACCTGACTCCATTAATAAATAATGTAGTCTAGCTTTAGGTGCGATTTATAATTCAATCGTTTTTGACAAGGTATATTATAACTACTAACACATATTTTTGAGAAATCCAAAAAAGAACACGTAGCACAGAATTCAGTCTTAAAACTTGTTTCAACAACAATTCAAGAGGGTTTAGATGACATCTGGCGATTTAGTAATGTAACTAATATATGGAGGTCTTGCCAGAATGTTTTCTGGTAAAGTGTTTTAGATTGTAATACTGAAGGCAACATTTTATAAACAAATGTAAACGAGATACTAGCGAAAAAAAACCAAAAAAAACCTCCATCTTTTAGTTTGCTAACAAGGTTTTAGCCTTTTCTTATTAAAACAGTGTCATTTGATTTTATGTATGGTTACTGTTGTTTAACCAAGGTAACAAAGATATGGGATTGATGCTGATATTCAGTCTCATCCAAAGGTAGATAAAAAGAAAAAAAGCAGCAATAACAATTAGACCTATAAAATTATTAAACACATCCTTAACCTGACGACTTCTGGCCTGTCCATAGCGACAAGTAGTGGCGAAGTGTTCACAGTTATTAAAGATGAAGTTGTAGCCCTGCTCGCCCATCTTGTCCTTTGCATTCTGGATGATCCTGTCCGGAGGGAGCGGCCTGAAGATGCAAATTAAATGCTGATATAATCACAGTGTGGCATCTATCGTGTTTATATATTTGTCTTCTTGCATATTTGTCTCTCTAACATGTCTATCCGTCTATCAGTCAATTAGCCAGTCAAATTTGGAGGCTGACTTAATTTAGTGACAGCAAATGATGGACTCACAGACGCACTCACTCGTTAAATCCTAATGCTATTCTGATAAAGATTCTTAAAAAGTTATCAAATGATAATTACAAGCATTTCCAAATCAATTTGGTTTCAGTGGCAAAGAACGAAACAGAAGATCATATAAATTTATTAGAAATAGGTAAAATGGTTAGTGTATCTTTTGCTATCTAGTTTCATTTCTAAGTAATTAAAGTTCAACTTAATATTTCACTGTCAGATGGATCAAGATCAGACAACTTACTTTCTTCTGTTATCCCAGTCATTTGCGATATACGCTTTATTCTTGCCAGCAACATCAACGAATTTTTCTTGTCGAATGGACACTCCTTCATAAACATCTCCTGAGGCACTTGTCACAGACTTGGCGGAAAAATGCCGACAACATGTATAGCTACGGTCTCCTAGTCGGTGAATCACTTCGCTGTTACCTAGAAAAGGTCGATATTTTGATGTAATTATAAATTAATAAAATACGGAAATCTCTTTATGAAAAGCTTCTGAAGAATTATAGAACTGCCGGCATGTAAATTGAATGCTTGGTTCTAGTTGAACTGGTCTATGGATGTAAGATAAAAAGAATTTCTTTATTAGCCAAGTGACATTGCACTAGAAAAATATATATATATATTTCGTAATTACTATATTGGCATCAATAATTTTTCCGTCTCCTGTTACAGATAATAATAATAAATTAGAATGTATATAGTATTAACATAAGCTTACCAATATAGACGGCCCAGTGACGGTAGACATTACGATCAAACTTTACCAAGTCCCCAGGCTTCAAGTTGTCCAGAACATCTTCGTTGTGTCTCAACACATCATCAGTTGCCATGGTACCGCAGCTTTGAAACTCAGATATTGCAAGCTGCACACATAATACACAGTTGACAGCATCTTCATACAAAAACATAATAATATTGAACGGGGCAGATAATGCAGGTCTTTCTTCTTAAGCAAAATTTTACATTGTTAATGTTTGTGTGTTTAATGCATGTGAGTAGTGTGTACATTTGTCCCACAGCACTTGTACTTCTAGCTTTGTATGTGGGGCCATGCAGCAATAGGTATAAATGATGCAATAGATTGTGTGGGCAGAAATACACCCTAGTCAAGCAGTTGTTTCATCACAGTTTTAAAATTTTGCTACATGTACATCCCCAGTCTGCATGGCACGGACAAGACTGTCCTCCAAGTCCCTGCAATACAGATAGACTGCGTTTGTGTTGTCACCAAAAGGCATAGACACTCGTCTATGTCCTGCCTACCCCTTAATCAACATTCCTTGCTTTTCTCTAAAAATGTACTTTATTGTGCTTCATTTAATATTTATTTATGTTGCTAGGAAAAGCAGCTAGATTTTTTTTAAATTCCATGATTCACTTGTGGTTCGGCATGGACTAGACCAAAAGTGATTTCGATGACCGGTCGTTCCCTAATTAGCATAATGCCTCCAATTTCTAAACGGCTACAACCTGCTTTGTCCTCTGAAACATCTGAACTGTTACTGTTAAAACATCTATCCACTTATTTATGTTGAAAGTGTCTTACCTTATTTAATTCTCAACAGTTGAATGGGAACTACCTTGCTTTTTTTCACCTCGCTACAACTGGCTAGCGAAATGTCTGACAGCTGTAGTACTGCGGGTACAATCGGACATACCCGGACAGCTAGTTCAACACTGTATCGGAAAAGCCAGGTGTACAGCAAGGTGCTCTTAAATCAAGCACGATTTTTGTCCTTTTTCTGTCTGTATGTCTGTGTCCGTTACATGGACCTTAATTGGACATTTACAGACATTTAAACACCTTTAAGTTTATTGTGAGTTTTTGCCTACTGGATAAACAAGTTGCAGTAGTTTATAAATTGTCAACTGATAAGATCGGAAATGATACTCAAATTAGCTTTGAACAGTATTTGACGGTATTTCACAGATAATGCAAGTGAAAACAAAAGCTCTTGACATATAATAATATAAGGATTGAGAATCTGCAGATTTTTAAAACCATAGAAAAATGTATTTTTATATTAAAATTACTTAGCTGACCTAGACTGACAAGTATTTTCATAAATCGAGTTTTGTTTCAGCCTTTGTTTATATGTAAATATCAACATGCCTAGAAATATAAAAGTACTGAAATGAATGTATTTACATAAGCTTACACTGTAAAAGCTACATTGAATGGTTAAGCTACCCCACTTTGATTGTGAGTAGGGTATCTCTGTTTTCTTGCGTATGTGAGTGAATTTTTCAATCTTTTTATTTACATTTTATTAAGATGATTATTTATTTCTTTCATTTTGTCTTTGTTATGGTCTACGTTCATTAGATGGCTGTGTTCGTGCCGGCTGTGAGCGGTTGTGAACATACTAGGGATGATCAGCAACATCAGGAAAGGTTGAAGTGTTTGTGTGGGAGGCTGCATCACGTGTGAGTCAATGAAGACTTTGTGTCAACATTACAGAGGACCACCAGTGTCTGGCCCAACAGACAACAACGCCGTTGTCCCCATGTTTGACAATCTCGAGTGGTCAGGGACTGCATCCACACGAAACTTCTCGAAAGCTGCGGCAATAGTTACATCAGGTCAGAGGTCACTTCCCGAAAATCGTCTGTGTCGTCTGGAGTCTTACATTATTGAGTGTGGGAGGCCAAGTGCACACAAGCCGAGCATCAGTGAGAGACGACAGTCGCTGAAGTGTGACGGATGGTGTGTGTCGTGTGGTCGTCACACCAGTCGTCAATAAACTGCCGTCAGGACCACGTGACCACCACAGGAGGAGGACGAAAGAAGAACGTTTGTTAGCTGTGTCCATCTCTAGAGATCGACTCAACCTGACACTGACACTGACACTGACACCGACACCGACACTGACACTGACACTGACACCGACACCGACACCGACACCGACACCGACACCGACACCGACACCGACACCGACACTGACACCGACACCTACACCGACACAACGAAGGGAACTTCTGTCACAGGAATCATCAGTCATGACGAGATGTCGGTACACAAACCACGTTCACACTGACTACTCTGTGTAAGTATGTGAACACGTGAACAGTTTGGATAACAGTCGTTGTAGACATCGTAGATAACAAGACAGACAGCATCAGCAACGAGACTTGCCTCCACTCACAGACTGACATGTCATTGCGAGGTAAGAAGACGACAGAAAAATGGGTTAGTCCATTCAGGGGTCGTTATGAGGCGAGGGCAAGTCGTCTCCCAGGGCAACATGTGACGTCATTGACGAGAAGTTGAGAGAAAAAGTGAGGACAGGAGCCTGCAAAGACACTAAAGCACGGCACAGACATCTTGTAATAAATACGATACCACGTATCTACATAGTCACACTTGTAAGGTGTTTGATGTTATGTTTTGTTGTTTCTGTTTCAGCCAGTGACGAGCGCTTCGCCACACAGAGATGAGTTTCCTCCCCTCACAAAGACAGCAGAGAGACTTCCGTCTGTCAGGGGAGACTACTAGTCAGTTATGTCACGTGGTCAGCCGTCTGCTTCACAGCAGGTGAGAACTGTCACAAATGAGTTGGACTACTGATACCATCTGTAGAAACTAAATGGCGGACCACCCAGTTACGTGGGTAGTTGTATACCACTGGAAATAATTAATAATTAATTTGTTGTTTACACTAAATTTCTATTTCTAGACAAAGAGCCGAAGTAAGGGTGGCAGTGGTGGACGACCTTCTGGGAGGGTTGTCAACGTTTACCTACACGCCGTGACTGATGGACAGGCTACTCTTCTTGCTGACACGGGTAGGTACACTGCTCCAACGGGTACCTGTGAGGTGAATCATGACAGACATTGTATAGCATCACAAAAACAGTAAAAAATATCAGTTAAAGAAGAATATGAGAGGGAGACAACTTCTGTTTAGCCATGCTAGGAGAATCCCATGAGAGACAACGAGACGGCGGTATGAACACCAGCATAACACCTGCTGATAAAGGTGAGAAGACGATTGATTGACAAACTTGCTTTGTTTCCTAGCAACGACGAGACCGCTTTGGGAGGTAGAGAAAAGCTCTGGCGCTCGTGTCATGCTGGACTCTAAGCCCTCACCTGTACCAGGTATGAAGGTTGTGGTCATCACTGGTCAACCCTCGCAGATCCACACAGCAGTCAGGCTCATCAGTCACAAGACTGGCGCTCAGGTGCGATGTTGCTGGGGTAATTTATTTGTGCTATTAATAAGTCATCAAAAGGATTAATTAAGCGGAATATGTGTTCTTACAGCAAGTCTATGTTCTTATTGTTGTACAGGGAACACTGCCAGACCAGGCCCAGACATTCTGGCTCCAGTGGGTTGAGGCATCATTCCCTGATCTCAACTCACGAGCCTACTTCCTGCCTCCTGTCTACTTCAACCGCGTGCCGATGACCAGACAGTCCATAGCTGCCCAGGATGTTCTGGTCCTCCAGTCAGCATCTGGTCAGGCCGGTCAGTCCAGCCAGTCAGCATCTGGTCAGGCCGGTCAGTCCAGCCAGTCAGCATCTGGTCAGGCCGGTCAGTCCAGCCAGTCAGCATCTGGTCAGGCCGGTCAGTCCAGCCAGTCAGCATCTGGACAGGCCGGTCAGTCCAGCTGGTCAGTGAAGACTCCATCCGCCGCTCAGACTTGTCTCCCTCAGCCTCCTCGTGTTCAGGACAGTGATGTCCGAGATGATGCAGCCATGCAGCGGGTTCTCTTCTGTCTGAAGGAGATGGCCGAACAGAAGGGAGAAGTGTTGTTTGCAATGAGTAATCTACAGTTCGGAAGGAGATGGCCGAACAGAAGGGAGAAGTGTTGTTTGCAATGAGTAATCTACAGTTCGGACAGTACCTGGGGGAACCTTGTTACGCTGCTGCGGCTGCTCAGTTGGCCCTACCCGCTACCCTCCCTTCCACCCAGCCACGAAACTGGAAACAGGGAGACTTTGATGTGCTTCTTATTCACCGACATTACGGCTTTGTGGTCTGTGAGGTGAAAGCTTTTGGTGACAACGTGCATGAACTCAATATGTCGCCTCAGGTAATAGAAGATAAAATAAGAGACAAGCTGAGGGATGCTGCGACACAGCTGGACAAGGCGGCGGCCATGTTGTCACACCTGGTGTCCGATATTACACCTGGACTGCACATCACTAAGGTCATTGCAGTCCCTAACCTAACGGCTGATCAAGTGAAGCAGGCTCTGTCTTGTCACAAACAGCTAACACAGGTAAGAACTCTCTCGTCTCCACTAAAGTGTGAGGGTTACTCTTAGAAACTTTGAAATAAAAAGTGAATATATTCCTTCTCACTCCATTAGTCAAGAGAAGAGCGACAAGCGTTTTAATTCATTTTCTTTGGTCACGTGAATGTTTGACAGGACCTGTGTCGGTGTCTGGGAACAACAGACCCTGCCGACATCCCTGGTCTGTGTCTGTGCTGTGATCAGTTGTCTGACCCCAAGACCCCGTGTGACGTCAGTAGTCACGTGCTGGGGGAACTCGGACACTGGTGGCAGCGACGTGTGGCTGGGGCTGGACCTGACAGTCACATGACTGATGCTGTGTACAAGACTCTGGTGGCAAGGTGAGTAGTAGAAGTGTAGGAGGATGCGATAATACAGGGACGTGTGGCTGCATGTAGGGATTGGTGATGACTGGACTCGAATTGTGATGCATGATGGGTTGTAGTTATTAGAGATGTGAACAATAAAGGTGGTTGTGAGTGTGACTGACCAGTCGTGAGTCCTGTAGAGTCCAAACCAGCAAATTAACATTGTGATGGCCATGGCTTCGACACCAAACTCTTGCACTACATGAATGAGGTCGAGGGAGACTTTGAAAATTCAAGTCTTGGTCATCAAGTCCACTACAAGTCTACCTCCACCACACAGGACACGTGGTATAAGGACTTGTCAGGAGGTGTGCAGCCCACTCTTACAACACAGTGTCAAATAACTCTATCTCTGACACGCAGAGCAAACTGCAGATGTATACTTTAGCTTACCTTAAAGAAACGAATTTTTTTAAGTTAGTCGAACTACAACACAACCCCGCCCTCGGACCCGGTTCTGGGAGTCCCTCTCCAGTTGGGACCATGTCATGCCAGCAGTCTCTGTCTCTCTGTGGACTGATCTCCTCCACGTCTGTCTGGGTCTCCCAACCTTGCGCCTCCCCTGTGGGTTCCAGCCCAGAGCCTGTCTTGTTAAATTGTCGGCTGGCTTTCGTAAGGTGTGACCAGTCCAGCCCCACGTCCGCTTCTTGATGTCTTGGCTGGCAGGGTTTTGGTTGGCTCTCTCCCACAGGTCCGCATTGGAGATCTTCTCAGGCCATCTGATGTTGAGGATGCGGCGCAGACATCTGTTGACGAATGTCTGTATCTTGTTGGTGATGGTGTTTGTCACCCGCCATGTCTCAGATCCACACAGAAGAACTGACTTTACATTTGTGTTAAAGATGTGGATCTTGATATGTAGAGATAAAGCCCTGGAGTTATTTGAACAGCAACGCTGAAAGGCAAATTATATAAATTAGTTTACTATATCTGAATGTTATCTTTTTAAAATGTTACCAATTGCGCACAATATCTGAATTAATTCATTGCTACCTGTTAATCAGGTTCTGTGGTCCAGCGACAACAGTGAGTGTGCCATGTTCATGTCCTCCACGTGTGAGTGTCAAGACCCTGGGTGAGGCCGTGTGGTGGACAGGAGAGTGCTATACTGCTGTCATAACACTCTTCCCGGAGCAAGTTCACCTGCTACACACGGCGCCTCCCACACTCTTTGTCACCGGACCGCCCGGTACAGGTAAAACTGTGGTGCTGCTGATGATGGGTATAAAATGGCTGCGATGTGGTCACCCCGTCTACATTGTCAGTACATGGATAGGGAGTCTAGCAGCGTGCAGCATGTTGTATCACCTGTTGCTGCAGGCAGTAAAGACACTACAGTCAGCAGGTGTATCACCCGGTCAGCCTCACCTCCTGGAGTATCATCTTTATAACGATAAAGACGCGGAGAAGGCCGTCAACGACTTGTCACAGGCGGCGACCGGAGGGTCGTTGTACGTCATCGCTGATGAAGCAGAAGGTTTTTCAGGGTGAGTTGTCAAGTGTATGATGTGATTATCGATAAAGGGCGCTCGCTTTTATGACAAAATGGCTACCAGGTGTTTAACAGGGAATAATTATTCAATGGTTGTGACACTTGATGGAGGTGTTGTGATGTGGACTCAGTGTTAGTGTATTACACCGGCTGTTACACAGTTGGTGCAGCAACCTATCATTTTGCAGCTTTCCCTTGATTGTCACAGTGTCCCTCGCTTATGTCCCAAGTCAGCAACAACACGAGCGCCAACAAAGCCTAATGCTACGGACATTCCACTTGACATTCTCAAGATTGTCGACCTGTGACTCTCCCGTCTGTTGCGGCCAAGTGTTTGGAGAGGGTTGTGCGAAGTTTGAAACCTCCACCCTGGCCTGGATCATCTGTAGTTTGCCTAAAAGCCACGTAGGAGGGGATGTCTGATGCAACGCTCACTCTTTTAGATACTATCCTACAACACTTGCACACCTCTAGCACCTATGTTCGGGTTCTGTTCATGGATTTTTCCAGTGCCTTCAACACAGTCCAGCCACATCTTCTTGTAAAGTGTCTACTAGACCTGGATGTCAACACCAGCCTAGTTCTGTAGATACTATCATTCCTGAAGGACCGACCACACAGAGCAGATCTCAGAGTTCCACCAACAGCTACTGTTAGGTCAAACTCGTCAGAAGAGATGAATTTGTCAATAAACGGAATGATTCTACCAAACGAACAGATCCTCAACAAGGTACCCCTCATTGATGTGTGTTTTCCCCCATCATATTCTCTGTATACACTAATGAGATCCTTATAAACAATGCAAAAACTTGTTCAATACACAGATGGCGTGGCCCTGGTGGCCTGCCTCAAAGACGAGAAGTTCCTGTCTCAATACCTGGCCTGCTTGGGGGAACTGGAGGACTGGCTACACCTCAGCTTCCTTGAGCTGAATGTTGAGATGGTCTTTGGGAGATCACATGATGGAAAAGATGTCAGTACCCCTCTCTTCCCACAAATTGAGATACAACAGGTAGACAGGGCTGATAGGTTTTTAGTACCACGATTTTTATTCCCTTTCCTACCAGCACTGACAAAGCTGTCGCAAGGATAGCAATCATTTTTCACTTACATCACCACTCGACAGTGTCTCATTGCTCCTCGACACGATCTTATCCGGAGATGACAGACGTTGATGCATTGGATGATGTTGGTGCGTATGTGTGAGAGGGTATAGGTGTTAAATGTCGTTATATTTTAATATCTATAGATACTGTGTTATGTTTAAATGTATTCATTATTTTTTGAGCAAAAGAAAATTTCCTGTCCTCTATTCCTGGTACAGACAATGAAGATTGATTTATTTTTGTGGCGTCATTACTTTAAAAGGTCGTTAGTTGACTACGACACACACGATACACAAACATAAACACACATATTAGTGACAGTACACAGTGTAACACGTGTAGCAACATCCTCTGTTACTGTCCAATATACAGGAAGAGTTCCTTTCCGTTATTCTGTGACAAGCTGTTGACACAAGTTCCTCGTCTCCATCTCTGGGCGGCAAGTTGTTTACATCGAAACGCACCCGCCGGCTGGCAAGTGGAGTCGTTAACCAGACCCCTCCGCTCTCCACCGGCCGTCGTCAGGGAAGTGGAGCAGGACGAGTGGATCGCTAAAAACAACCGTATCCACCGATACAGTGAGCGGGGTGTGCCCGACCACACAGACGGCCCGCCAGTCACACGACTGTATCACCGAGGTCAGGGTCACACAGGTAGCTGGCCAGATGACTGTGTCACGTGTGCTCGTGAGGTGGCCAGCTTCCTACACAGTCTCCGTGTTGGTGCTACAGGTAGGTGTGGGTTACTTACATGTGTGATGACTAACAAACAGGTAAGAAACAGTCTTGTGAAGAAGACAGTGTGTTAGTGACGTGTGTCTGTCATGTTATGTCATCTTGTTATGAGTCGTTGTTTATACAACACACAACAACTTTATTCGTTCCTTATGCTGCAACCCACCACGGAGTCCAACAAAAGGATGCGACCGAGTGGTATCACTTAAGGCATTTCCAGCAGGGTCCCACCAGGGATACACAAGGAATATACTCTGGACTTCTGAGTATAAAGACCAGACGACCCCGGCCACAGCATTCTAGCAAAGCTAGGAAAATACACGACCAGCCGCTTGGGAGAAGTCCCGTCTAGGAGAAGTCCAGGCCAAAGAGGTGTGCTGGTATGATGGGCAGCAACCAATGAGGGACCTCAACCTCCAGGATCCCATCCTCCCCCGACACGGGTCGCCATGCAAACGCAAGGGCCTAAAGGAGGCCACAGACAAAAATGACCTCAAAAGAAAAGTATAATGGGAAACTGAAAGGCAATGTAGACAGAAGAGAGGAGGGACAAAACTGTAGTAGGACATGGAGATGTTTGATTAGAAAAAGAATATAGATGAAAGGGCCAGGTAAGGGAGAAATGTCCACCCACGGCACGAGCAGCCGGGCCCACGGGGAACACCCTTGAGGTGAACATGTAAGGTAAGTACAGGATCTGAGAGAAGACCATTAACAAAAACTCTCTGTTGTCTATTTGTTAAAAAGTCCGTGAGCCATTGAGTTAGTTGGTGACCTTTTACCTTTTCTTTCCTTCCTGATTCCATCCCGCACATCCCTGTGTTATGTCGATGTGTCTGTTAATGTGTTCGCTCTATGTGTGACCGTAATTTACAGAACAAACTGTGAATGTTGACAGGGAGTGGTACAACAACATCGACAACAGTCACCTCCACCACCAGCGGCACAACACCACCCTGTCTACAGTGGAGAGACGTGCTGGTGTTCAACTGGAATAGCGATAGTAATAACTCGGGTATGGTGAAGGCACTGCAGAAAGCGGGTATCCCAGTGCGGGTGATGACGGATGATGACATCGACGACGTGGCCACGGCCCGCAGTGACGTGGTGTGGGTGGCGTGTGGAGATCGTGTTCGTGGTCTGGAAAGAAAAGTCGTCGTCTGTACGAAGGACATTGATTTTCTGACCAGTATGTCTGTTGGCCATGGACTGCTAACCTCCACCTCTCCCCGACGTGACCTCATGTCCCGCTGTACATCACAACTTATGATTATCTTCCCTGACGACAAGCCACCTAAAGATGACTGACATTCACTCGCCTGCCACCGTTGTGGTTGTGCATCTGTCTCTTTTTCACATTAACAGTTGCTTTTAGCTTTTCTCCGCTTCTACTATCAGTTTATCATGAGATTACCTATGTTTGTGTGTATCAGTGTCAACATCAATATCACTCGGATCTACTTCACACAACATCTAATGTCACCATCACAGCCATCATGTGAAATAAACTATTCCGTTGAGAATGTATTTTACATTTAAGTTGTCTTATTACAGGTGTGTGTGTGTGTGTGTGGTAATGTGGCAGGAACATCAACCCAAACAAGCCAGTGAAATACATATATGATAAAACCATGACAAACGATGCAAGACAAAGAGACCGCAGGATAGAACACTTAGAAGAGATGCTGAATCCCCCTCGTCCACCATCTTTACCTGACATACCACCAGCAAGTGAACATCTTCATGTCCCTCCCACTAAGATAGAAATCATCAAAGCTACCAAAAGCATGAAAAGTGGCAAAGCAATTTCCATGCCATCCTTGACTGTGGTCGCCTCTTTCAGCTACGATTTAGACCCTGTAATTAATATGTGTCTGTGTGTGTGTGTGTGTGTGTGTTTATGAGCGAAGGAGGGAAACAGGAACGAGGATAATTTGAGGGCAAGACTGTGGATGAGGAAGAAAATGTGCGAGACAGATGAGTCAGACGAATGGAGCGTGAACATCGTCCTCATTCGTGAGGATGAAACACAGGCTGGGTAGCTCTTCTCTCCTTTTTACCCTTAGTTTGTCATCCTTAACGAGCTGTATACGGATGGAGCCACCCACACAAGGGGGTTAGTGTTCATGTTTTCTGCTTTCACTGTTTTTCTTCTTTTATGTCAGTTTTTTTTAATAAATAGAATCACTAACAGCTGAGTTTACTCCTAATTATTGCTATATGTAGAGAATGGATCACATATGTTGGAAATCTTCAGCAATTAAATGACATGGTAATTGGATTAGATACGAGATAGAAACTCTGACATTAAAATTTTGAAATGTTGAGAACATTTAACACTCAGAGGTTAAAGGCTTAGTAGAGTGTAAAATATTTTGTTAATAAAAGAATAAAGTTTAGTGAAGGATGTTATCCCTACCCCCAAATGTGAGTGAATTTCCACTTCTGTTTCGATATCCGTTAATATCAAATAGAAACATTATCATTATGAAGTTAACAACTTAGTCATTATGATTCCTCATGACAATGCTTATCCTTTGGGAAAGCTAAGACTTTATGTTATTTCGCAAGTGTGTGTGCAAGCGTGTTCTATGCATTGTAAGCTTTGTAATATCTGAGGAAAGGGGGAATTCTCCCAAATTTTGGAGAAAATATTTTGTCATTAGCTTGAAACGGTTTGTGTTTAAAATGTACCCTACAATATCCTTAAACGAAACACTTTAGTCCCCTGCAGGATACAGGATACAGGATACAGCACTGAGTGAGCTCGCCTGAGGTGAGTTTACAAAATTTTTGTCTTTTCCTTGTATGGGTTGAGGACAGATTGAGTTACAACTCGAGAAAACACGCAGAAGTCAGACACTGTCTCTGACAGACTTGGGTATGTACAAGGGAGACACCTGGCAGCCATGGCTGGTCATCCGTCGCTAGCTTCACCACAGGTGAGACAGGGAGGGAGAACATGATAAATACTGATAACTGGAGGGTGGAGTGATATCAGGCTTTATGCTAAATTATTAGCCACAATAATGGAATCATTTATCAGACCAAACAAAGGATATGTCTGTGTTCCTCCTCCTGTTGCTTAATTAACTTCGGTAATCTTCTGTGGTAGTGAAAGATTCATACAGCATTACTGACAGCAATAACTAATAATATGTAGTCTCATGTCAGGACACAGAGTGTACCGGTCACTCAGTCACTCTCAACCGATATCCATATCTGTGTTTGTTTTTGTTTTTTTATCATTTAGTTTTATTGCAGGGATCATTATCATCAGAAGCTGAGCAATTCTGGATACAATGGGTTGAGGCCGCCTTCCCTGACCTCGACTCTCGCGCCTACTTCCTGCCTCCTGTCTACTTCAACCGCGTGCCGATGACTAGACAGTCAGCTGCTGGTCAGAATGTTCTGGTCCTTCAATCAACTCCTGAGCCACCCGTTAAGTTAATGGGATTAGAAGAAAATTTAGGGGGTTTACTGAGTTCATCCGAAATAAATACATCATCAAACGTAGACGAAAAAACTTCAAACCATCTGAAGACAGTTCCATCTGCTGCTCAGGCGTCCATCCCACAGCCTGCTCCTGTTCAGGACAGTGATATCAGAAACGATGCAGCCATGCAGCGAGTTCTCTTTAGTCTTCAGAAGTTGTCAGAGAAGACCAAAGAGGTTTTGGTTGGAATCAGTCAGCTTCAGTTCGGACAGTACCTGGGTGAACCTTGTTACGCTGCTGCGGCTAAACACCTACCCCGACCTGATACCCTTCCTTCTCCTCTGTCCCGGAAGCGGAAAGAGGGAGACTTTGATGTTCTTCTTATTCACCGACAGTACGGGCTGGTCATCTGTGAGGTGAAGGCCTTTGGCGACAACTTGAAGGATCTGAGCATGAAACAGCAGGACATAGACAAGAACATCAGGAAGAAACTGAAAGAAGCCATGACACAGCTGGACAAGGCGGAGGCCATGTTGTCTCACCTGGTGTCCGACATCGCTCCTGGTCTGAGAATCTCTAAGACGATCGCCGTCCCTAACCTCACGACTCGTCAGGTACAACAGGCTGTCTCTGGAGACCTAAATTTCACACAGGTAATGACCCGTCTCTTGGTCTTTAATCTTTGATTATTTCATTTCCTAGACATACCTATCAACAACTATTCTTGACCACTCTCTATCGCACTCTGGCCGTCGGCAAGTAGACATTAACAAGGTCTTCACACTGACAGACATTGTGAATGGACATGAGTCTGTCTAGAACATCTACTGTAGATGGCGCTGTTCTTTTACAGGACATGTGTCGGTGTCTGGGAACAGCAGACCTCTCCGCCATCACTGGTCTCTGTCTCTGCTCTGACCAAATGTCTGACCACACAACACCAGGTGATGTCAGTAGCGATGTTCTGAGGGAGATGGAGAACTGGTGGCAGCGACGAGTAGCTGGGAATGGGCCCGACAGTCACATGACCTGTCACGTGTACAAGACATTAGTAGCACGGTGAGCAGTCAGGTGTTGGTGACACAGCAATGAGGGTAAGGTGTGCCAGGTGTGCAGAGGTGACTATTCTCATCATGACATGGGACAGTTTGACACTGACTACATTATCATCTACTGATATATTTGTACCAGATTCTGTGGTCCGGCGACGACAGTGACGATCCTTTGCACATCCTCCCCCCGTCTGTGTGTCAAGACCCTGGGTCAGGCCGTGTCGTGGACAGGTGAGTGCTACACAGCTCTGATAACACTCTTCCCTGAGCAAGTCGACCTGCTGAACACAGCTCCCCTCCGAGTATTCGTGGCCGGTCCACCTGGCACAGGTAAGACCGTGGTGCTGCTGCTGATGGGCACAGAGTGGCTGAGATGTGGACACGATGTCTACATTGTCAGTTCGTTTGCTGACAGTCGCGCCTCGTGCATCATGCTGTACCACCTGCTGCTGCAGTCGCTGAACACCTTGAACAAGCAGGTGACAGGAGCAACAACACCTGGTCAGCTCCACATCCTGCAGTATGAGTTTGATCAGACACAGGATGAGGATGTAGAGAAGGCCGTCAACGACTTGACACAGGCAGCGAGAGAAGGGTCGGTGTATGTCATCGCTGATGAAGCGTGAGTTGTGATTGCTGTGATTGATAACAGGGTGGCTGTTTGTATTCTCATGGGTGATAGTTATTATCAGATGATAATAAATGTAAGTGTTGTTTATCCTTGGCACCTGAAGAAAAAATAGATTAGTCCTGCTACACCTGTAACAAAAGGCGGAATTAGTTGATTACATTGTTGACAAACAAACCACAAGTTAGTGACAGTAGATATTGTAACACCCGTATCTTCTTCTCAAACATGTTTGTATCAGAGGAGGCGAATTCAAGACTTTCTGTGACAAGCTTCTGACACGAGTTCCTCGTCTCCATCTTTGGGCGGCGAGTTGTTTCCATGCCTACGCACCCTCCGGGTGGCAGGTGGAATATTTCACCAGACCCCTCCGCTCTCCACCGGCCGTCATCAGGGAAGTGGAGAAGGACGGGTTCATCACTGACCGTTACGTCCACGGGTACAGCGATCGAGGTGTGTGCGACCACACAGACGGCCCGCCAGTCAAACGACTGTTTCACCGAGGTCAGGGTCACTCCCGTCGTGTCTCGCCTGTCAACTGTGTCACGTGCGGTCTGGAGGTGGCCAGCTTCCTCCGTAGTCTCAACGTTGGTGTCCGGGGTAGGTACTCGTCAGTTGATACCTGAACAGTTAATTAACGGTGTAAAAATAACAGTCGAGAAACACTCTATAAACTTTGTTAGTGACGTGTGTCTCCCATTTTAGTTCATAACAATAAATGTCATCATCTCCATCTGGACAGCGTCTTCGACATCCGATGAAATAAAGAAACAATTTTGAATGTTTCCAGAGAACACTCCAAGGAAATCTGCAACAGCCACCTCCACCAGCGGCGGCGCAACACCACCCTGCCTGCAGTGGCGAGATGTGTTGGTGTTGTACCACGGGGAAGTCATCTACAAGCCGGTCATCGCCAAGTCGTTGAAGGCAGCGGGCATCCCAGTGAGGGTCGTCAATGAAGACGACATCGAGAACATCGCCACGGCCCGCAGCAACGTGCTGTGGGTGGTCAATGGCGAGTTTGTTCGCGGTCTGGAGAGAAAAGTCGTCGTCTTTCTAGAGTCCTCGGGTGTTGTTTTCACCCGACTGCACGTCCTGTCCAGGTGCACGTCACAACTGGTGATTGTCTCCCCTTAAAACAGCCACCTGGACATGAATCTCACTCGCACACCTGTCACCTGTAGCGGTTTTCTTATGGTTTCATTGGAGTTATCGCCCATAACATGTGGTTTACTGATTGTATGTTTTGATTTACACAGTGGACATGTAGACCTTACCCACCATTGTTTGTATTATCTTTTCAGAAAAAGACTACATGTGTGTCATCTTCTACTTGTGATTTACATGTTATGTCTCATGGCCTCATATATTTTCTATATCCTCATGTGTGTGTTGTTTTATCAGACAGTCACAATATAAAGTAGATATCAACAATTCTAATAACATCTCAGTTAATAAATGAGGATGTATCGCTTTGCTTCAAGATAGCTTTTATACCATGAGTATATACTTCTGAATGTAAACTGTCTTCCAGTGTTTGAACTTTATCTTGTGTGAATAAATTGAAATTACTTGCAAATCCAAAATGTGATTGTGTTGGGGTTTGAATGACATTGCTGGTAGTACCATGTAATGGGATTGTTAATTGATGTGTGATTCTAGCCCTTGTTTCCCTATACAGCTGCTAGATAACTGTCCTCTACAATAAATAAAGCTGCATCTTTTATTGTTATATTACTTTTTAAATTCCTGTGTGAGTTTTCTTGGATCTGTGTAAAAAATGAATTGTGGACAGTTTTTATTTCATTATCCTCTACTTTGTATTTGAAAAAAATAAAAAGTGATAAAGTGTATCTACTGAATTTTATTTTCTGTATAGCTGGCTCAATTCCATACACTCACATAAACAACACTATATGCAAATTAATATATATATTCACATGCGTCACAAAATTAACATAATATACTGAGGAGTACACTCCAGGTATATTAATGTGCATGAAAACAAACATATCTCTAAACATACATCAATAGCGGCATAAATACAAACATATCTACATTCGTATATATATAATTCAATAGAATCAGTACAGGCCAGTTCATCCTGACAGACATGTAAAGGTCCCTAGTGTGTAGAGAAACCACAGATGTCGCCACAGCGGATGTGACACAATGGAGGCTGTCAACATTAATAAGATTCACAAGTATTTCAGTCGCCACAGACAGACGAGGCAAATAAGATGTCATCAGCAGGTCTGTCATGACAAAGCTTTCAGAGGCTGCACCCGGATGGGAACCTCTTAACAGAGCAGAGGTCAGCGACATCAGGTCTTAGGTTCTCTCAACGTTGATTGCTGTTTAGGAAATGAGGTGAAAGGTCACAACCAGAACATCCAATATGATCAGCGCCTGAATTTTTCTCCCACACATCCCGGTGTGCGATTGTCTTGCACGTGTGTGTGTTTGAGTGTGTGCTTTTACAAGTATATCAATATGCATATATGTAAATATGTAAATATGTGCGTGGGCTTTTCCCTGGGTGTGACGTCACGTGCTTAAACTGGTTTGAACCAGATCTGATCACCAGCCAAACATCGCCGTTGTCCACTTCTGTTGTCATTTCCTTGTGACAGAGCATCCAGGCCGGTATCCTCAGTTCTGTTTAGTCCATCCCCCCACACACGGAGGGAATTGTACAAATGCTTTCACGTTACTGAGCTCAAGTAAGTGTTTTGCTCTGTTTTTGTTTCTTTTTTTTTTTTTGTTTTATTTCTGTTCTGTTTTTGTTTTGTTCTGGTCTGTTTTTGTTTTTGTTTTTTATTTGGTTTTTGCTTAATTTTGTTGTTGTTTTTCTGTTCTGTTTTTGTTTGTGTAGGATTTTCTTTTGGTATTTCTATTTTACAAACAATATCAAAACAGATGTTGACTTCATTGTTAACTTTCCAGCTTGTAGTAACAAAGTGGATAATTATATTTTTACCAGACTGGACCTGTCTTGAATGTCAAGTTCTAGTTACTCTCACTTTTTTAGCGACATCAATTGTTTTCCTATTTTTTTAACGAAAGATAGGATAGTCCTACTTGGTATTTGTCTAAGAAGTGTTTAGTGTTTCTTGTGGTTAGCAAAAGCAGTAGTCTGTCCTTAGTTCTAGGCGGGAACGAACTTGATGTTAAAAGAGCAGATTTCAAAAGTGTGTGTGTATGTGTGTTTGTAGCTGACACTTCCCGGTTACAAGAGAATGCCACACACTCCACTCACTTTGTGAGCAGGATTACTCAGTGAAGAGATCGGCTTCTTATCCTGAGAAAAGGATGCTACCTACATTACATCTGGTCCTCTACAAAGAAAACTACTGTTAATAATCATGAGCGGTCCTCAACAGGTAAGATTATGAGGCTGTGTCTGATAACCATCAATAGCATCATACCTAACAGGAGGTGTGGGATGACAAAATTTGTATCCTAAGAATTGGAACTGTTATAGCAGCTTGTACTACAAACCCACGAAATATCTTGTATATACGATAAACTAAGATATGTCAGAATTTGTAGTGTGGAAAGAAATATTATAAGTAAACCTGTTGTTACCGCTGAATATATTTACAGTTTAAACAGCAATATTTACTATACAGGTAGGCGCTATCTCGGCTCTATTACTATTCTCCATCATCTGTAAATAGTTTTTATAATTGTCTACATTCTATTGTAAGGTGATTTCAATACAGGTAACAGTATCACAAGCCCAGACATTCTGGATTCAATGGGTCGAGAAGGCGTTCCCTGATCTCGACTCTCGCGCCTACTTCCTGCCTCCTGTCTACGTCAACCGCGTGCCCATGAACAAGAAGCGGGTTGGTGATCAGGATGTCATCGTCCTTCCGCCGTACAAAGGGCAGGATGGACTGTTTCCTACAGTTCAAGAGAGTGACAGAAGAGATGATTTAGCCATGCAGCGAGTTCTCTTCTGTCTTCAAAAATGGTCCGAGAAAACAAAGGAGGTTTTATTTGGAATAATCAAGCTTCCGTACTTTGGTACACCTGGGTACAATGGGTTGGCCATGCCACCCGTCCAGGGAGACTTTGATGTTCTTCTTATTCACCGACAGTACGGGTTGGTCATCTGCGAAGTGAAGGCCTTTGGCGACAACTTGAAGGATCTGAGCATGAAACAGCAGGACATAGACAAGAACATTAGGAAGAAACTGAAAAAAGCCATGACACAGCTGGACAAGGCGGAGGCCATGTTGTCTCACCTGGTGTCTGACATCTCTCCTGGTCTGCGCATCACTAAGACGATCGCCGTCCCTAACCTCACGACTTGTCAGGTACAACAGGCCATCTCTCAGGACTCAAAGCTCACACAGGTAATAATATTTGTCATTGTTTCTTAAATAACAGTGCAATAATACCATTATCGCAGTCTTTGAATGTAAATTTTTTTGTGAACTTTTTTTTAAGTTCTTAGAAGTGTTCTTGAGAAGGATGACAAAGCCATAGCATCCTTCTTCTCCAGCATCTCACACACACACTGGTATTATCCTGTTACAGGATCTGTGTCGATGGCTGGGAACAGATGATCCCGCCGCCATACCTGGTCTGTGTCTGTGTTCTGATCACCTGTCTGAACTCTGGACACCGTGGAAAGTCAACAGTCACGTGGTGAGGGAACTCGGCGACTGGTGGCAGCGCCGTGTGGGTGTGGCTGGACCTGACAGTCACATGACCAGTGAAGTGTACAAGACATTAGTAGCTCGGTAACATATATTGTGTGTAGTAATTACTAAGAGAGTACCAAGTAGTAAAACTGTTCAGCTTGGAGAAAGTACAGATATCCAAGCAACAAACTCTTTACACAAATTTTGATGGAGTTATTTTGCAATTTTGTGTGTAGTTACGGAATGCAGGAAACAACGTATATGAACAAAAATTCAATAAAGTTAAAATAAACGAGTAGCTTGTCCCAAACCGTATCCTTATATACTTAAATGTTTGTGTACCAGGTTTTGTGGTCCGGCGACAACTGTGACTGTGCCATCTGCTTTTGCCCCACGTCTGAGTGTCCAGACCCTGGGTCAGGCCGTGTGGTTGACAGGAGAGTTTTACACAGCTCTGATAACACTCTTCCCGGAACAGGTTCAACTACTCGATAGGGCGCCTTCCAGACTCTTTGCGACCGGACCACCTGGCACAGGTAAAACCGTGATGCTGCTGATGATGGGTACAGAATGGTTGAGACTGAAACACAAGGTCCACATTGTGAGCACCTGGCGGGACAGTCGTGCATCGTGCATCATGCTGTACTACCTGTTGCTGCAGTCGCTCAACACGCTGAACAGGCAGGTGCTACCCGACCAGCTTCACCTCCTGCAGTTTGATATGAAACTTGGTGAAGACGTGGAGAAGGCCGTCAACGACTTGTCGCAGGCGGCAACGGAAGGTTCATTGTATGTCATCGCTGATGAAGTGTAAGTTGTACAACCTGTGATGTAATAATCGATAAGTAAGACGTACTTTAGTGGAAGTTTCAACAAGTTTATCTTCATCCTTTGTAACAATTTCTATCTGTAACAGGGGAGGAAACTTTAAAAATTTCTGTGACAAGCTGCTGACACGAGTTCCTCATCTCCATCTTTGGGCGGCAAGTTCTTTCCATGCAAATGCCCCCGCCCGCTGGCAACAAGAATTGTTACGAAGACCACTCCGCTCTCCACCTGTCATCGTCAGGGAAGTCGAGCAGGATGAGTTTATTAATGACAAATGGGTCCTGAAGTACCTCGACCGTGTTGTGCCCGACCACACAGACGGCCCGCCAGTCAGACAGCTGTATCACCGAGGTCAGGGTCACTCAGGTTCCTGGTCAGGTGACTGTGTCACGTGCGGTCGTGAGGTGGCCAGCTTCCTACACAGTCTCCGAGATGAGAATCCGGGTAGGTGTGGGTATTGTGTAGTATAACATCTTCTGACAGCTAAACATTATTATTGGTAAAAAAACAAGTAGGTGATAAACAGTCTTGGGAAGAAGACAGTGTGTTCGTGTTATGTGTTTGTAAGTTGACATCGTTGTTTATGTTTACCTGTATCTTCTGACAATGACTTAAAGAAGGAACTAATTGTGAATGTTTGCATGACATCTGCAGCTCCCCCTACCGGCCACACCACACCCCCCGGACTGCAGTGGAGAGACATGATGGTGCTGTACGTGAATGGAGTCCATGAAGAGTCGGGTATGGTGATGGGACTGAGAGAAGCGGGTATCCCAGTGCGGGTGATGAAGGATGATGACATTGAGGAAGGGGTCAGGGTCCGCAGTGATGTGGTGTGGGTGGCGAATGGAGATCTTATTCGTGGTCTGGAGAGAAAGGTGGTTGTTTGTCTGCAGTCTCATGGTTATTACAACTCGCGATTCCACCTCATGTCCCGCTGCACGGCACAACTTGTGATTGTCTCTCCTGACTAATTTCTGAATTATATCCTCACACTTCTCATCTCTTTCATTTTCATATCTCCGTTTACGTCTTTATTTTTGGGTTCATTTTTTTTTCAGTCTTTTATCATCATATTAACATAATTGGTGTAAGAAACTATTGTAACTTAAATGATGATTTTTTAACAAGCATACATTGTTTGAAAAAACTTGTACTTATGTTGATATACTTAATTTTTTATACTCATGTGCAGAGACTATTGCATTTCTATTTCATGTTGATTGATATTACAATCATGCATGTCTTGGTCAAGGAGCTGTCATATTTGTATTGCTGATGGCATTATTCCTCCTTCGTTTCCTGTCAACATGAGAAACATCCCAAGTGCAGCAAATATCTGCCGCAATGATTAGTCATTAGTGATTGACTAGTTTCAAAGAAAGACCATCTACTTAATTAATGACTAGTCGCTCTGACATGTAACATCATGAAGGTCTTAGAGTGATTGGTCGTCTACTTGGTCAACAAAGCAAGCAAGGAGCAAGCGATGAAAACATCAAAAACAGAATTGATGAACATTTGTCTATCATAATAATCTGTGAAAGCTCAATATCTTTTCAGCTAGTCAAGCAATCTTACCAGTCGTTTATTGAGTCTTTTATCTTTTTTATGTGTAAGCTGGTCTCGTAAGTTTTCTGTCCATGATAGGTGCAGTGCAGCCGCTCAACCACAGAGGAATTGTCAGTGATGGTGGTGGTTGTTTGTTTGTTGTTTTATATAATTCTCACTTGCCCATAACTTCTTTTATTTTCATTTAATCCTGTTTTTAACTGTTGATATCTTTTAACACTTCACCTTACAACGAACTTTGCTTTTTATTTTTATTTCCTTTACTTTTGTGACTAATACACCTTGCCATGCTCACATTGCTCGCTGGGACAAATAAAAAATTAGTCATTGTTATTGTTACACTGTAAACACCGTTAGCGGGAGTTTTGAGTTGAATGGAGTCGGTCTGACCTCCGTGAGTAACCCGAAGATACTAAACATGTCCTCTACAAACCACTCTCACTACATCACAGCTAAAAATAGAACGAGGCGAAGACGGACATTGAGGCTAGGACCACAATACACAAACAGGTGTAAAAGGTTGGTGATTCGATCATTCCTTATACTTTAAACTGACATTCTATGCATTAAGCAGGCAAGTAGTCTCTGTGTATTAATAGCAACGGAGAATGTGAGTGGCTATATATCTGTCCTGAACATGTTGATACAGTTCGACCTGATAACGAGCTAAAAATAGATTCTACACTCAATGGCCGCCGTGTAACAGGCCATTTCTCAGAAACTGGAGCAGCAGTGCGTAGATAATTTGCGAAAATATTCGAATCTTGGTTTCTGCTACAAACAAGGTGACTATGTCTGTCTTATAATTCAAGTTTGCTTCGTCTTGACAACACAGAGGCTTGCCTCACAGCAGGTGAGTGTTGAGCAATTGCTCGTGACACATTTTTCAGTCGGGTTGTCGTTTATTGCATCTAATTTGTTCAACATTATCAGTGTTCATCGCACATCATGTGATAGGAAACCATGAGTGAGCTGTGTAGACAGTCTGCCTGTTTTCAGCATGATACTGCATGCACTGAGCTGTTCAAATGATCACACATGACCGAGAATAAGGACAACACAGTCAAGCGGACTTTGTGTAGCAGTCTAGTATAAATGGTGGCGAGCGTTCGTGTTTTGACTGCTAGGTCTTTAGCAACTCAATACACATATCTGTCACCTGTATTAAGTCCTATTTCAATGAAGGGAGATTTTTCTCTGCATACAGAACTAGCACAGTAAATAAGCTGGGAGAAACCCTACTAGTAGTGTTCAATCACCTTCATTCATAGAGACAGCGCAAGAAATAGATACGGTACCCAGTAGTAAACAAAAACAATATTTCCAAAACCCCAAATCGTTCCTGCTACAGAACATTATCACAAATAAGTTTTAAAACGTGGACATATTAAATATTCAGTGCTGGAACGAAAGAGTAACAAAATACAAAATGAGACTTAAATTAAAACGATAAGATTGCTAAAAGGTTAGATAATTAGTGGTGTGAAAAGGGAAGGTACTGAAAAGTTAGGCATAACTCATGGTTTAAGTGATGTTTTTAATGAACTTTTCAGAGCAACGAGAGAAAGTGGATGTGGCTGATATTTCTTGGCGCCGAGAAACAGTAAATGAACCATACAGTAGGCGGACTCTCTGGCGCGCTTAGCTTTTGAAGGGAAGTAACCTAGAGCAGAACAATTTCTAAAGATTCCAGTAGTTTCCTCCCTTGTGTAATCATTCATTTACTCACAAATTTGTATGACTCCTTGCAGACGATTTAAATACTAAAAAGAGGTTTGTGTATACAAAGCGTTCGGTTTAGTCAAATTTATTGTTTAGGCTCGCCGAGACTAACAGCCGAGACCTTCGCAAGAGATGTGGTGTTAGTCTCTGCTGACAGCAGTCCACCTGTACACGTCCATGATTTATGCACATAGCGATGTTTTATGATGCTACTCCTACTTGTGAGCGCGTGATACACGGCGTCTAGAACGACAGTGTTAGCGGGTACCAGCTGCCTAGAAATAGAATAACATATCAGCCATGTTCCCTTCGCAAAAGATCAGTGACCGTTGATATTACGGTTATACATTCACATCACATCAGTTATCACGCCGTCTGCTTCACCATGTTAGTAAAGTGTTCACGTCACACCCTGTACTTCATCAACAGAGATGTGCAGCTGTAGGTCAGCCTCAAAAGTGTGTCTCGAAACAACATAAGACTGCAGGTGATGGATGAAAGTAGCACACGCGGAAAAGAAGGTCACAGAGGAGGTGGTGGAAGGGTCAAAGTTTACCTACACGCGGTGACTGATGAACAGGCTGATCTTCTTACAGATGCAGGTGGGTGAACACTTTTGAACAATTTATTGAAGCTGCATTTTGACACTGTTGACAAGAGAGACAGACGAGTAGAGGGAAGAATGTAGATTCACTAAAATAAAGAAACAAGAAGAGGTGAGGTAATTAAATTGACCGGAAGTCAGCGTCAGTTAAGAAAAAAATGTATACAAATGGCGAGAGCTATAGTAATAGGCTCATAAGACAGATCACAAATGATGATGATGATGATGATGATGATGATTGATGATTGATGATGATGATGATGATGATGATGATGATGATGATGATGATGATTGATGATTGTTGATTGTTGATGATTGATGATGATTGATGATTGATGATTATGATGATGATGATGATGATGATGATGATGATGATGATGATGATGGCTACAAACAGTCCTTTTACTTTAATTTTCTTAGAAATGTCGAGTGAAGTTCAAGAGCTGATAACGAGGTCAGGCGCTGACATAGCGTTTGATGATAACCCATCACCTGTACCAGGTATGAAGATTGTCATTATCCGCGGTGTTCCATCTCAGATCGAGGCCGCAGTCAAGATCATCAGTCTGATCACTGCGGATGAGGTTTGTGTTGTGACTACATTTAAGCATCATAAAGTATAGCATAGGAATATTGAAAATGATGGATCGAAGAAATACTCTACCACAATAAGCAACACAAAATAACATAAAAAAACCAAAAGATATTAAAACTATCAGTGTTGCTTGAATTGATAGTTGAAGAAATATGGAGGAAAATATGAAAATAAAGAAGTATGTAGGAAGATGTTAATTGAAACGTATCTGATGAATGCCAATGTTTAGATTCTAAGGAAAGACGATTGAAATTCAAGAAATATTTTCATGACAAGTCGAAGCAAGGTATTCAAAGAAGCTGACTCAAATGCATTATTGCATAGCAAGATTCTAATGTAAAGTCATTTCATTTAGAAAACACCATCATCATTGTCATCACAAGCCCAAGCATTCTGGATACAATGGGTTGAGAGCGCCTACCCTCACTTCGACTCTCGCGCCTACTTCCTGCCTCCTGTCTACTTCAACCGCGTGCCCATGACTAGACAGTCGGTCGCTGGTCAGAACCGTTTGGTTCTTCGATCAACGCATAAACAATCTGGAACCCACACGACGCTAGATAAAAAAATTTAGAACACTACTGACATCGTCCAATACATATAAGATGTCAAACCAAGAAAGCTCAAACTTAAGTGAGCCAACGTCAGTTCTTCCTGTTGTTGATTCGACTCCCATTCCGCAGCCACCTTCTGTTCAGGAGTGTGATCTCAGAGATGATGCAGCCATGCAACGAGTTCTTTTCTGTCTTCAGAAGCTGTCAGAAAAGACGAAAGAAATTTTTGTAGGAATCAGCCAGTTTTATTTCGGACAATACCTGGGTAACCCATGCTACGCCCCGGCGGCTGCACAGTTACCCTCACCCGTCAACCTTCCTCCAAGTTTTCCACGGACCTGGAGACAGGGAGACTTTGATATCCTTATTATTCATCGACATTACGGCTTTGTAGTCTGTGAGGTGAAGGCCTTTGGTGACAACTTGAAGGAACTGAATGTACCAAAGGAGGATATAGAAAACAACATCAGGAAGAAACTAAAAGACGCCATGACACAGCTGGACAAGGCGGAGGCCATGTTGTCTCACCTGGTGTCCGACTTCGCTCCTGGTCTGCGCATCACCAAGACGATCGCTGTCCCTAACCTCACAAGGCACCAGGTACAACAGGCTGTCTCTGAGGACTTACAGCTCGCACAGGTAAACATGTACTAATCACTATTTCATAAGCTACAAAATGCTATTACATTTATGCCATGGCTTTTGGTGGAAAGTAAATCAATTGCAATTTGCTTTACTTAATGAGAGCTCTATATAGTATTTCTATATAGTTTTGTAGGATGCTATAATGTTGTTTATTTTGTTTATTCCTTGTTACTCCTCGAGGAGCATAGGGCCTCAACAACACCTCACCAGCGGACCCTGTATAGGGCAGCCCCCCTCAGCTGGGCCCATGTGGCTCCACGTCCTTTGCCTCTCTCTTTTTATTTCCTTGTCCAAAACTTGTTGTTACAATAAAATATTCCGTAGCACTTTGTGTAAACACTACGTCTGTCTCCGACTTGTATGATGTGGTGCTCATAAACAGTTGATGGTTTAGCTGGCAAACAGCTAAGTCTTTAGAAAAAAATTGTTTATGCTTCAGAGCAGAAGGCTCAGGAGCTGCAAAACTTGTTCGGTTAATGTTTCTTAGGCTTTGAAACCCAAAGCGGGAATGTCACATCCATAACCATTCTTGACTCATCCACTGGCATAACCTTCTGCAAGTTCTCTGGAGTGTGATTAGGTCATACGAGGAGTCACTATATATAAGTATAACTAAATAATTATGATCTGTTCAGAGGCTGTTGCACGATTAACGATCCTTGCTACATTGACTTGTTTTGTAGTTTTTCAATGTCTGACAATAATATCTCACAGTGCAATATGTAGATGTGACTGAACCCAGAGCCAAACGATGAATCGCTCTCTGTCGAGACAAAATGAATTTGTTTATCTTAATTCCCTGTTTAAATACGGAAAATTTGGTTTTTAGTTTTGCTTTTATTCACTACCTCTTGCTGTAAATTGACTATAATCACAGTTTCGACTGCTTTAATATCAAAAGTGGTAATAAAGGTATTTAATCTGGAGATATAAACTATGACGTAATATAGATTATATTTAAAGATATTAATTACAAAAATATTTTCAACATAATAGTGACCGATTTAATATAAAGAGAGGCCTACATGATTTGTTTACGTAAATTATCACTAGCTTTGAAACTTGTGCCCATGCTCTCTTAAATCATTTGTTTTTATTACAGGAGCTTTGTGAGTGCCTGCGCACAACATATCCGACCAACATCAGTGATCTCTGTCTCTGTTCCGACCAGCTGTCTGACCCTAGCACACCATGGGAGGTTAGCACGATGGTGTTAGAGAAACTTAAGGACTGGTGGAAACACAATGTGTCTGTCTCTGGGCCTGATAGTCACATGACCAGCGACTTGTACAAAAAATTAGTAGCTAGGTAAGTAAGAATAATGTTATGGAACCATTAATTCTATGGAGCGTCAAGATGGACATTTTTTCTCTATTATTATAAAATGCATTTTATACTTATACAATCCCTTCTATATCTATATATATTCCATATGCATATTATATTTTTAAATTTCAATCTCTTCTTATAGAATGCATTGTATGGCTATACATTTCATTGTAAACTTATAGAATGAATTCTATAGCTAGAGAGAGAGAAAAACTTGGTAAAAACCAAATATTATACACAGAAGTTGCTATCCAATACATTTTGTATGTACAATTCCATTCTGTACTTATGGAAGTGATTGTGACATCTAAAAGACTTCATTGTTGGAGTCTTGAACCTAGCAATTCTGACTTCTTGGATAAGTCTAAATTACGGAACAGACATTTAGTTCCTCCTGTACTAGTCCGTGGGGGGTTAAGGATTCACCAGAGTGAAAATCTGGGTAAGTGCATGCTCACTGACCAGGAGAAGAATAGGTGTCATCCTCATGAATTGAATCAAGAGAATATTCTGCTGGAGGTTCTGGAATAGGAAGTCCCTAACCATCTGGAACTCGCACGAATTAATTTTACCTAGACTTAGACATGACAGAAATTTTAATAAACACACATTAAAATTGTTGTTTTACTATATTCTAATGTAACAGATAAGAGCTTACGACAACTTTAAAAACTATTAATAGATTCTTGTTTGTACCAGATTCTGTGGTCCGGCGACAACAGTGACTGTCCCATGCACATGTCCCCCACGTCTGAGTGTCAAGACCCTGGGTCAGGCCGTGTCGTGGACAGGAGAATGTTACACAGCTGTAATAACTTTATTCCCGGAACAAGTCGACCTGCTGAACAGGGCTACTCCCAGACTCTTTGCCACCGGACCGCCAGGCACAGGTAAGACCGTGGTGCTGCTGCTGATGGCTACAGAATGGTTAAGATATGGCCACGATGTCTACATTGTGATTTCCTGTCCTGAGAGTCGTGCAGCATGTCGTATGCTGTACCAGCTGCTGCAGCAGACACTGAATACGCTCATCACTCAGATGACAGCAGGAATAACACCTGGTCAGCTTTTCCTCCTGCAGTTTCGTGAGAACCTGGATGAGGATGTGGAGAGGATCGTGAACGAGTTGTCGCAGGTGGCTGAGGAAGGATCGTTGTACGTCATCGCTGATGAAGTGTAAGTTGCACAGCGTGCGATGCATTGGTAAACAAGTAGACGATGGTAGTAAGCATTTGCTATTTTGTCACAACATGTGTCTCACAGGTGATAGTTCTCAGGTGTCTTGTACCTGTGTTACATTGAGACAGACAAAAATAACTCTGGTTCGTCGTCGTTGTTGTTGTTGTTGTTGTTGTTGTTGTTGTTGTTGTTGTTGTTGTTGTTGTTGTTGTTGTTGTTGTTGTTTAAAGAGACTGTTACATTCGATCACTGACAAAAGTCGGGATTATTTTGACATCACAAATAGTTGAATTCGTCACACAGAAACATTACACATACACGTAAACAGACATGTTAGCCACAGTACACAGTGTAACACGTGTCTCTCCATCCTCTGCTACCATGTCACTGTGCAGAGGAGCCAACTTCAAGACTTTCTGTGACAAGCTGCTGAGACAAGTTCCTCTTCTCCATCTGTGGGCGGCAAGTTGTTTCCATAGATACGCACCCGCCGACTGGGAAGTGGAATATTTAACCAGACCCCTCCGCTCTCCACCGGCCGTCATCAGGAAAGTGGAGAAGGACGATCTTATCACTGAGGGCCATGTCCGAAAGTACAGTCATCGAGGTGTGCCCGACCACACAGACGGCCCGCCAATCAAATATTTGTATCACCGAGGTCAGGGTCACTCCAGTAAACGGCAAGTTGACTGTGAGATGTGCGGTCATGAAGTGGCCGACTTTCTGCGCAGTCTCCGTGTTGGTGTTACGGGTAGGTGTAGGTATTGTGGATAATGTATAATAACTGTTAATAGTTAAGCAATTAACGGTGGGATAAATAAATAGCAAGCAAGTCCTATTAAAGGGCAACACAAGCTCTCAGCGAAAATTTCTGGAAATAGAACATAATCACAAAAGCATATTTGACGAAGAGGCGCGATAAATATTACATTTTTTTATTTCTTAATGACACCTGGATTTGTCGAGAAAACAGGAAGTGACTAAAGGGTAGTATTCCTAAAAATAGCATCGTCTGCATGAGCTAAGTTCGAAGAGGAAAAATAATTAGTTAAAAAAACACCAGGACAAAATGTTCTGCTGCGGAATATTGTCTTTGACACTCAGGGGAAGATACTTTCTGAAGACAATGGCTTCAGACACCAGTGGATTAACTTTTCCAGAGATCGATATGATTATACAGATCTCCTCTGTGTCGTGCAAACTTTGTCCCCACACTGACCTCAAGAATTTGCTTAAAGGGATTCTAAAGGCAAAATAAAACTGCTTAAAATCGTGTAAAGAGTATGATCCACTTGAATCTCTTCTATTTTCGCGTCTGTTCATATGGAAAAAGTTGAAGGGTTTGTGGCATGTTGTGTTTAAGAAGAGAAATTACATAGGACTCTTTCGTTTACTTAGACGAAGTCTCGTTCTCCGTCACGTGACCTTACGATATATCACCAGTGAAGCAGACTGTTTTCTATAATTTTTACAACTGTGCTTTGAAAAGTTCACTTTAAAACCTGAATTAACTCACGTGACACCACCGATGACGACGTCAAATCTTCGCAATGACCTCAGACACTTCCTGTACGTCTCTGACTGACGTCACACCCAGACTGACGTCACACCCAGACTGACGTCACACCCAGACTCGTCTACGTGACCATCCCGGGAAGCTATCGCGGTTACTCGGCGGAAGGACACAAGAGTCGATTTCACTGGATTTTTTCGATTTTTATAAACATCGGCAACCGAAATAATGCTAATAAGTTGTAATTAAGTGAGAAACGAATCCTTTATTTCTCCTGTGTTGCTCTCGTGCTCTGTCATTGTAACTAAATATAGTTTTGAAACGTTTGACCGTCGACAGAGCTTTATCACAAGCCTTGAGTATTTATTTAAAGGGTTACTATTATTATAATAATTATATTAAGAATTATTATTTTATTCATCCATCTGTATTTTCAACAGCTTACAATAGGCTGACTTTGAATGTTAACAGATGTAGTCACGACGACATCTACGACCGTAAACTCCACCAGCAAAGGCACAGCACCACCCTGCCTGCAGTGGAGAGATATGTTGGTGTTGTACAGCACTGACATGAAGTACAAGCCGCTCATGATAACAGTTTTGGAAGACAGAGGTGTTCCAGTGCAGATGATGACGGATAATGACATTGAAGATGTGGCCACGGCCCGTAGTGACGTGGTGTGGATGGTGGATGGAGACCGCGTTCGTGGTCTGGAGAGAAAAGTCGTCGTTTGTCTGGAGTCTGGTCACTTTTGTCTCTCTCTTAACCTCATGTCCCGGTGTACATCACAACTTGTTATCGTCTCTACCTGACCAATAACCGCCTGAACATCAACTTAATTTCTGAAGCTGTCATCTTGTGTCTGTTTTATACCTACAATCATCTCCATGTTTGACACTTGTTTGTGAATGTGTGCGTGCTTCAACAATGACAACCAGCAATTTAATATGTAGCAAATAATAAAAAGATCTCATTGCAATGTTATTAGTGTTCTGTGATGATGATGATGTCTATTTGTAATGCGCAGGTATCCATTCAGAAGAACGCTCATTGCTCAGCAAAAAACAAAAAAATAAACTGCTGCTTGGTTATTTAAATCTGTCTTAAATAAACAGATGGGTCTTCAGACTTTTTCGAAACGTCGTTTATCTGCCAATGAACTTAATACAATCATTTCTTCTGCAGTGTTGTGTCAAACTTTTGTCACTAAGTGTTGTGGGAAAGGTGATCCCAAGCGTGGTGAAGTGCACGGCATGGTCACAGAACACCATGACACCAAATACATTTATCGCTAGATAACATATCTCTGTAGCTCACAGACCCAACATCTAATCTGCAAAACATGCATCAATATCTGCCTCGCGAATCAGAAAATGGAAAACAACATGGTTCACAGCTGAAAAAGTTGAAACTTTCAGTGAAGGCAGCACAAAGAATCCTGTACAATCAAAAACCCAAAGCAAAATAGCATTCAGATGTAAAAGAGACGTGGGTCCCTGTAAAAGCAAGTTTACACTTTAGACCTGGGTTCCTGTTCGTAATGCCACACGCCACCAACAATCTTCATGTTTTTGTGAAGCGGCTAGGGAATCTGTCGAACTCTTTTAGTAGAGGATTCTGTACCTGGTTGTAGTAGTAGTTGGCTGTCCTTGCTTTATTAATTCTATAGGTTTTTGTCCTGTCCTTACCATCACTGACAGATTTGGTGTGTACAAAAGTGCCCTAGCTGAACAGAAAAACTGGGGACATCGGGTCGCCACTAACTATAATCCACTCTCCAACAAAATATTAAAAAAAGCAAAAGCAAGTATCATTGCAACGTACCCCCCGCCAAAAAAAAGACACACACACATGCTAACACCACCTAGGGACCACGGTTATAAAGCAAGGGTAAGCATTTGCCTAGAACAAAAGGGGGAATTTAATGGCACGCGTCTTGTATCCGAAGTTATAAAGTGGTTTCCAGATCCTGCAGATGTTGTTTTATCCCTCAAGCCCTGCTTATAAAGCAAACTCACTGCCCTCTTACAAGCACACACACTCTTCACGACACCTCTGTGATACCGGACGTAATAGAAATATTTCAGTAAGAAACATCCGGAACCTCACTGTTAAAAATAACAAGATAATTCAGGTTTATTTTGTTTTTGACCTCTTCAAAAAGCAACACTTACATCCGAAAAAGTGGTTTTCATAAAAAAGTTCAACAATAAAGATCTGTGTGATCTAAGTCACAACTTGTGAAAAATAAAAACTTGTTTATTTCGTGTGTTTATTTGTTTTTTCTGTTGTTTACTTGGTTATTTTCAGTACTGTGGCAAACCATGTAATTGTTTCAATAATATGACGCTGTTAAAGACTATTTTAACGAAACTAAGATGGAGTTTAAAGAAGTAAATAGATAAATCTCCTAAATATCTTAAGGTCAAAAGGAAGACCATGGACACAATATGAAAGATAGCATCACAAAAGGCTGTTCATCTTTGGCGCAAAAAAATGACCTTGCGGCATTCTCACAGCGGTTGTTTTTTATACAGATAATACTCAGAAACATACTCTTCTCTGACCCACTGTTTATCAGAGGTGCAAGATATTTTACCTTGATATCAAGATTAGTTGTACAATGTAGCAAACTGTTCTTTGTCGCTCAATCGCAAAAAGGGTAGTTTTGTTTCATATGGTTTGTGATTTTTTCCACTAATTTTCTAGTCTAAATTATATTAAAGAATTCCTTTGAATAATTCCTTTCTGGATCATATATTTATATATATGCAATGGGTTGTAAGGTCTCGTGATGTCTCGTTTGTGAATAGGGTTGTGTGTCTTTTGTGGAAGAATAACCGGCTACTGTCAACAACAGAAGAATACCTTCTATTCTGCCGTCCGGTGGAGAAGCAGTGTCGTCGTCGGCGTCTTCCTCGTTCATGTAACAGTCTACTTTCTTCTTACTTTATATTCTCTGGTCGCCGTCTCACGTCAACTGTCTTGCACTTCAGCTGAATGTCAGCATCTTGGCATCCAAGCTTTAGTTTAAAATCCACAGTCTCCTCTTCGTATCATATTCGTCGGAGTGTGCATGTTCGTGCGTATGCGGGGTAAGTGTATATAGACCATATTACAATATTTATAAAATATAAAAGGTAGTATTTAGAAATATACTCACACACAAGAATCCTACTCATATACATGTACTATTACCGTAAACTTCAGCACCATATATGAAGAATTATTGCATCATAGAAGAGAAAACATCCTAACGGCTATTGGCAAGCAAAACAATGCTTTGGTGGTTTGTAACATTCTTCCCCCAACCTACAATACCTCAACCATAAACCATCAAGCTCTTATTTCCTATCTCAATGTACAGAATAAACCGATCTATTAAAAAAAGAGAAAGAAATTGATTCATTCAAACGTTAGTTCTATCAGAGCCTTTCTCCACCTTCAATGGGACATCAACACGGACATGATCCTCCGTAAGAGCCAACAACCTCTGTACGGAAACTACGGAAACTCAGATCTTTTTGTGGTTGCTCTGTCATCCTCACTCTGTTCTGTCAGTTTTTATTAAAATTCTCAGCACTTTTTCTTTCATGTCTTTGTTCCACAGCCTCTCCCTAGGGAATAGTCTTGTCTCCCTTGTGAATATTTGTTCCAAGATAACCGCAACCAGGCAGAGGGATTCGGTTGCCTTTTATCATTAGCAAATCCTTAGAAGGGGATCCCGCATCCTCTCAATTTGTGACCATGTGTTTTCATGTGAGTTTTCACTCTTACTATATCTGATCATGTAGTATCATGTGAGTTGTCACTCTTGTAGTCTGGCTGTAGGTACACGATGTTTGTATGCAGAACCAATCGTCACCGCAATTCATTAATTCCATGTGACATTCACTTGAAACACTCTACGGGCCGCCATCTTGTACTAGCCTGAGGTGACTGTCATTTCAGGGAATGTGCATGTGTGTGTGTGTGAAAGAGAGAGAGAAATTATTTCAACATGTGTATGTATACTGCTAGTACGAGTACTATCTGAAATTGCCCTAGTCGATAAATAAAGTGGTACTGTATTGTAAGAGTATGTAGAACTGACCAGTCATTTTCCAATATATGAGAGACTTGTTTTAGACATTAGACCACACAGAAATCCAAAGGAAATTCTACAAGTATATACACAACAAGAAGCGGAGGGGAAAGTGGTGTTTTATGCCGAGACAGAAATGAAAGGTTATATCACAAGACAGCCAGCGCTGTAAACAGATGCCACATGCAGAAAAAGAACGAAACACATACACTCCTCAACTGCTTTGGTTACAGATGCTAACTGTTGCGCCATCAGATACCCGTACATACAGCAGGTACTACACCTGAATCTACATATACCACCTCTTTCAATCGAATGTGTGAGCGGAAAATAACACTAACACACACTCTGCCTTATAGCTAGTAATCGATAACAAAACAGATGAAGAAAAAAGTTCATTCTTTTTATACAATGGTTCACTTCTAATAATTCCCCTTGTCATTCACTGCACTCTTAGTTGTAGATAGCCAGAGAATTAGTATCAACTGTTTGCACATATGAATGAAAAGGAAAATATGATCGAGTTATTCCTATCTACAAACGACAAGTATGTGCACGCATAAAGACTTAAGGTAATCAGCTTAAAATATATTCTATTCATACCAGCCATACTAACGTACCCTCTTTTTTAAAAGACGGAGTAGTACATATGCATGACCAGTGTGTGGATCAAGCTTATGCAATTCTGACTTTTGAAGCCAACAGGTGTCTTTGATTTCGCCTTTCTGGTGTATCACGCTAGCTTCCTCAGTACAAGAGAAAAGTTTACTACATCTGATATCAGGTGAGTAGTGAATTCAAAGCTCGCGAAACCTGTTTCATGGCCAAGTAACCCCCTTCAATTGATGAAATTTTTAATTTCTAGCCATTTTGAGACTATGGCATCTTATGAATGTTCAACATGTCCTCTGTGTACTCTCAAGGTGGTTTTTCATAAAACAATCTAGAAATATGTATATGTTGTCACTAAATACAGTGACTGATTTCATACATGTATTTGCTTTCGCCGAGCGCAGAATGTTTGGGACATAACAACACTCCCGACAGTTTGAGAAACTGGGTCACATCGCATATCGTTGAATAGAGCTTTTTAAACAAAGGCTAGGTCAAAGCCCCTATGCTATGATTCGAGCTCTTTTCTAGACAAGACAAAGGGTTAGATATTTCCCTAACGCCGCTCTGGAGAGACGAATAAGAGCTCTGTCCTGCCTACCCTACCGTAACGCGGGCGCTCACTCACGTTTCGCTCCGGTACGGCCCGCCGTCATAGGCGCCCGCGCGCGCACACGTTGAGGTACGCAGGGCGGGTATCCCACAATGCAACTGTCATGGCTTCCGGATGTAAACAAATGTCGACAGTAACTGAAAGCTAGTTCTGGGATATTTTCTTTCCAAGGCATTAACGCTATATATTAAATGTTGACTGTGCCTGTCAGGCGCTCATTTCTTCTCAAAATACCACGTGCGAAAGAATAAAAACCACGAAGACATTCTGAGACCGTTGTTATTGGCGTTGTAGCAGCTAAAAAAAAACTCAGTGAACCGAATTCGGCTGTCGAAATCACCATCAGTCACGTGGTATGCGTCTTGAAAATAAAGCGAAGTTTTAATTTCTGCTACAAATCTCGGTAGTAATCAGGACTAGATGTGAACATTTACAAATTTGAGTGAACTTGCAATGTTGTTGTTGTTGTTGTTGTTGTTGTTGTTGTTGTTGTTGTTGTTGTTGTTGCTGCTGCTGCTGCTGCTGCTGCTGCTGCTGCTGCTGCTGCTGCTGCTGCTGCTGCTGCTGCTGCTGCTGCAATCCTAAGAGATAGTTTTGTGGTTATCATGAAACCTAAATATCTATAACTTTTTACAACTTCGATTTTATTTGTACCAATATACCAGTTTTTGCTTTTTGAAAGGTGCCCTTCCTTTCTCAATACTTTGATTTTTTTTTCTCTAGGTTAATTTCTAACACAAGGTGTTTCGAGGACTGCCCTACGCTTGAGAGTTGGTTTTTGAGACCTGTGGGTGCCGCATCGTCAGCAAACAAGAGGCAAAAATATTTCATGAAGGCAAGGCAGGAGCTGCATTCCGTGTTTGCCGTGTGTCTGGACGTAGTCCGCCTCTTCATTGACTGGAAGAGAGATTAGTGGGCTGACGAACCTCGATTAGACAGTCGAAGAAATTAGAATACTGGAAATCTGCTCGCATACATGCTTAGACTGATTTATACATAGCCTTCAGCATTAGGATCATTTTTGTAGAAACCTGTGTCTTGTCTTATCTTACTCTCTTACTGAGTATGGAGGTAAAAGTCTTACTAATGACACTGAGTAAGGACAGTGGTCGGTAGCTGGCTGGGTTGTTGTTGTCTCCTTGTTTGTCTATAGGAACGATTGCTGAACGTCCCCAGCTGACCGAAAAGTATTGCCAAGGACGTGTACAGGTGGACTGCTGTCTGTCTGCCGAGACCAACGCTTAGCCTCTTGCGAAGTTCTCCACTGTTAGTCTCGGCGAGCCCAAACACAATGTGACTAAACCGGAAGCTTTGTACACTCCTGCCTCGTTAACTGTAAAAAAATCGTCTGCCAGCAGTCCAGGGATATTAGTTTGTGGTCTTGCTGGTAAAATCATGAACTTGTATTACTTATAAGTCTGTGTTTCAGGTTTACATGCAGTATAATGGACAAAAGCTTCACGTCACGTGGGATTTATCCTTCCAGAACGTCATTTCCGCTACGTTTCATCCTGTTTGCCCTCCTCGCAAGTCCCTTTGTCTCATCAAACGTCACATTTTTGGCAGAAGGTCAGTAATCCTTACTACAATTCTCGCACTGTGTATTTGTCATATATGTAGCTAGACATATAAACATATTTATTTGATCTTTCAAGTTTTCCTAAAGAGAAAACATTGTGATTAATCAGGCATAATACGACTTACTTGCTTCTGTGATAACAGGCAGCAAAACATTTGTAACGAATTACATTCTGTGTAGTAGTAATACAGAAAATCCCTTCACATTGTATGGAGAAATAGTTTATATACGCACATTTACAATAATATAGCAGGCGTCTACCTACCAGTCTTTTCATGATGATTTTCTTACTATTAACAAAACAACTATTTTTATTAATACCGCTTGGTAATAGATAATAAAAATAGTTGCTTTGTCAATAGTAAGAAAATGTGAATGAGTTTTTTTCCGATACACAGAGGGGAAAATAAAGTGCGATGTTCCTTCAGTCAAACTCAGAGAAAACACACGTTTGACATGCTATTTTCCCGAGGATGTCAGTCAGACGAGAAGAGATTTTACAGTCTATCGTCAGATCGGCATGGAAACTGATGGTGTGTATACACTTACTGTCCTCTCTTTCTCTCAAGTTATGTCTTTTATTTAGTTTGTCTCCTTGCCTCAGTTGGATAGTTAATTAGATGAATCTGGTATTTGTAACTACAAAGTCAATAAATAAAATCAGATTCTCTAATTTAATTCCATTCTATTTCGAGTAAGAATGTCTCTTAGGATGGATCACTTTAATAGTAATATAAAATTATGCCAGAAAATGATTAAGCATTACACAAGTAGTCGCTTACATAACTATATGTTTTTTTATTTCTTGATACCTTTCTGTAGTCAAATAACAGTCTGTACTGTTTTTCAGTTTGCACTAAGCTCTCCTTATTGGGAGAATAATATGAGAATAATAGGTGTTTGTTTGTTTCGTTTCGGCAATAACATGCAAAGTCTTCTTATCTTCAAAAGCCGTGGTAGACTGCTGGTGGTTGAAGGGTCTGTTAAACTGCTATGTTGACCCACACTACAAGTACGACAGAAAGATATCCGACAGACTGACCATTGAGATTCAGCAAGTTTCAGCATCACACATTGGCACGTACTCCTGCACCCTGGCCAATTATATTCAGGACTCCCTTAACACCTGTGACCTCAGTGTCATACTAGGTGAGATTCGTAACTTTAACATTTTTGAGATCTTGAGAAATGTGTTTAATACTCATTTAGTGCATGTCAACAAAGATATAAACGTAAAATGTATAATACTGAAAGGAAGCAAAGGAAATTAGTAATTAAAACTTGGGTGGCAGCCGTATAGTAAATAGTTGCAGTATATATTGGGATCCTTTATACTTTTTTCTGTATAGTGTTCTGGTTGCATTATATAGTTTAGGTCTTTACCACAAACAATATAAGGTTCTAATGCGCCCCACCCAACCTTTTTTTTAATTTACTTTTTAATTCTTGCTTCAGACAGAAAATCGGTCTGCGAGATCCCATCTGTTAAACTGAAATCACAGGCTGTGTTGACCTGTTACTTTCCTCAGGACCTCAGCAAGACTCGAACCGACTTCTCCGTCTATCACCACTCCATCTCTGGATATACAGGTATGTTTTATGCAGGCCCGGTTCCACTATAAGGCGAACTAAGCAGTCACCTTAGGCACAGTCACGGAGGGGGGCGGAAAAATGTCCTGCAGTTGTTTTTTTTAAAGATTAATAATGTTGGGAAAAATATAAGTTTCAGATAATGACATTTGAAGGACACCTTAATTCCTCTGCTTGTAGGTTGACTTCACAAAGATCGTTTCTCAGTACATGTAATACAGGAAAAACATATCATTCGAATATGTATTTGCAGTATCCAGCTAACCAGATGGGCGAAGGATGGGGGGGAGGCAGTGGGGCTGTGAAGGGGTGGCGATGGTGAACGGGGAAGGGGATGGCGGTGTAGTCACGGTGGGGCGCTCCCTCCCCCCACATCGCCTCGCAAACGAGAACCTTTCATCAACAAAAGTATTGGAATAGTTATAAATTTAGGCTTGACTCCATTTTCTTAACTCAAAATTTAAACAATAAACATAGGTTTACATATTACTATACATGATTATCGTGGCCTGTTTCAGGACTCGGCAGACTTGTATTCGCGAGCACACATGCAGTCAAAACATTTAGCAGCCATTCGACAAGTCCACAGACAATACCAGTCGTTCCATAAAGAACGGTATTTGGTGACGAATGAACATTAGAACCTAGTTTATGTGCTCTCGTGTAACATTCCTTCCTTCCACACAATAGCAGTGGGAAGCTTCTCCCCTCAGGGTTTGTTCCGTTGCCTTCCCGCCTACAGACCTGACCATGCGTGATTGTGACATGATGAAGACTAGACATAGAACTGTAACGGATTGCTCATTAGAATGTTTTACTAAGCATTACAACACCACTAACTGTACCACTTCCAAGTGTACAAGCAAAATATTAATATAAGTGATAATGAAGTATAATTAAGGTAAAGAGACAAATCGTTAAAATAATAATAATAACAATAATAAGAGCCAATTTGTTTCGCCGTTGCCCCCTTTGTGATTATGCCAGTTATTTGTATTCAATCATATCTTGTGATTTTGTTACTCTTTGTTGATTTAGCCAGGACCAAATGACACAAGATGCAAACACCATGTTTGGTACTTGGATTTTACAATGCAAAAATAACACAATGTATTTAGATCAGAGTTAATAAATTATCTATTATTACATCAATTCACAGACAAAAGTTTGCATGGTGTTTGCGTTCGACAACTGAAGTCAGCGAATTAAAAATAATTCAGTCAGTAGTACAACTGGCAGCAATCTTGCAATCTCATGTAGAGAGTTTATACCAATTACGTCGGTAGTACAAATGAACACTAGGAATCTCCTACCAAAGCACACACTGACACATAAATTCATACATGAATACACTCAGAGTTTTTAATAATTGCTTATCTACAATTTTTGTCTTATGTACAGACACCGTTTTAAGCTGCACATGGAATGGAGACAGTCTTAGCTGTGACACAGTCCGTGGTTACCAGTTTGACAAGAAAGTCACCTCACATCTCAGCCTACGGATACCAACAGTCCTGGAGAACCACCAAGGAACCTACAGTTGTCAGGCACAAGATGTTCTACCCGAGAACTGCTCATTCGCTCTTAAGACAGGTTCAGTTTAAAAAAAAAGTAGAAACTAGCGTGAAATTCCCTGCTGGAGGCAAGTTCATTGCACACTATTATAAATAAAAGAACCGAAAACCACAGTTGACACTACGACGGAAACCACAAACAATAGCAAGCAGACGACATTTGTTAGTTGGTAACATTCTATGAATAACTTTTAGCTGAAACCATTTTAATTGATTGTCTGTTGTTATCATTTGTTAAATACAAGTTTCCATGGTATTTTTTTTTCAAAGGTAGAGTCCCATTTTACAATTTCGCTAGGCAGTTCTTTTTCAGTTTTTAATCTGTAGTTTATTTTGAAACTGTTTAATTGCATTCAGAACTCCTGCAAATTGTAGAAAGTTAGTGGTCAGGTTAGGAAATTTTAGTTGAAACTCCTGGTATGTGAAATAATCAGCATTATCTTTTAGAAGATATATAACTTTATAGATATCTTCTCCCGGCCAATCACTAAATTAGATTGCGGGGTTCCAAATAACAATATTTATGTTGTAAAAGAGATATTCTGCATTACATCCTTCAATAGTCGTGGGTGTGCATTTTATATATAATCATTTAAAGTGTTTCAAAACATCATGTCAAAAAGGGTCATATTTTCTATTGATTAGGGAATTTACATATTCACTACCTAGAGAATGGAATTTATCTCGTTCAGGGAACAAGTGTGGATTCTTTTAATACCGCCTGGTTGTAGAACATTACCTTAAGCCAACTGATGTACATTGCAGACAAGAAGTAATAGATATTAACCATTTTCAGACCACCCTTGATGTAAAATTGACAGACACCTTTCTGACTGATTTTTGCAAAGTCATGTTTGCATCTTAACATTTAGTGATTTTTCGCCTCCCTTTACAAACTGCCGGTATGACCAACAAGTAATGTACGCAACAGTTTGTGAGGATGACGTGTTACAGTTGCTATATATGTGCTTATTCTGTCGAATGTTCTTTTTTCTTTAATTCAAAGACAATTTGGATTGATTAGTCAGCAAATGAAAGTGCGTTGAAATTAAATAATCCAGACATTATGTATTTTCTTGAAATATACCATTACTAACTACACCTAGTTGAAATTAAATAACGGATAAAGCCTTGTTTATTTTGCTCTTAACATCAGTTTTTTTAGGTCTGTGTTGATGACTCACAGTCTAACTTTTATGCTGCAGAAACGACATCATCATGCCATGTTCCAAGTGTTCCAGAGGCGGAGCCGACAACTCTGACCTGTAACTATAGTGTCGACATTAGCATCACTAGGCGAGATTTCAGAGTGATCCATTTCAACATACAAGGCAAAAAAAGTAATATAACTATCAACATCAAAACAAATACTGGTCCTTTTTACTGCTTTGCCAACTTTAACACAATATCTAAATATTGCTAAAGTTTCATGGAAAGTTTTACTACCTGGCTACTTGAAAAGTAAGCTCTTTCTCTGTCTTAGGTACTGATATCCTGAACTGTACCTGGAAAGATGACCGGCTGGTCTGCTACACAGCGCCTGGGTTCGAGTTCAACAACTCTGTCACGGATCACCTTTTTATTGAAGTTCCACAGGTCACACAGGAACATAATGGGTCATATGTTTGTCGCCTGGAAGGCTCTGATTCTGACATATATGAGTCATGTGATTTTATTGTCATGACAGCAAGTCAAAATACAGATAACACTGGTTAGTACAAGTTAATACGTCTCCCTCTGATTGTATCCCATCCAATAAAACATAACACACATAGTATAATAATATCTTTCCATTTTCGTAGAAACTGTCTTTAACTAAATAAAATTATCTTCTAGTATAGTTATAATATTTGCTTTGTTAAAGCGTCGAAAAGGAAATGCTTGTTTTAGTTTCAGCTGTTGTCAGTGCTGTTGGAGCCATTGCTTTCCTGGTTCTTCTAGCATTGATCATTGTTTTTATCATCTTCAAACGTAGATCAAGGTGAGAGAAAATATTATATTTAATGATTGGGTGAATGTTTGTGATGAACAATGACAAGCAGAAGAAAAAAAAATAAATTTAGGGGAAAAAAGAAGGAAAGAACAAGTGAGAAAGATCGAAAAAAAGAAAAGCATGAAAAATACGAATAGGAAATGAGAATAAAAGAAAGGAAAGAACAAGGGAAAGAAAGAGTCAGAGAAAGAGAGTCTGTTGAGACGCTTGATACATGTAAGCATGTTTCATATCTTTGCCAATTTACAGCCCTCCAAAGCAAAATGCAGATGACGAAGAAGAGGATGAAATGTTACAAAAGGTATCAAACAGCCAGTTTATTTTTATTGCGCAATGTACTACCTCTATCTAACACCAGGTATAAATCACACGTGCCATTGATGTATAAAATCTGACCCGCCAGCGGAATTTTTTTCCAACATTAAATAGGTGCGGCGGAATTTCAGCAAAACAGATTCTGGAGTCTGTCAGCTGCCAGTGGACAATCGTAAATGGTTTTTAACATTTAATTCATTATCAATTTCATCCACAGTATCGCCAAAAACATCGGGTTACTTTATGCTTTACAACAGTTACTGTTCTCTATATATCTCGAAAAGGGGGCAAGTCCCTGAGTGGCTAAGGTATTGACGAAAAATGAGATTAAAGCCAGGTTAAACTTTGGACTAAATACATCAACATTTTCTTCAGTTATTTATGCTAACCCACACGAACGATAACAGATGATGTTCCCAAGCACCCAGCTAGACGCCAAGCTCAGCCTCCAGCCTACACCACTCTTCGCCAAACATAAGAACTATGGCACAATAAGTTAAACGAAGAAGAAGTTAGTTTTGTTGCATTACTGTGTTGTGTCTACAGTGTCGATGTGAAAATGCTGTAACTGAAATAATATTACAGTATCATAATCCTATAAGATTATCATTGGTTTTTTAACTGTTGCATGTTACAAACTGTGTCGTTCTATTTTTGTTTGTTTTCTTTGTGGGCGGAGACAAATTTATTATTGGTTTTATTTTCAGGTCAACTCAAATCGTATCCTGGAAAATTATCCATTTTATATATCAACGTTGTACTTTGTGCCACCATTCTACTTCAACAGAAACATATATTCAACTTTCTCTCTCGCCGGAGAGAACGTATCCGTTACAGAGTCTCCAGATGAAGACACTCTGAAAGTTGACCTGGCGATGCCTACAATTTTTAAAAGTCTTCGCCTTCTGGAAAAAAAAGAGACTATGTTTGTCATATCGCAGTTCGATTACGACCACTGTCTAAGAGAAGATTCCAGTAAACATAACTTGTCAAAGCTTCGTGACAAAAGACAGGATGTAAAGAACTATGGTGACTTTGATGTCCTCATTGTTCATCGTGTCCACGGGGCTCTGGTCGGGGTGGTGATGACTTGTAGTGATGAAACAGCCAAGAGTAAGATGGGCGAGTATTTGCAAAAAAGCTGTCAACAACTAGACAACGCATATAAGATGTTGGTAGACCTTTCGACTGATCAGCAGCCTAAAATTAGTATACACAAACTTTTGATATTGCCAAATCTACAGAGTGAAAGTTTAAAAAGCGTGCTTCGGAACAACACAAAGGCAGCGAAGGTAAGTGTGTTTAGAAAATTTAAAATTAGAGAACGATAGAAACATTGAACAGGAGGCCGGCTTGATGTTAGCTCCACAACTGATAGTTCAGACCGGCAACATTCAAATTATTTAGTGCATGAAACCATATTCTCTAAAGACTATTTTAAATTTATTTTTGAATAGAACTTCTAAAAAAAATGAACATCAAAATCAAAATAGCAGTTTTCTTACGTGGTTTTTGTGAGAGGGACATCTAAGAATTCTCTTTATGCACGCTCTAATTCACAAACGTTTGTGCTACGACAAACATTTTTTATTCAATGGAAAGAGCTCACCACCTTCTGGTGCACATGGACATGCGGTTCATGTTTACCCTAGTTTAGGGCTCAAATCGCCAGATGTATCCAAGAAGAGATTACAGAGCATAACCAAACATTATCGCCCCCCCCCCCCCCATTTTATCTGAAAGAACAACAAACGCCTTTAGCTTATCATCGAGAAAAATGTTTTCATCTGATGAAGGTTAGCATTTGGGACCAGTGAATTGCTGTCTGCAAGATACGCAGATACTTCGTATGGTCATCACACCAGTTATCCGTTAGAGAACTAGCGGAAGTTCCATAGTTGCAGTTTGTAATTCGCTCCCTACTAGCACGGCTGCTTACAAAACATCTAGATTACTTTTAGCTTCACTCTGTAGTTATATGCTTGAGTTTGCATAATCTGTTTATTAAAAGGTTTAAATTGGCTCTTGAGGATTTCGCCATGATCTATAATTCAGTGGGTATGATTTCTAATTCTTTACCCGGTGACATAACAAATAGACTGATATGTGGTAGAATGTTAAAGGTTTCGTTCTTCCAGGTCCTAGCTAAGTGCCTTGACATTTCCAAACCGAATGATCTTCATGAGGAATGTATGTGTGCTGATCACCTGCAGGATATCAATAAAACCCACACATTGCTCAAACGCCGATTTTCTACACAAAAACGCGAAGTAGTCATGGAAGACAACGACTATGCTAAAGTACTTGAAAGGTAAAACTGAGTAGAAACAGAGGCTACAAGCAGACAGGCAACAGGGTGCCTACTTATATAAAATTATTTTAATTAAACTATTAATGCATGTGGCCTCTTTCTTTCGTGGGGTGTTCGTAAAAGATAACAAGCAAAGTTGAAATTCGATGAGCGGGAAAATTTATTACATTTGTTTTCTCATTTAATTTCTCAGAGTTTAAGTACAATGATGAAGTGTTAATACGTTTAAGTTTTTGTTTTATTAGTTGCCTTTAAATCATCTTTTACAGACATTTAATATGCGAAAAAAAGGTTCACAACCACGCAAATTTATAATGGAAAGGAATGCAATATTAACCATGCCCTATTTCCTAGGAAATTTCTAAATATTACTAATAATATCACGATCACTTGGTGGTGGTCTTGATGTTGTTATAGGTTCTGTGGACATCCTATTAAGATGCCTTTGATTCCTCGTGGTGTCTTACCCACAACATTACAAGACGCAGTAAATGTGACGGGGAATCTCTTCAGTCTGCCAATGCTACAGCCCGAGCAGCAGGATGTACTAGAAAACCCAGAACCCCTGGTTTTTCTCTCGGGGCCACCTGCTTCAGGAAAAACGAGGACGTTGGTGTTGACAGGCAAGCAATGGCTGTACGACGGTCACGATGTGCATGTTGTGTCCACCTGGAGAGGGAGTCGGACAGCATCCAGTATGATACATGCTGAGCTGTCCAAGTATGTTAAAAACATGGTGACATCGAGAAAGATGGGGAGGGTCATCCTACAAGATTTTGAACTCAAGACTGAAGAGGTTGACAGTTTTGTCAACAAACTGTCGGAGGCGGCCAACGGAAATGTTCTGTACATAATTGCTGACGAAACAGGGCCATACGAGTACGCCTTTCCTTTACTTTTATTGCTTCAATTTTTAGTGTTTTTGCTTTATTGTTCTCTCCATTGTCCATATTTTCGGTATGTATAATTAGTGAACTATTGACACTTATATAACACACATTTTTCATTATCTTACATGACAATACTATAGTGAACTCTTGAGCAATCTTCAGGTGTTTTAATTACTTTACCTTGCTTCTGTGAAATACACAATAGAGGAGTACGTCTAAGGCACAGGAAGAAAAACAGGCGCAAGCAAAATCCAAAGTCCCCTTTTTTCCTATTTGATAATTTCTCTAATCTGTTTATTTTCAATCAGCATTAGCGCGTGAGTAAGAATCGAAAAATAAACCTTTCTTTTGTGACTTGCAACTGTGAATCGCTTAGTCCGCGTACTTATTCATCTTTTATTTCTTGTCGTTCAAGAAACTTTAAAATGAATCTTAAATAAATGTGTTAGTCTTTTGTCATTTTGGGTGTAAATAGAACTTGGGAAGTTAATGTAAATGATGCACTATATTTAAACCGCAGCGTGTATGGGACGGAATATATTCCCTTTAGCTTTGTTTGCTTAGACTTTCTCATCTCCTATACACTAGTCACCCATTTATGCCACGTAGCTGCTGGGTCCATGATGGGTATTTTCAAGCTTTAAATGCCGGCAACTATCCTCTTTTTTACACTGGAGGTTGCATATCTTATCCTAATACTCAAATTAACATAAAACTGAAATATATAGAAATATGATTTGTTTGTAAAGTGTTTCAAACTAATTTGCATAGATATGAAAGAAAGTGATATATTCCTGTTTTCTGATATTTTAACAGAGAAAACTATTCAACCTTTAAGGCTTTTGCTGAAGGTTTAATAAAGAAGGTGCCACAACTTCATTTCTGGGCTGCCAGCTGTTTCAAGGGAGCTGCCCTGGATTGCTTTAAAAACCGAATCTTTAGCGACAGCTTTACTGCTCCACCCGCTATACTGCTGCACGAGGGTGTGACCAAACTTGTCTCTGACTGTGACATGGATCCCCATACTCCCAACAGCAGGAACACAGCGCCAACAGAAGGTCCGCCAGTAAAAGTAATCAAACACAAAAAGAAGCAACACCAGGTTGATCACCCATGGGAATGTGAAACATGCGCCAGAAAAGTTGTTGACTTTCTCCAAACTCTTGACATTTGTTGCGCAAGTATGCAAACCTTTCCTCACTAATATGCACAGTAGACAACTTGTCACATAACAAAATTTTACTGGGGTTAGTAAATGTGATGAACTGTACACTACACTTGGCATCCCATAGACGCAGACAAAGGGCATTTATTACTGACACCGAAATATGACTCCTATGTATCCCTCTTATTCAATAAAAGCATTACATGAGAGGGTAGATAATTAACATGTCTGCGTGACATGTGTGAAAACGTGTGTGTGCATATCTGTATATATTGATATATGTATATTAATGTACGTATATGTAGGACACTATGTAATGACACAAACAGCGGTAAACAAAGCACAAGACAGAGATAGAGAGGTTCAGGTAATATTTAGCAGAGTGAGTGCTTTATGAAAAAACTGGATATTTAAAGTTCTTGTATTTATTTGTTCTTATCTCTCCAACAGAGGAATGTCCACACATGACTGACGCTTCACAGCACCTGCACTACAGCGATGTACTGATGATGTTTGAAACTGAATCTGCCACTAATTTGCCTCTTTGTAAAAAGTTGAGGAAGAAAAATGTAAAAGTTACAATACTGGAAGAGAAACAAACCAAAGTCGCTACTTATTTCATGTCAGGAGTTAATCAGGTAGTGGTTGCTAAGTGGCATCACATTCTTGGAATCAAGAAGAAAGTCGTGGTTTACGTGGGAGGAGATCCAGAGCTCAAGAACAAAATACAAAATATAACTACCAACTGGAAAAGACTACGGGGGCTCACTAGCTCGAGTTCCCTACTGATTTGGGTAACGGAGGACAACTTCTACAAGGATGATCATGTGAAGGAAGAGGAGGAAGAAGAGGAAGAAGAGGAAAAGGAGAAAGAAGAGGATGAGGGCTAAATTTTAATGCATTTAATGCAAACGTCAGCCAAGTCAAAGACCTTTATAGTAGTATAGGGGACCTTACATCTTATCAGGAGGTCGAAAGAAAACATCCCACAATAATACTATAGAAGGGAACATCTGTTGTCTCCGGGCCTTCATTAACCTTTTTTGATGCCTAGCTTATCTCTCTGCTGAAGATCAATCTGATTGGAAGCCTCCTTGGACATGAAATACTGTAATTTGTTACAGACATCACCAGCCAGTAACTTACTGTAGTCTTTCCTTCTTGTAAAGAGTGTCAGGAAAGTCAACACTTGTTTCCCATCGCCTTCTGTTCATCATGACCTGACTTACCGAGTTTCCTTGGGTTAGAAATAGCATCTATGGTTGAAGCATTTTGGTGAGCAGTATTGAAGTTTTTAAATGCCATAAATCAGCCTTCGGTTGGCAGTGTATGGCACACTATGTTTTTAACTGATGTATATCGTAGTCAGTCTGTTCAATTTTTACCATTTTTTCCTCATATTTTAAGCACTCTGTTCTGTATTTTTTCTGTAGCACATTGTCTGAAAACGAGAATTTTTAATCATCAATATAACCTGCGGAGTTGTAAAGCAAAACGTAAACATGTTTGTGCTGTTGTTTTTATCCGTTTGATAACATACTATTTGTTTATGTGTGGAATGAGACTTGCTGCACTCAGTGCACTTGCTGCAGCCAATTGTATTAAAGTCGCTAACTGGTGGGTGTAATAAATAACAGATTTTGTATCAGTCACCTGGTTTGTTGCTTAAAATCTATTAAAATAATTCAAATTAAATAAGTGAACATAATTATGACACACAGATCACGTGGCCATCTGGTGTCGTGGGAAGTCAACCATGTGCCTTTTCATATCTTTTCTTATCAACTCTTCTCTGATCAAAGAGTGGAAGTCAGCTGTTAAAGCAGTGAAACATACAAAAAACAAACACAGAGCAAGTTACATGTTTACTTCGAGCAAACAGCGCACAGTACAATGTTATCGCCGATGTAGGGAGGACACCCCAGACTCCCGCACACAAACGTTGTGTACAGAAGCAAAGCACCGTTCTCGTCGGCATGACTACTGGGGATAAACCCATGACTGGAATCCACACAAATGTACTCCATACCACCCGCGAACTTAGGATCGTTAGTCATGATGTACCCGGAGTACTCTAGCGTCCACCCGGGGTAGCAGGTGTCCCTGGCTGGGAGCATCATGGAGGACTCTCGCGAGATGCGACACACGGCGCAGGAGGCGGACAGGTCGCACTCTGGCTCGTCACAGGTCTGATACTCGGTGCCATACAGCTTGGCATGGCCATACTTGGGGACAGCATGGTGGCCAAAGGTGGGGTCGGGTGGCAGACACAGGAAATTGGTTGCTCCACCGGCATCGTCGTACCACGATCCACCGATGTAGCCTGCATTTTATATTTTATTATTATTTTTATTATTATTATTATTTTATTTTTTTATTTTTTT
>SRHC01003860.1:0-11197 GCA_004794325.1 Pomacea maculata
CTATTTAAACGCAAAAATTAATTTTTTTTTTTAAAAATATTTAAGTTAAATTGTTTTTGAAAAAGTTGACCATTTTTATTGTCTTATACATATGTACAATTGATTTTAAAAAAAGGATTAATTTCTGTCATGTAATTAGTGCTAGTTTGCCTATATAAGATATAGTCAGACATGTAAGGATGTTTGTTTGTGTGTTTTATACAGTTATTATTGACATATTTTTTATTATAACAGGTTTCGGGACTTCTGAGCCGCCTGCTGAGTGACAAATGCTGTTCTGATAACTTTAACTTTGTTTGCGAGAAGCGGCGTAAGTACCAAGACCTGTAACTCTTGATATTATCAACACTGACTTGAAGAGTTATGTCCCTTCGCCTGAGTGAAGGGTGCGGAGTAAACATTCCGCTGAATGCATACGTAATTTTGCAATGTCGTCACCTGATGACATCACTGCAATATGGAGACCTGACTGAACCATCTGAAGTTGACCTCTGTGAAAGTTCAACACCAGGCTCTGTGCAGTGGCTGACCTTTGACTCGTTATAACTGTCAACATCGTAATTCTGTCGTTAACGTTTTTAAAAAATTAGTTTTATTTCTCTTCTAAAGAAAATCTATCTCGATATTATTTTGTAACATAAGATGAATTAAAACTGAAAGAACTATTTTTTTTTGGCGTTTGTCACAGCTGTGTGGATGTCGATTGGTTTATTGATGTTGGATTCATTTACACCGAGAAACGAAATGAAAGAATAGTTTACCAAATAAGTAACACGCTGAGAGGATTCTTTTAGTTTCTTTGATATCTGAAGGGAATCGCCATTGTTACAGCTTTAAAAAAACAAAACGAAACAAAACAAAAAAAAAAGGCATTTGAAGATCACACATATATATATATATAAATTGTATGTCTATATGTCCCTATGTGGGTGGAATAGTAGAATTGGCGGATGGTCTAATCAACCAAAAAGACATTTAATAACAATGCCAGTGACTCACAATTTTCTAAGAAATTTTCTAAGCTCAGACTGATGACAGGGGGGAAACATGATACCTACGGAAACCAGTTTCAAGTGTTTGCAGTGAAAAGGAAACGGTCAGCGGAAGATAACCCACTCTGGCTCCTGCTTGTCTCCCATTTACACGTTAGCACAGCAAACACTATCCATGTCACATAAATATTCTTCCGTCTACAAACGGCTTTGTTTGCGGTCCTGGGCCATGTATGTACTTGAACCTCAGTCACGTGACGATGCTCAGGACTCAGAAATCAGAGCCGACATCTTGATGACCATCACGTTTAGACGTCGAGCAAGACGGGTACGGGTGGCTATAAATTTATTGCGGTTGTGTGTCGTGGTGATTGGCCGCCGCAGGTTTCGACCTCGAATGTTCTACTCTTACAATGGAACCTGTTCTTCTCACTGTGGTCGCTGCCTTTAACGTGTAAGTGTCCAGTTCACTCAAGACAGTACTTTCTGATACTTGATTATTTCACGGATACATAATTATACAGTTAACGATTGTTTCGGCAGTTACAGCTAATGATAATACACATTATTATATCTAAACATTGTGAGGCAATCATTGTGAAAGGAAGATGTGTTTAACAATCCTACTGTCTGTGAAATGTTGTTCTAACCAAACTCCTGTCGTTTAATTAAAGGTACACAGTGTTTATGTTCAACAGCGTTCGTGTTGGTCTGTGGGTGCTCATGCGCGAAAATGAGATCATCACAGGAACGAGACAAGTCGTCCATCAGGTGACCTCTGACCTCTCCCCGCTCTCTTGCGTTCTAAGGTGCAGTTCCTTTGCCGGGTGTGTGGCCGTTGTAACAAACTACCCGGTAGGAAAATGTGAGCTGATGGAGAGGAATGTGACTTTACTTGACTTCTCTTCCTCAGCACCGGATACAAGCTTCGTGCACTGGGAGAAAGAGAACAACGACAACTTTCTAAGTACACCTAGATTCCTATTGTACTTGATTTCTAGTGTAGCATAAATAAATTATGTCTCTATATACTTGTTTCATTTTAACATCTTTTTCAAACAATTTCTTGTTCTTGCTTTCTTTCTTTAATTCAGTGTTGTACCTTCCGTCTTCTGTACTTACGTCCTTTATTATATCTTTCGTTCTATTTAGCATGATAATGATGATGATAAATCGTTTATTTTTGTGCGCAGACTGGTGCCCAGTGGATGATGGATTTGTGTTCTCCCCGGCAGCCCAGTTTTGTTTTCTTGTTGTCGACAACATCGCAAACAACTGGACTGACAACAAACTTGCATGTGAAAAACGTGGGCTGACCTTGGTCGTACCCGACACCTCGCTTAAAATGAAGATTCTCTTAACCGCCATTTGGACAACACCTGGTGAGACTCCATGGACTGAAGGAAAAGAACATTCGAGTCCTGTTAAACGGCTTTTTGTTTTGGTTTCGAAAGTAGAACAAGCAAGTCTACGGACAAAAAAAAAAAAAAAAAAAGAAAAATACAAATACACTGGTGTAGCCTAGTTTGAATTCTCGACAAAGTATTTTTGTGAATTTTATAACTGTTTTTATTTATCTTTATTTCAGCGGTTAATCTCAATGTAGTACACACACACATTAGTTATAGAAAATGCCTTATAAATTTTGCTTTCAGTGTACTGAATATTTTCCTGCCTTTACAAGAAAAAAGAGTCACGTACAATCATCGCACATCGCCATATTGTTATTTTGTTAAATAGAAAATATGAATACTAAATATAAATACAATAATCCTACAAATATTTTCAGTTTAATATCACTGTGTAAATTATGTTCTTAAGTCGGGTCATCTGCTAATTTAATTATTTATTCATCAACAGGCCGAGAGTCGAAGATCTTTCACATCGGGGCCTCTCGTCCAATCAGCGATCTCTCTGGCCGCTGGACCGGCGACGCCGCCATGTTTGACTGGATCAGCGGTTCCCGCATAGACAAGGACTTCTTAAAACCATTCTGGGTTTCTGGTCAACCTAACAATGACAATGACAGTCAACACTGCTTAACGGTAAGTGTGGATAATCAGTGTTTAAGATATCGTTCAGCGCCACAGATGATGTGTGTTTAATTAATCAGGGAAGTCCCATTAAAGACATAAACCAATGGACAGTTCAAGATAAAGCTGAGGTTAAAAATAATTTTTGCTATTTTAATGTAAAAATAATTTGTAAAAGCTGAATTTAAATTAAAATTTAATTTTTTTTACAAAAGTTTTTTAAAAAAAATTATCTTAATGTGGGTGTGTTTTTTAAAATAAGGATTAACATTTTATCTCTTGATCAATGTTTGTTGGCCTATATAAGATGGCGATAATCAGACATATATATATATACACACGTATAATGTACACATCGATGTATTTACATTCACATTTTGACAAACGTTGCCTACAGGTGGCGGGGAACCTCAAAAATCTGCTGAATGACAAAGAGTGTTTTGAGGACAATTACTTTATTTGCGAAAAGCGCCGTCAGTAGCAAGAACCCTAACTCTTGTTATCATCAACACTGACCTGAAGAGTGATGTCCCCTGGCCTGTGTGGTGACTGCTTTGACTTTACCCTCACCTGATGTGTTGTCGTCTCTCCCTGGACTTCGTTTTGACATTTGTTTGGAGTCCTTCCTCATTCTGGATGTTTGGATGAGATGCTCCCTTCCATTTCGGTGCCTCAGTTGTTGTTTTTTTTTTTTTTTTGTTTCTTTTTTTGTTTTTGTTTTTGTTTGTTTGTTTTTTGAGCAGGAGACAATTGGTGTCGACAGGGATCTGCAGGTTTCTCTTTGTTGATATGTGGCTTTGTTTGTGTGAGAGATAGTTCTGCTTCATCGTACAGATTGTCTCTCTGTTTGATGGTGTCGATGTGTTGTAATTCTCTTGTAAAATAAAATGAATTAAAACTGAAAGAACAAGGTTTTGGCAAGTGTCACAGCTGTGTGGATGTCGACTGATTTGTTGATGTTTGATTCATTTGCACCGAGAAACGAAATGTTCAGGTATGCAAAGTGTGAGCAGCTGGAATACTCCTTTTCTTAAAACCTTAGAATTTCTTCCTTCTATCTCTTTCTCTTTTCTTACCGCATCTCAAAAAAAAAAAAAAAAAAAAGGAACAAAATAGTGGCTTACAAAAAGTAGCCTTTTTTTTCTTGTGTTTTTTTTAATCATCAACAAGTTTCCACATCAATTACACTGGTAACGCTCCCATTGGCTAATCACGGTCACCAGACAAAACAACTCACCTGGTTGAAACTATTCTTGCAAACAATGGCAACTACCGCGGGGTGCCCACAAGGTGTGAAAGTGTTCACAAACATTCGCTGGCCATGGCAACAACAATCTGCTGACCTCACTGAGGTCGCCACCACGTGGCGGTGTACCAGTCATTGTTCATCACCCCGGACTTCTAGTACTATTCAGTCATACCACGACAGTGTCGGTGTCAAGGCAATTGTCCAACAGACTTCACTTTCACGTTGCTAGGAGACTATTTTCTACTTGTCATAGAAGGTAAGAAAGGAATGTTCTTTTATTTAGATATGAACCTACCTGTAAGTTTGAACACGCGCACGTTTTTGCATGCAAATTAAGCCATTCCTGCGAAGTAGCATTTGTATGTGAGTTGATGTTTTGTTACTGACACAGTTGTTGATTTGAAGATTTTATCGCATTCACACATTTGAGTTTAGCGCTGCTGTGTGATTCACGCCAAAACGTTTCACAGACGATGTCTCTATGCGATTTGGGTCTGTCTAGTTTCCTTGCAAAAATTTCACTGTTATGGCACCGAAACTGCTTTCAGTGGCATCTCAAACGGATGTCCAAAAGGTTTAAGCTAGATAATTACATTAGGAAAGAAACACTATTAGTTATCCTGTATAGCTTAGAGAAAATGAATAACACGTGGTGTTGGTTTATTGCCACGTGACATGACAGCAGTCCTGTTAAGGACCATCCCCTTTGTGTTTTTGTGTTGCAGTAACAATGGAAGGCCAAGTCAAAGTACGAGCAGAACATTTCGACAAGGTGTCCATGATTGGAGAAGGAAGTAAGTTTGTGTTCTGATATCACTTCATGATCGCACGAAGACTGTTACTATACATCTTTATTCCTTACAATTGTCACTGGTTTATAAGCGATTTTGTGATCAGTATTAAACTGATAAATCTGGTTTCTGTTTGCAGCTTTTGGCAAGGTTTTCCTTGTCTTTAAAATCAATGGCTGGGACTATGGCCGCCTATACGCCATGAAAAAGGCGAAGAAGACAGAAGACCGGAAGAGGATGGACAACTTGCTGAATGAGCTCAAAGTGCTGAAGAGCGTGCGTGAGAAGCGGTTTCTGGCATCCTTGAATTATGCATTTGAGGACCCCACACACCTAAACTTCGTGTTTGGTATGTTCAACCAATTAGTCTTCTCTGTTCATAATAAATGCAATAATTGGTGGAAGTGTGATTGTTCTTTTACTTCTGATCACGTGGCAGGCCTTTGACTACAGCTAGAACCTTCACTCGTGAACTCGCTTCCACCTGCCAACCCTATGTCATTACCTGGCTACATTCTCAAGATTTTTAGACGGTGTCATCCTCTTAATTTTCAGCCGATGTCAGAACAATGCATCCTGAGTTTTTTCTTTTTCAGATTTCGTAAATGGGGGAGACTTGTATACCCACGTGACACGGCGGGGCAGTTTGTGTGAATCGTGTGTCAAGTTCTACGTTGGAGAGCTTGTCCTGGCCCTTCGATACTTACACAAGGTAAGTGCCCATCATCTTTACTGAAACTCCACACTAGTAACGGCATTTTTCATAACGGCTTTTCTTTGGAAATGAGTGAATATCTGTAGAATCAATTTTTATAGAAAAACTATTTGTGCTGTTTTCCACACACACACAGATAAAATGATGTGCTGAATATAAAACATCTTCAGTAGTGTTACATAAAGTTTAGTGTAACATGTAACAGGACGAAGAGTTTCTAAACCCAAGTATTTAAAGTTCCAAGTATTCTCGAGCTGCATGTCACAGCTGTGTCACTCATCAATCTGAACTGATATTAGCTAATTAACAAAAGTTTCTCTGCAGCTCGGGATCGTGCATCGGGATGTCAAGCTAGAAAACATCCTTATAGACTCATCCGGTCACATCATCCTTACTGATTTTGGTTTCAGCAAGTTCCTCTCTTCCTGCCAGGTACTCCTCTTCTCTATCTCAACTGTGTGTGTTTTAGTTATCATTTTATATTTCTTTGTAATATCGCAGCTTCAGACTATAATTTTGTTAATTGAGTTGTGGTGGACACAAAAGGCATGAAACTAAAAATAGACATACCTTAATAGAAATTTCGTTTTTCAAGTAGGTACAACTACTTTACTGTACATTTGTTTTTCAATTTTAGCTCGATTTCTTCTCCAGATCCCGAGTTCGGAATCGTGCGGAACTCTGCGGTATATGGCGCCAGAGGCCATTCAGGCTGGAGGACACGGCTATGTAAGTACCATCCCACACAATGATGATTGTTGATGATTGTTGTTGTTGATTGGATGATGACGATGATGATGATGACGATGATGATGATGACGATGATGATGATGATGATCCAGACTGAACTTCACACAGAACACATTCTCCCATTTTTGCAGCCAGTGGATTGGTGGGCAGTAGGAGTCGTCTCGTACGAGCTTCTCACCGGTCATTGTCCATTCACGGCACACGAAGATGAAAATGAAAACTACCTCGCATCCATCATCAGGTTTGTAGTCTTTATTTGCTTAGCCGTTACCTGATTTTCCCTGTGAGTAGGTGGATGTGAGGTTAATGAATGATATAAGTTCACTGTAATATTAATACTATTATTTATGAGCAAGTATTCTGAGGTTCAATATGTAACTGTCAGCTGCATTTCTTTTAATCATCATCATCGACATGTCTTCGTTTCAGCGCCATTCGCGGGAGCACGCCATCATACCCCAGCACATTCTCTAAGGAGGTAAGACACTTCATTCACTCCCTCCTCAACAAAGACCCCAGCAAGCGCTTGGGTACCCGGGGAGTCAAAAAGGTCATGAAGCATAAATTCTTTAAGGAGATTGACTGGAAGGACCTTAAAAAGAAAAAGGTTGCGGTCCCTTACCTCCCCCGTGTGACAAGTGACCATGATGTAAGCAACTTCTCAGAGGAGTTTACAAAGACACCGGGTGAGACCGAGGCGGAAGACGACTCACGTCTACCTGCGTGTGATGATACCCAGTCCTGCATCATCCGCACCACCCACAAATATTTCGAGGTATGCTTATCTTAATTCTATTGTTTTTAATTTCATCTGATCTTATAAAAGTGCTGACTATGATAAACTAAGACATTGAAAAGACCTGCTAAAATTGTTTTCTTTGTTAGCTTTGCTTACCACGTTTGTAAATGATTTCTAGAAGAGTGTTTTGCAGCATTGTTTCTTATATAGCACTTTAGATGCTTACATCAGCTACATAAATTTATAACCTATGTAATAATAACATGTGTTTAATATCTGCTTCAGGATTTCTATTATGTTGCACCGGCCATGCAACAGCCACCCACTCAATGGGCTGAGCCTCCATACCCTCATGTCCTCCCATGCACAAGCACCTTGTGTGGCAGTTGTCTGTCAGCAACGAGGTCTTCACTCGGCAGTGTGGGCTTGTCCATCACCAGGTGTCGGGAGCTGGACATGGGTCTGGATGTGTCTTCCATGCAAGCTCTCAGACCCAGGGCTCGCAAGCGTGTTCGCTTTCAGGTAGATGGTGCCAGGCCTTCCCAAGACCTTACCGAGGTGGACCAGACGAAAGTTCAACTGGACATGATGGAGAAAGACCAGGTTTCTAACAAGCGTGGCCGAGTAGATCATTCTTTTGTACAGGAAGTTCTCTCTTTCCATAGAGAGGTACTCTAGACTTGCAGCATCGAGTGGCCATTTGTATTTGCTAATAAATTCAACTTTCTAGTATAATATCAAAACAGTATATTGTCGCCTTTTCCTCTCTGGACTTTATTTGTATCTTTGTAATTCCAGGAGACACTCTTCACAAATACTTGTCATTGATTTTGCTTCTGACAATCTAAGTTCTTATAATTTTTGTATTATTGGTATCACTAATCTGTTTCAGCTACTTAGAGGTAAGACACATGTTTTATTATTATAGCTCTCGGAAGTGGATGGGCGCGCTTGTGTGTGTGTGTGTGAAATTACAAATTCGTTTGCTTTTTTTTTTAGCTAACTGCCAAATAAAGTTTTTTAGTGTTTAATTTTTTTGCTTTGTTTTCTTTTATGTTGTTTGTTGTAAGAATATTTATGCGTCATCCTACAAATCAAAGAATTTATCATTCACATTAAAACAATTTTTGTGCATATCACTCGAACAAACTGAGTGGTAAAAGGTAAAGAGACACCATGATCACCCAATGAAACTCTTCAAGGGCGTTCACACACACACACACACAGCTAACAAGAGCAAGCAGACGAAAAACAAAATAACTGGGTTAAGTAGCTTTTTTTATTTATTATGAACGGTAGTCGTACTCTAACATTCTTTGTTTTCCTTTCCGATCCAAACGCTTCAATGAAAGTAAACAAATAAATACGATGAAGATGTAAAAATAGACTCGTTTAACGCGCACTAGGTGGAGGTCTCATGAATGCAACATCATGCAAGACAGTTGAAGAACAACTCACCCCATTCCAGGTCATCTAATGCCCCCATGTCCAGAGAAGCGTAAATAATATTTAAAAAACTACATCACTCCTTGGTCTTGTTTATATCTGCCTGCTTTTCCACGTTTTTAGATGTGTGTACCACCAGCCCGCAGGGTAGGCTGGCTAACCCTCCCCTACTTCTCCCCCCGCTGAAGAGAAATCTTCTCAAAGATAAAATACCTTAATAATAATAAATGCAAAATTTCTAAAGCTCATACTCACACTCGTAAGGAGCATGAGAATTCCACCACAGAGCTCATATTCTCATATATATATATTATTTATATAAACTCCTTGCCTTTTCCCTTGAAGTGTGAGCAAACATCTTGCCCGGCACAAGGCAGTCAACCAGAAACTGGAGTTTCTCGAGAATTTCATCCTCTGAAAGTATATATATATAAAAATGAGACAAATGTAATGAAATCATTCAATGCTACTATAACCTGTAATAATGCCAGTGTAGTGCATCCCATAATATACTCAGACCCTACAGAAGTATGACTATTTTGTATTATGTTGTGTGTACATGTAAATGCTATCACTCTATATAGAGTGAAGTGACTTGTGATGTTATAAATGTGTGTATATATATGTCAGAATCCATGGTTGCTACTCACTGTAAACTTGATTAAAGAAAGCTCTGTCCTCTGGTGTCAAGCACTTGTCATTTGCCAAGGACTGGCAAACATCACTGATAATTTGTAAATTCGTCTGGAATGAGATAAACAGGTTTTAGTGATTTGTTCAAGAATTGCTTTCTGATCAAGCATATTATCTGTCACTCAAACACCTTTATTGAATGGAGAGCACTTTACTTCTAAAGACAACTAAAATATTATCTTTTATTCAATTTATTTGTTCAATATAATATTTAATATATATAATTTTACCATTTAATAATTATATTTCTACATGCTGTTACCTCATGAACTCTCATTTTCAACTTGTGATCGTTGATGTTCAAAATATACGTATGCAAATTTGTCATCTACAATTATTTGTTATACATGACTGACTGCAGGACTGGAGTACAATGTCTATGAGCTTAAAAGTTCATCCTGGGCTGTGTCCAATGATAAAATATTGCACGCAATATGATATTTACCTTGACTGTCACTTTTGTAAACAATGATGCCACTAGCAAGCTGCTAGCGGGCCAATCAAGACCAGAATCGCAGGAGACTACTAGTCAGATGTCATTGACAGGTCGTCCTCGTCCGTTATTTCTGACAGCAAGATGGAGGCTGCCACATAGGTAAATCCCTGAAACAGACATCGAACGTGATGGTAATAATCAGCCTATTGTGCTTTTAATGAAAGTAAAGCCATGACGATGATGATGGCGACCATCACGACAACAAACTGTGTGCTGTACAACCTCATAAAAAATGTTGTCTTCAGGGGGCGCTGTGACGTCACACTCCTTCAAAGGCACGCGCTTGTGAGACTCAGTCAGCTCTTGGTCGCTGAGAACTTCGGGTATGAAAGGCACCCGGTTGGTCTTGGCCATCACCTCGTCCCAACTCAGTCCGTGGAAGAAGGGGTGAGCCTGGATCTCGTCCACTCCGCGAGATCCCAGGCGCTTCTCGGGATCTTTTGTCAGCAGCGCCTGCATGAAGTCTCGGGCTTCGAGAGACGCCGCCGGGGGAAAGGTCGGCTTGCCATGCAGGATACGGCTGAAAAATAATATAACAACAAATCATGACAAAGGTTCTGTTGTATTAGGAGGATCGGGGCAAGAAAGGGAGAAGAAATGCAGGAGAGAAAAATGTTGGGGCTTAGCGGACATGGATGGTTGTGAAGAGAAAAAGACAAACAAACCAAAAAAAAAACAATATAGAATGGCGGTGACTTACTCAAAGATGGCTTTCCTAGAGTTGTCTCCGGTCTCCACACAGAAGGGCGACAACCCGCCGAGAAGCTTACAGGTCACCACACCCAGAGCCCACCAGTCCACTGCCTGCAGCACAACACCCGGAACTGTTAGCCTCCCATGTACATTTACAGACTTTCACATTCTATTTAATATGCACAGTCTTGACATGACAGATGTAGACAACCGTTTATCTAAACTTGGGAATGTTCTTACATAATCCTTTGTCTGTATTTGTCCGACTAAGGACAACCTGTCGAGTTCGAGGCCAAGAAAGAATTAACACAGGTTCGGTAAAACATTGTGCAGCAAAATTACTGTTTGGACTTTTTACTGATATGTTGAGTAATTATTTTGTCGTTTCTATTACTATATTATTGATAGTCTTGCAAAATAATACCTTATTGAATATTTCGTGCTAGTATTTGTATAATGTTTTAAAAAGTATTTCACTCACCTGATCCATTCCTAAAGTATGGTTGATCACTTCCGGCGCCATGTATTCTAAGGTACCGCAGAACGAGTAGGTCTTTTCCTTCTGTAACACGTGTAACAGATAATTATAAAAAATATAAA
>SRHC01003861.1:0-11196 GCA_004794325.1 Pomacea maculata
ACCGCGTTTTTCCAGTGACCTTTTCCACAGTGTATACCGCATGTTAAGTTTTTCCACATCAGACTCCTTCTCCATTGCAATGATTTAGTACACAGACTTGTGCTGTTATTCCCATTCTTTTCTCTTATCATCAGTCATATTCTTTGCTTAAACGCTGGCACATACATGGCAATGCTTGGACAAAACTTTGTAATCTAGTACTGACCTGTCAAAACTTCTATAACTATTCCTACACTGTGACTGGAAGTGAACCCCCTCTTGTGCCAACTTCCATCAAAGGAAACCATAACATCAAGAGGAGACTCATTGCTGGAAACATCATTTTTAATGTCATTGGCATCATCTTCATTTTCCTCATCAGTAATATCAACATCATCATTCTTATCATTAGCACCAACATCATTGCACAGTTAGTATTCAAATCAGTATAAACATCCTGCACAGTTTCAGCAGATGCACACATCACAGTTTCACTGACATTAATGGTAGCTGTGCCAAACTTCTTGGTTGCCAGGAATGTTTAAAAGTGCTGAAAATTTGCTCATAGCTGCATGACCTAGACCAAGTTTGTTAAAGCAAAGCAAAGCTCCATAGAATTAATCACATCAGATCATACCGACGCTTCTTCACTGTCCAGTGATCGCAAACAGAAGTATTTTTTTCGGCAATAAACATTGGAATTTCCGACATTTGAGGCTAATATGTCTTGAATAACCCATTCTATCCCCAACACACATGTCAAAATTGCCTGTAGCGCCACATTTATTACAAGTGAAGAAAGAGAACAAATCAAAAATTTTAACTCAACAGAACAACGTTCTTTTGTCGATCTCGTCAGTCGTTTCAATCTTCTGTTTTAAAACCGTCAATTTTCGTCTGCAACTTGAAGTCGTCGTCGTATTAGTTTCGTCTTCAAACTTGTCAGAAACGCCAGTCGTGGCAGTGCTTGCCGTCTCAACGATTTCGATGCCATGTGTCTCGTCACAATCGGGTTTGCGTCTATCACCACATCGTGCGACAACGGCCTTTCGACACTCTCACTTTCCAGACAGCTTTCCTCTACCAGAAAATGTTTTCTTAACTTTCACATTCCTTGAATTTTGGCCAGAATTCGCCATAGTCTTGAGGGCGTCAGGGAAAGTGGAGTATATTTCAGCCATTTTGTATCAACAGGAAGTGACGTTTACAGCAAGAGCTTGTAAGACAGGTAACTCTAGGAAACAACCGAGTTCGCTCCCCTTCCAAGAAGTGTCACCGTTGTCAAGACACAGTACTAGTGGTACACAGTTGTCTGTCGTGTCATTGTCTCAGCTATGACAACAGATAGCAGGTGTATAGAACGCCTGTAGCATAGCTGGAAGACAAACTATTTTCGGGAGATTTTTCACCGATTTCGCGATTTAAAGAAAGATAGCACCTCATGTTCGTGACATACTCCGGATGCGAACTGAAAAGAATTTGTTTTTCCAGCGACATTTTCCACAGTATTAGAACAGAGTGACTTGTAACTTAGCCATTGCGTTGAACTCTGATTTCAAATGAACATTCATTGACTTTATTCGGATCGTTATTTTGGAACATGCATTTGAATGAACGACAGGTATCTCAAAACAATAATTCTGATTATTTTATTTTTCTTTATAGTAATTGAAAATATAAATACACAATCTGGCTCGAGTTTGATGTCAGGGAACCAGCCACGGATCCAGACGCATATTCGAAAATAAATATGAATGGTCATGAATTGATTTGATGTGCAAATCATAACAATCTTAAGTTACCTTCACCTAACCTTAACAGTACTCAATATTTTGCTGTTCCACAGTGAAATTAGGAACTAATAAGAGCTCCAATAAGCACTGGCCCTTGTCCCAAACACATGTATGATAGCCATTAGGGGACAAAGCTTGCCTAAGGTGTTCAGTAAATCCATTTCTGGTGCTTGCTACCTGGGGTATTGGACATCTGTCTGGAGTATTCTTGTTCAGTAAGTGCTGAATATCAATCTCAAATTAAGCAGCAGCACCACACACTTGTAACTCTTTGGACTGTGAGGTGCCATGCTGGATGTCATTTGGCTACTGAAACATTTTCCACAATACAACATCAAGGGTCAAGATATGATGCATCATCCCTTCAAATCAATAAACAATGATAACACAAGTATTAATATTGAACTTCGCATTCAACAGTAACTACAGTAACAAGTAGCCACCCTTTCCTTCTTCTCCCCCAATTTCTTTCTGTAATTTGTAACCGAGACTTTTATATGTGTTGTGTTGCTCGTTTGTACAAATGCACTGAGCTGACTGACAAGCAGGAAGCTGTAATATTCATTGTCACATTGTCACATATTTACAGTATTCTGCTTCCGTGACGCTCGTGAGTGAACCGGATACAGAGCTGTAACAAAGGTCGCTAATACAATTCCTGTGTGCAGTGTAGCAGGATATACATTGCTCATAAGTTGTAAGTATCCCAATAAGTTTACAAAGGATAAACTTAGAGTCGTCCTGACAAATAACATCTATAGTTTGTGTATCAGGTCGGCGGACTTTGGCACGAGGATGTATACACAAGTGTGTAAACAGCTGAGGGAATTCCCTGGGGAGGTAGTAAGGATGGAGGGAAATAGACTGGAGTTTAACATCGGGGGTACACTGTCGTTCACAGACCACAACGGTGTTGCAGTACCGTTCGTTTATATTAAACACACTCTTTCTCCGGTGGATTTGTTGGCGACAGTAGGACATCTGTCCATGGCAATGGGATGGCCAAACCCACTGACATACAAATCATTGTCACTGTCCGACTCCTTCAGCCAAGTCTCGGTGAAAGCAGATAAAGATAATGTAAAAGCAATAAAAGCTTTTTCTTTGACATCAAACGATAATTTCAGTCAGTAGTGAAACAGCAGTTAAAACGTATCCACTCAATGTGATATATATATCAACACTCCCTACATTTCAAACGATTCATCAAGTGTTTCAATCTACTCACTGGGGCCTAAGCCTCGAGGAAACCAGCAAAGACCATATCCTGCCCCAACGGTCACACTCATTAGAACATCGAACAAACCCGGATGTTGATCTATAATACTTATTCATTGAGTTTAAAATTCGGTTTAAATATAACAATACACTTCTGTACACCTCTACCCCCTACATATAAAATATGATGATATCAAAGCTGAAATATTATTTCGTGATTCTGCAAACTCCGATAAAGTAGATCGACATTGAATGTACAGCTCTTAACTCCGCCATCTTGCCATTCCTCGTCGTGACCACAGCAAGAGAAATAACTCAGTTAGTCCACTGCAAAAGTACGAGAAATATTTGCTTCAGGACAGGTGAGTACTTATTTCCTTCTGTCGTTGATGTGATAAAGACTTGAATACAGCGATAACATCGCCATCGTGACCTGAGGAGGGAGAAACAGACTGTGAGTGTGTTTGAGGTCATCACATGTAAGGAGCATATCGGGTATATCACAATCCTGAAGTAAACTATGAATAATCAGTAATTCTCTCTACTACTTGGGGAAACAGTGCTAAGAGCGCTGGCATCTGATCTGATAGGGTTCGATATCAGTATGGCGCAGCAAACTTTCGCTAGTCAACCAGCTGCTGGGAATAGCGACATGGATTCTCCATACAGGGTTGGGGAAGGCAGGACAGTGAGAGAGGAATTTGTCATAGTGAACCTTGTTGTCCGAATGTGATGTGTCCACTCGATGTGTAAGGCCATCCTCACTCTCAGCTGTTATATCATCTAGGAAAAGGTAGTTTAATACTTTTAATTTTTTTATATAGGCTAAATAAACACTTGGGTAAAGGAAGAAGTAAGAAGAAATTGAAAGTGAAGGAGAACCGAGGACACAAACAATTATCGTTCAGCATTCTGGCTAGTCTTACAAAATGGCCGCTGAGGTTAGTTAGGGTATGGGCTATGTTCCCGTAAATAACAAAACAAGCTGCCAACACCTACTTGACAATAGAGCTTAAAGAAACTGTTTTGTCAGTTTACTGACATTACAAGACTGATAACAAGGTACTGATACTATGCCACTGACACTATACTACACTATGACCCCATACACATGACATTTTGCTGGTTTCTCACCAAGAGTGGAGATCACGTGGTGCAGACGCTGCCTCCTTCAAACCTGGTCCTGTACAGGGGAGACCACTGTCAACAATGTCTGGTCGTCGGTCGTCTGCTCGGGTGAGCCACTCTCCTTCCCTGCACGCTTAGAGAACTTCAACTATTTTTATCATCCTACTTTTGTTGTGTGAAAACACCTTTAACTAGTATTATGCTGGTGTAGATATTGAATGTCATCCTGTACATGATCATCTCAGTGATGTACCCGGTGTTCAGTCTCACGATGTTGTCCTCTCACTGTAACAACTGTCACAGGGACAGCGACCTACAGGAGGAGGTGGTAGACAGAGTTGTAGAGGCGGTGGCCGGGTCAAAGTTTACCTACACGCTGTGACTGATGAACAGGCGGCACTACTTACAGATACAGGTAGGTGGTATTTTTATTATGGCTTACTTTATTTAAAACTGACAGTAGATGAAAGTAAGATAAAAAGTAGACAGTAGACAGAAAAAAAATTAATTGGATAGCATTCTTATGCCAACATCATGTAAACAGCGGTGTGAAGGTTAAAGAAAACACACCAGTACCAATCAGCAATTACAGCTTCTCCTAACGAGACATGATCAGTTGAAAAGAATTTATCTGTTATAATTAAGAGAAATGTGTATGCGCATTGACAGTCACCCATAAACAAGTTTTTTTTTTTAATTTAAAGTGAAGACACGCCCCCTAGATGAGGTAAAGAAAAAGACAGGCGCTGATGCAGAGTTTGACCCCAACCCCTCACCTGTACCAGGTATGAAGATTCTCATCATCAGCGGTCTTCCTTCACAGATCGAGGCGGCAGTCAGGCACATCAGCCAGAAGACTGTTCAAAGGTTTGTTTGTTGACAAAAAAATGTATATTACAGCAGTGTGTAATAGACTACAACGAAATATCTTACTGGATGTCAGAATTATACAACTGGCCATCTCATTATTAAATAGCAGTAGCCAATACAAGTAAAGTTTGAACAGAAATACCTAAATGACTTAATAGGCAGTTATTATTCAACTGACCAGACTGGTGTTGACACAGGAACCATTACCAGACCAGGCCCAGACATTCTGGCTACAGTGGGTTGAGGCCGCGTTCCCTCATCTCGACTCTCGCGCCTACTTCCTGCCTCCTGTCTACGTCAACCGCGTGCCCATGACTAGACAGTCAGCTGCTGGTCAGGAGGTTCTCGTCCTACAGTCAGGTCAGTCAGGTGGGACAGGTCAGTCAGGTCAGTCGGCGATGATTCCATCAGCTGCTGCTTCCATTCCTCAGCCACCTCGCGTTCAGGACAGTGACCTCAGAGACGATGCAGCCATGCAACGGGTGCTCTACTGTCTACAGAAACTGTGTGAAGACAACAAAGAAGTCATGGTTGGACTGACTCAGCTTCAGTTCGGCGACTACCTGGGGGAACCTTGTTACACTGCTGCAGCTGCACAGCTCCCCCTACCGGCAAGCCTCACTTCTGCTCTGCCACGAAACTGGAAACAGGGCGACTTTGATGTGCTTCTCATTCACCGACATTTCGGTTTAGTCACGTGCGAGGTGAAGGCATTTGGTGACAACACACAGGCACTGAATATGTCGAAAGACGATAAAGACAAAATCATCAGAAAGAAGCTGACGGAGGCCATGTCACAGCTGGACAAGGCGGAGGCCATGTTGTCTCACCTGGTGTCCGACATCGCTCCCGGTCTGCCCGTCACTAAGGTCATCGCCTTCCCCAACCTCACGACTGATGAAGTTCAACAGGCCATCTCTTTGAACCCCCAGCTGACTCAGGTTTCATCTCTCTTCTGTCTACTTTAAAATCATCACGTTTACAAACATGTATTTAAAAAAAGAAAGAAATTGAACTTGCCAGCATCGTATAAAAATTAAATAAAATGTTTTGATGGTTTAAAAGAGTCTGTGGATGTTTAGACATACCATTTTTTTAGTTTTTCGAAGTTTTCACCAAGTTACAAGCATTTCGCATTGTTTGAAAACGTGTCACACTAGCCATTAGCCTTTTACGCTGTTTATTTTACTTTTACAGCTTAGTAAATACTTTATAATAACTGTGTAATTACTTTCATGTTATTGTGCTTTATATCTGTTAGTTAAACCCTCAACATATTTAGCTCATTTGTCTCAAAGTCAGCGGACTTTTTATACAGGACCTGTGTCGGTGTCTGGGAACAAGTGATCCCGCCGACATCCCAGGTCTGTGTCTGTGCTGTGATCAGTTGTCTGACCCCAAGAACCCGTGTGACGTCAGTAGTCACGTGCTGAGGGAACTCGGACACTGGTGGCAGCGACGTGTGGCTGTGGCTGGGCCTGTCAGTCACATGACACCTGAGTTGTACAAGACACTGGTAGCCAGGTAAATTAACTGACTATATTTCAAAAGTAAGATTTTTATCTTGAACAGGGTTGGGTAATTGTTACCAAATGTCACAGGGAAAAGTTGGAACTGTAATGTTGATGTTGATGTTGATGTTGATGTTGATGGGTGGCGAAGCACAAGTCCCTAACGCCGATGTCGTCGACAACGGCTTGTCGGTTGGTCTTCAATCTACTGTGTCAACCTCTTCAAGAAACTGAGTCTGTACAGTCGAAGAGATTTCCAACAAAACTTTTTTTCACAGTATATAAGACAGTCTTCACTTGCAGACACGCTTGTAGATAGGTGACACGCGCTGTAACTACACTAACAGACACCTGCTGACGTCACGACTACACGCGCCTCACAACTCTGACCAAAGTGACACACCTTACATTACATTTACATTGTACACATGTCATTATCACCAGTCAGTTGTAACCCACCCTAGGCCGGCCTTATTTTTTTCTTTAAACATTTTCCCACATTCACACAAAGAAAACATTGAAACACAGAAAGTCACTACTGTGATATAATAATAATAACAACAACAACAATATTAATAATAAATACTAAATTTGTAAAGCGCATACTCAAACTCCTAAGGAGCAAGCTCTTAGCTGTTAAAAACAAGAACGAGAAATGGAAAGCATACGACGGACAGGAAAATAATCAAATACCACACGAACTAACAAAATGTCTAAAAATGAATAAAGTCAAATACAGAAAACTCAGAGGAACCAAATAATAAGAACAAGAACTGAGAGTAACATGATATTGTAAAGGAAAATACTGGAAAGGAAGACACCAGGGAAGGTCTGACAAAGGACTAGCATGCTAACGTAAGAGGTGTGTTTTCAGCGCCAATGTATCATCCATTGATGTAGTTTTTAATGGTAAACAAAAAAAAATAAATAAATAAATAAAATAAAATAAAGATGGAAGCGATTCAAGTCCGACTGTTTGCCAGAGGTGAACCTTTGTCACAGTGTTATAATTATTCTCTTTTTTTCTCCCAGCTCACTACCTGCGTCCTGTAACATTGTGACACTATAAAATATTTTCATTTAAAATTTTGTGTTATGCTGTTTCGCATTGTGCTGAAGTACTTCAATTTTTAATTTGGAGCAGTTCATTGTGTCCGTTATAGAAGTAAGCTTCGACAAAATTCTTCAGTTAACATAAGTTAGAAAGTTAAAAGTGTCACTTAAGTTTTAATAGAAATTATATATTTTTATTTAGGAGAAATGTTCTACGGTTAACAATTAACTTATGATTAATTGTAAAATAATAGTAATTGTTTTTGTAACACACATCAACTGATGTGACTGTACTAGATTCTGTGGTCCGGCGACAACAGTGACTGTGCCATGTACAAGTCCTCCACGTGTGAGTGTCAAGACCCTGGGTCAGGCCGTGTGGTGGACAGGACAGTGCTACACTGCTGTCATCACACTCTTCCCGGAGCAACTTCACCTGCTACACACGGCGCCTCCCAGACTCTTTGTCACCGGACCGCCTGGTACAGGTAAAACTGTGGTGCTGCTGATGATGGGTATAAAATTTCTGCGATGTGGCCACCCCGTCTACATTGTGAGTACCTGTGATGAGAGTCGTGCAGCGTGCACCATGCTGTATCACCTGTTGCTGCAGACAGTAAACACACAACAGTCAGCAGGTGTCTCACCCGGTCAGCCTCACCTCCTGCAGTATGATCTTGTTGTCGGTAAAAACGTGGAGGCGGAGAAGGCCGTCAACGACTTGTCACAGGCAGCAAGAGGAGGGTCGTTGTACGTCATCGCTGATGAAGTTTGCGCGTGAGTATTACATCGTGTGATGTGATGATAGACACACAGTTAGATGCCGTTCGCTGTCATCTTAGAATGACCACAAGGTGTTTAACAGGTGATAATCTGTCAATGAAAGGGACACCTGACCTGCTCACGCAAGTGTCGCCAAGGTGACAAACGGAAGGTTGTGACAAAGGACTAGCACTGTGGGAAAGCTTGTTAGAAGTAATGTTTACACAAGAGGTGCACCCTGAGGCCATATGTTGTTGTTCTGGTGACAGGAAGAGTAAGAAGACGATCATCAGACGAGGAGAGGAGTTGTCTAGCAGGGACGTAAGGGAAGAGCAGTTGAGAGAAATAATCAGGGCAGGTGCCAGCAAAGAAATTAAAACACAGCACGGACAGTTTGTACTGGATGTCAGAATGGATGGGAAGCCAGGGTAGACAACGAAGTAGAGGGGTGGCGTGGTCACGTGTCATCCTCTAAACACCAGATAATAATACTGAATTTGCATTGAAGACTGTTGTTTTAAAGAAGAAATAAAAATCATCAATGCTTCTTAAGAGTTTTGTATGCACAATATATTTTCAGTTAGAATTTCTTGTAAAAATTATATATTTATTACAACCATATTTACTAGTTATCTTGGAAATCAGTTTCACCCTCCCATCTTCTTTCTCCCATAGATCACATAAACACAAAAAGTAAGATATATCTATCTTTTTAAATTTACATCCCAATTTGTTTATCATCTACCTGCATGTCCGTGATGAACAAGATGAGACTAGGTTTAGTCTATTAAACATCAGTTTTGTACATCTGTACACAATTCTTAGCAATAACAAACAGAAGTGCTCTTCAATTCCCTAATTTTATTTGTACAAGATACATTTATGTGTATATTTACACATTTTCATTCAGGCAACAGACATATACTATGTCACAGATGACCTCATGCACGTATTCACATCTATACACACACAACCACAGCATTCACCGATATTCACACACATTGTCTCACCCGGTCAGCCTCAACTCCTGCGGTATAGACGTGGAGGCGGAGAAGGCCGTCAACGACTTGTCACAGGCAGCAAGAGGAGGGTCGTTGTACGTCATCGCTGATGAAGTGTACATGTGAGTATTACATCGTGTGATGTGATGGTAGACACACAGGTAGATGCCGATTGCTAATAATGTAATAATCACCACCAGGTGTGTAACAGGAGATAATTCCTTAATCAAAGGGACACGTGACTTGCTCACGCAAGTTTCGCTCGAGTACGCCACTATTTTTTTTGCGGACACTTTTAGCAATAACTTGTACGCATGCAAAACAATGATAATAATACTGAATGTATATTTAAGACTTTATTTTCAAATTAAGGCAGAACAAACTTGCTTCTTATGTATTTTGCATGTTTAATATATTTTCAGGTAGAATTTGTTTTGTAAGTTACACATTTACGACAACTATATTTACTACTTATCTTGCAGTCAGTCTCACCACCTCATCCTTTGTCTACTATAGATGACATAAACATAGAAAGTGAGAGATATCTTTTTCGTACGTGTACATGTTGAACCAGTGAGTCCCTTAAACATCAGTTTTGCAGATCTGTACACAATTTTTTTCAATAACAAACGGTAATGCTTGTCAATTCATTAATTTTTTTTGTACAAGATATATTTATGTGTATATTTACACATTTGGCTTCAGACAACAGACATATATTCGCTCTTGCCTCCCACATGTATGTATACATATCTACACACACAACCACAACATTCACCGATATTCACACACATTGTTATGTAAAGTTTCAGTTAGCTTATCATACAATTAGCCTCCCCTTGACATCAACGTATTAAACATTTACTGTCTAGTCACACAAACACAGACATACTTTGAACACGTGACACAAAGTTGTTGTTTTTTGTGTTTTAAAGTGATATTTCTGTTCCTGATACTTCATAAAATACTTTGACAGGAATTGAAAACTTGTGATGTTTGTGCGCTACACGACCTTTGACCAGCAGGAAGCTGTGTGTGACGGTAACTACTGTAACACTCATGTCTGTAACAGGTCACACTTCAGCTCTGTGTGTGACAAGCTGCTGACACAAGTTCCTCATCTCCATCTTTGGGCGGCAGGTTGTTGCCACGGAGATGCACCCGCCGGTTGGCAAGTGGAATATTTAACCAGACCCCTCCGCTCGCCTCCGGCCGTCGTCAGGGAAGTCGAGCAGAACGACATGATCACTAAGCACCGCCATGTCCTCCCGTACAGTGAGCGAGGTGTGCCCGACCACACAGACGGCCCACCAGTCAGACGACTGTATCACGGAGGTCAAGGTCACTCAGGTGACAGTCCAGTTGACTGTGTGACGTGCGGTCGTGACGTGGCCAGCTTCCTACACAGTCTCCGTGTTGGTGTTACAGGTAGGTGTGTGTATTGTGTAGTGTAACGTGTGTTGACAGATAAACAGTTGTCAGTGTGGTAAATAACAAGCAGGTGAGAAACAGTCTTGTGAATATGAGTGACATGTCACTTCACCTAACTTTCTACAGGTTGACAGCTCTTCATCACATTTCGTCTTTTCTCTTTTATCTGCGCCAGGGTTTGTGTGTACTAGTCATCGGTGAGTCTGTGCCATCAGGTTTCTGTCTTCACAACTTGTCTCAGTTTTCTAGAACATTTTTATTCAACTGTAACATCTGCGCCATGTTGCCCTATGTGAGACCTGTTCATCATTTGTATTACTTGTGTCTACGTCACTGACACTTCTAACGTGTTTGGCACTGCTGACCACTCAGTTTTCTACTTTGTGATGTGCGACCTGTGTCCTATGGCTGCACTGTGTGTAGAGTAGATGTTTGTGTCCTCTTCATCTC
>SRHC01000386.1:0-13341 GCA_004794325.1 Pomacea maculata
CAAGCTAAAGTAGAGGTCTGGGTCAGCGAAGATCAGAGACTGTCTTCTGACTACCTCTGGGTAAGTCTCTTCTCCAGCTTTTTCTTATCGATTTCCTCCCTGTCTTCCTGTTATTGGCAAAAGTTCTTACTGCCTGTCTGTCAGTGTGCGTGTCTGTCCGGCCATTCTCTTGGGAGGCATGCATGCGCTCAAAACACACACACACATATATCCGGTACAGTTACACGTCCAGGGATTTGTTTGCCGCATGTCCACAGTAATAGAATATGTAAATCCACCTTAATGGCCGGATAAAAGAAATAACGCGATTCTTCAGTCAGAGATCGTGTCATTCTAGTTTCAAAGTACCGGAAATAATTAATTAGACAAATCGTGGTGAAGCTACCGGAAGAGTGACATTTGCCGCAAATCACCAGACCAAATGGACCAGTCACCTACATCCGGACACTTTGCGCACATCTTTCAGCTAATGTGAAAGGACAGGACATGAAGCAGAGACACTAAAACTTGGAAACAATGAGGCCAGCACAGTAAAGCTGTGGTTGTGCAACAAGGTGCGGGGCTTTCTCAACAGCAACATGGCGCGCTGTTTGAGAAAAAAAATTTAGAAAAAGTAGAATGTCCATAAAGGTGAGCACGCAAAGATCCTTTCAATAAATCGTGAGAAAAAGAGAGCGAGAGACGTTATGTGGCCAGCAGCATCGCGATGTTTATCTCCCCTACACTGCGACGTCACGCGCTGCCCTTTGATCTGGTCCGCGAGCGCACTGAGAACTGACTTCACAGGTCTCGCGTGTGCGCGTGCGTGACAGTTGTTGTCTAGAGGTTTCAGTGCCAGAGTGCGTGTTGGGATTCGGACTGCATGAAGGGGAGGGAATAGTGCCAGCTGATAAGTGTTTACTTGCGTCTATGTTTGAATGTTATCAATTGTCTCCCCCGCAAAACATGGACAACCCACGGTTTCTCAAGTTTAACCGACACTAGAAATCTGTCTATAAACGCTAAATTATTACCTTTAACAAAGGTTATAATTTTGACTTTCGAGTCCGCATGTTAAAGACAGGCCCCAACATTACAGAAGCCTTTAAAGCTTTTTCAGTTCCAACAACCACGTGAGTTCATTTGCATGGTAATAACTGTTTGATAAGGCAGTCAAATGGTGATCCGAAGACTTCATTCAGCTGGTGTTGGAATCTCAGTCTACAAGGCAGAAATCAGAGGAATATGCCCGCCTGTCGGACAGCCAGTGCAGCTGTTTGCATGCCAGCTCGCACGAATCTCCTGATTGCCTCTGGGATTGAGAAGCCAATTGTCAGCGAACGCATGTACGCACCCACCCACAAGTTTCTCACACTCGTGTCGTCTTTATAAACGACTGCACAGAAACAGAGGTCGTTGAGCAAAGACTGTGAATATAAGATGTATGTGGCACGCCAAGAATTTGCCTAGATAGTTATTTTAGTGATTGTGCAGCGAAACAATGGAGCTCTCTCCCTCTCCACACCCGCCATCTACCCGCCATTGACAACGCACCTCTTCCGTAAACAACCTTTCCCATAATGCTAGCCCTTTGTCACACCCTTCCTTTTGTAATATCATGTTACTCTCAGCTCTTGTTCTTGTTATTTGGTTCTTCTTTGTGTTTTCTGTATTGGATTTTATTCTTCGTTTAGTATAATTGTTTATTCTTTTATAGTTCATATGTTATTTGTTTTTCTGCTGTCCATGTTTCATCCTTGTTTTTAAGCGCTCAGAGCATGCTCCTTAGGAGTGTGAGTATGCGCTTTACAAATTTTGCATATATTGTTATTATTATATAAATAACGACGACGGTACTGCAGCGCCTCAAGCGGCAAGTTTGATCACACACTAAGGAGGAGGCAATCCGGCAACAGCACCCCACGGCGTACTTCGCACACAGTATTGTGGAGCAGGGGGGGGGAGGGGAACGTCCGGCCCCCCAAGCCAATCGCACATTTCACTTTTTTCATAGCAATATGAATGCATGTAAAGTGAATTTTAATAATAAAGTTAATCGTGACGATACCGCGTGAAAATTCGTTGTAGTGCGGCTGCTGGTGGCCCCTGCATCCCAATTTTCACGCCAGGCCCGAAGTGTCCAACATTGTTTCATGGAATTCCAAAGGATGAACAACTGAAAATGCTTTGGCTGGTAAACCTAATTTGGGCTTATGAGTTTATTTGTGCATGTGCAAGCATTCTATGTCTAGACACTTTGTAAATGCCATGAATGTCTACATCAGGAGGTCAGTGTGTGCTGAATAGTCATGATTGCTATTGTTTGTATTATTAATGTACTTTCGCAAACAGAAAATTGTGCATTAGGAAAAAGGATTTATTATTACATACTCTTCTTTTTAATTACAAAGATATATTTTACAGACTGGAATCAGTTGTTTTGCTATGCTTTCACCTCATCTATGTACAGACTGAGTCACAAAACTCGACTGCAATATGTGGGTGAAGTCAGGTAAGTACTGAAAACAACAAGACCTTGGGTTCCACAGTGTAGTGCTTCTGTCCCATAAGCATGTTGTGATCTGAATCACGGATTTGCTCAGCCCCCTAGTGTGTTTACAATGTGTGCAGACCTTGTATTAAAGTCTTTGGGCAATAAATCCTGTCACACACAGCTGAACCAGTGAGGGAGGGTAAGTATATAGTTGCAGGGCGAGGCTGACGATGAGGGGGAGGGTAGCGACTGGCTGCAGGAGACAAGATGCCAGGGCTCTCCCTCCACCACAGCTCTATCACCTTTGTGACAAATTGAAAAAAAAAATCCTCGCACAATTATTATGCAACTTTCAACAACTGTTTGCGCTAGACTCTTCTCTGNCCTGGGTTACCCCCACCTTTCGACGCCATCACTCTCACCGCTTGGTGGCGCTTTGATTTGTTCGTCATCCTGCAAATTTCCGGATGAACCATCTTGTTATATTTACATTGGCGTTGACATGCACACTGTATATGGAAGAGACAGCGAGCGTGGACATGCAGACTTTGGATGCAGGCGTCGTCGTCAGCCTCAGAAAGTAGTGCGGGTGGGAAGACACCCTCTCGACTGTGTACTCAGGCGACATAATCTTGCTGCTGTTATTAGATTACGTGTCCTTAGCCCAAGCAGGTCCTGTAACGTAATGTTATTATGTCATTTACACGACTACAACAACAACTTTGTAAATGTACAGAAACGGGAGGAGATAGACAAGAGACTACAGGAGGCTAGACAATGGATTAGACTAGAGCCTAGGTAATGAAGACTAATGTAGAGAGAAGTTAGAGACTAGGTACTAGACACGAGAGAAGACTATAGAGACTAGATGAGACTACAGAACATTAGAAACGACTAGAGATGATGATGATGATGATGATGATGATGATGATGATGATGATGATAATCATCATCAGCATCGTCGGCTTGTATAGCGCCTTATCCCACCACGTGGTCAAGCTCAAGGCGCTTCACAAATGACAGAAGATGATGTGGCGTCAAAATAATGTGACGACAAAATAAAGTGACGACAAAATGTGACGACAGAATGTGACGACAAAATGTGACGACAAAATAAGGCGACAACAAAATGTCAGTGTTTAGGGGACTGTGCTCCAAGTCAAAGGTCAGCGTCTTGACAACCCTAATAACAAACATGTCGTACAAGGCGGAATACACGAGAGACCAAGAACTACACAGAAGACTAGAGTAGTACACGAGGCTATAAGACACTAGTGACTACAGAAATGACACATCACACTAGAAACCACACACTAGACGAAACTAGATCAGATTGGAGACTAGCGGCAACGAGAACAGACTAGACACTACTAAGGGAGACTAGAAACTAGGTGAAATGAGAGACTATAAGAAACAAGACAAGAGGTGTAGATTAAATGAAACTAGAGAAGACAAAAAAAAAAAAAAAAAAAAAAACATGAATGAAATTAGGAGAGAGAATTGATGTTTTACGCCATCAGCAACTCAGGCTACATCACGACACGCCGGTCCTGTAAACAGATGCCACATGCAGAGAAAGAGCAGTGTGCCCTAGACGGGATCTGAACCCAGGACAGCGAATTCTCACTGTGTTGATGACAGGCGCTAATCGTTGCGTCACCGGATCACCGAGAATGAAGAGGAGTAGACTACTAGGATCGAGACTAAAGAAGACTAAATGAAAGACAGGAAGACTTCATAGACTAGAAATTCGAGACTAGACGAGGCTGGAAGACTAGACCAAAGACTAGGTGATGCTAGAGAATAGAAGAGACTCCAGAAAAGGCATCCTGTTTCCAAAGTTATGAAGAGGCGTGCAGACCCCACAAATGTTGTTTACCTTGGAGCTGTAGTTGAGGCGACACAGGGGCCCCGGGGTAGAGAAACTTGAAGTAGTATCCGATGGGTCCGGGTATCGCTTTAAAACTTCAGAAACAAGGCGCTTGTCCTCGAGTTCCGCATTTTGCCCTGGGTACACGATTTTCTCTCGCTCCATAACTAAGGCCCCGGACTGGCAAGAGTAAATTAATCCTGGGATTACATACGAAGGTAACAGACATTACGTGTGTAGACAGCAGCAGTCAACGCCAGCTGAGAACCACATCAACATTACATCGTGACTGACATCGACAACAGCTGCAGCATCGACAGCGGCTTGGATGATGACTTTGACATCCAAGTCGACAGTCCACAGCTCTCTCTCTCTCTTTTCACACACGTTAACTCAAACACACGTATACACAAAAACACACACACACGTATACGCACACACACACACACACACACACACACACACACACACACACACACACACACACACACACACACACACACACACACACACACACACACACGTACACACTCACACAAAGAGGAATATGAAAGAGAGAATAAATTAGGTGCAGCCATCAACCGATTGTTTCAGGAATTCCAGAAATTTCCAAAAACAAAAAAAAAAAGAAAGGGTGAGTTGAATAATGCAGACTGGCGTAGAAAAAGTGCAAAGTAACGTATTTACCGAGTAGGAACCGCGGTCTGTCTTGAAAAAGGGTTTGGTTACCGGTGTTGGATGCTGTCTGCAAATGTGACTACTTTATGGCAGTCTGCTCTAGCCCTATAAGCAGCTGTGACATCAGGAAAGAAATCGCGTGTGCTGGAGGTGAGATCCGAACCATAAATCCTAACCACAGACTGCTCACAGCCACTGTGCCGGGTGAAGCAAGCGCAATGGACGTTTGACGGACTGTGTCTTGTGTCTGGTGGTCTGCTTTGTGTCCAGTGGTCTACTTTGGGCAATAGAGGATAGTTTGTGTGTATTTAGGTGTAGACAAAAGAGGTTTTCATCGGTTGACTGGTTGACACCAGACCTTGGTTTGCAAAGTGTGTCCACTGGTCTATCCGCGGACTATGACAAGCAGAAGTGGTCTTATACATAGCAGGCTATGCCAAATCATGACCCACCACCTAAAATTTCCACACAGTCACTCACAGACTTGCAGGAGACTGAAACACGAGGCTAGCCACACACTGGAGTAAGATCTTGGCTTGTCAGGCGGAGGCTCGTCAACAGCGTTTATCACGACAGAAACTTTCTCCCTCACTAAGAGACAGAAAGAAGGGAGTAGGGAGAAGTGTTAACAAAAAAAAAAAAAAATTAGTCTTACTTTTCCTCCCTGAAAAAAAAAAGCCCACCACACTGGTCACAAGCATTGGTCTGCTGCAGACGACACGGTTTCAAAACGAAGAAGCGGAAGTGGAACGCATGGCCTCCCACGCGTGCGCACTGTGACATGTGGCATGCGCGTGCACGCGGACTGGCCGGAACCAATCGATAGGCCGGCGATGAGGGGAGGAGGAGGAGGAGGAGGAGGAGGAGGAGGATGGGACAGTCGGGAGGCGGGCGGCGCTGGGCACAAGTGTTAGGAAACGCTTCAGTCAGGCCCACCCCGGGCAGCACGCGTCCTCACCGACTGCTGGGCTGCACACGACATCGCCGTCCTCGTCTGGAGCAGCCACAAAGAAAGTGCAAACATTGGCAACTCTGTTGTGAAGACCTCCGTCAGCGACTGCGACTACCGCCACCCACTTCTGGCTTGAGATGTGTGACGTCACGGCTTTCTGGCAGCCTCCGGTGCCGCCTGATGTGTCCAATCTGATGAAGGCAATTAAGTCTGGAGCGTCTTCTCCTGAAGACGGACATTAAAAGGCAGAGGACGTCACAGCAGTGTCATCGAGTGAGTGTCAAGGACCTGTGTCCTCTGGCTTGTGACATTCCCTTCTCTGTCGGCATCCAGCCACTGGTAAGATTGCTGAGCAGCGCTCATCACAGTTTGTCGTCTGTTGACTTTGTGCCATGGACCGTCGCATAGGACCGATGCTAGACTAAGCACGCACCCAACCCACACACACACACACAAACACGCGGACACGCACGAGTACAGACAAGCTGTTGTTGGTAATAAGTGTTGATGGTGATGCCACGCAACTCACACGTGTTTCTGTGCTTGCCAAGGTTCTCCAGGTTATCTCGGCTTTCATTGTTAATATTGTCGACCATCGACAACACCTGTGAGGATCAGTGTCGCTGCAATAATGCAGATGTTACAATCCCTGTTTCTGCAACCCTGTTTGCTTAATCCATGGAAACTGCATTCACATCCACAGGGGAGCTTAAAACTTTGACTTTCCAGACCCCAGAGGGATTTGGCGTCAACACTCCGAGTACTCCATTCTCCTGCCAGATACAACAACTTTTCAAAGGATTACATAATTACTTTAGAATGTTGTCCTGCACATCCCGGACATAAAACTGTGAACATCAAGCTTTCAAACGGTCAGAACATAAACACAGGCGATTAATGATGGAAGGAGAGTTACTGCAACTTTGTGGACAAAGGACAAGATGAAGCTGTCTTGACGAGTTCTGAATTCTCCAACGACAAAGACTCTAACAAGGGTGGATAAGTCGCCATCTGGAGGAAAGTGCTGGCTGACCTCCCTTGCTTAGCTGCTGCTGTGACAGAGGGAGTTCCGCACGCAGGACGTCCCTTGTACAAGAGTTACGAAGCCAGCCTGCCAGCAGACCGGTCTCACTGACAAGCGTGCACAGCCTCCTTCTGGTGAATGGAGACGTGAAGTAGACAGGTAAGATGGGACAGCGATTTGAATCACAACAATCAGACAGTACCTCGTGTATTTTAAATTTGTAGTTAATCCCAGGCTCCCTTTCTTAAGTCATTGACTAGCTTCTCGGAGATGATTTTCTCATCTGTCTAGAACTAATATTTTATTAATATAATTTTGTTAATATTTTAACACATCCATGTACTAAATATTGGGGACAGCAAAATCATACCGACAGTAAACTAAAGTATTAAATAAACCATCTTTAATCTAATGTCTGTAATTTCAAGAAGTGTTGGTCACATGTTCTGTGTCACGATATTCGTCACGAGGTTTGTCCTGATATTTTGTTCGCTCGTCGTAGTAAGACAGAACAAATAAATTGGGAAAGTCGAGCAGCAGACTTCTCGCCCTCTACCGTGTTTTCCCCGAAATAAGCTCTTGAATGATTTCTCTGGATGCTCAGGGTATCAGCCCTGCGCCATAGACAAGCCTCGATACCATCGTCAGACAGACAGACGGATTTCATTTGTCCATCGAAACGCACGACGGAAGTATTGCATTATATAGCCATGATATGAATGTATAAATAAATATGACTTATGACGATGTTCCAGAAGATGACATGACTGTATTATAATAAATATATAATTTTGTACTTGAATTAGTGTACATTTAATACATGTAGAAAATAATACCCCTAATACCTCTTCTGGAGCAAAATTTATTAATACCCGTTCGTATTTTCGGGGAAAGATGGGAGCTAGCTAGTTCGATACCCACTGGCCTCGTGGTAACATTCTAAAAACCAAAACATGACAAAATATAAACATGACCTTAATACTGTAACTGTAGACATACAACATAAACAATCAGTTACATCAACAACAAATATTCTCTGCCAACACAGTGCTGTGATAAAATTTGTTATTCTTCTTGATGTTTGTTCAAATATTTATTCAGCTTTTTAAGGGAGGGAGATTATTTCTCAAAATAAAAGTTTTCCCTGAAAGCCAATCCAAAACAAGCAAACAGACAAACAAATAAATTGGCAAATTTTACAATCACTGTCCCCTTATATACAAAATGAACGTTGGAAACTTAATGCAATTTATTTGTTCATTGTTTTGAAACATAGAGAGTGAAGTTCGGATTAATGATTGCTTTTCCATGTACTAAGGTACAAAGGTCATAGGTCATCATTTCAAGACTTGGAATCGGCGACCACTTTGGTGGATGGTGAACCTTCCACTATCGGAGAAAGTTTTTTAAGTGATGTCTCTGACTGTGTCTCAAAGCAAAATTCACGCAAACAAACAAACAAACAAACAAAGAGCAAATGTTATTTGCATCTCGTGATGGTGAAGCTGTAGCTTGTAAGTACAGACACAGAACATGGCGCCGATCGTTGATGTCAGACTCCCCCTTACTTCACAATTTATGGCTGTGGAACATTCATCTGTTATTGTCTTTGTTTTTGTTTGTGTTGTTATTGTTCTACACGCACGCGCACACACACTCTCACACACACACACACATGCACATATGCATGAGACCAACGATTGCCCGGAGCGGTATTGTTATCGTCCACATGCCCGCTCGACTGTTGATCTCAGCTGCTAAGGGAGACAAGCCGATCTGCCGAAAGGCAGTTATCTCGCTCTCAACGGCTCGCTCCACGCCTGGGTTACGCCCGCCACTACTGAGTGCAGCCGAGTGTTTTCACTTTGCAGGGAAGTGCTTCAGACAGCCGCCGAGGTCCCGCTGACCGAGTCTCACACGTCACCGCGTCCAGCTGTGGCGGCGCTGGACGACAGCAGGTCTGGAACCGACGTCACTTCCGGAAAGAGATTCCTGCGGATGTGGCTTACCTGGCGGCTGTCGTCTGGGCTGTCTCGCTGCTCCACTCCCTGTGGAAGACGGAAATATTTATCGTCGTCACAGGTTTCGCCTGAGCCAAAAGATTTGAGAGCAGATTAAGCAGACTCACAGCTCTTTACTTTCCTTAGTACGTCCTTCCTCATTGGACTGCTCCAGTTATTTTACCCCCGTCGCTGATACGGTGACCTTCGGCGAGACTTAAGCGAGACTTAAACGAGGCTTAAGCGAGAAGGTTGCGACCCCGTCATTTTGTACGTTACGTATAGTGTAGTGTACATACACCTTCTGCTCACTGCGAGTCGCTGTCTTTCAAGTCCATCGCATGAGAGGATATCTACAAAACTCCACCAGCAACTTGTGGCTCCTGTGGATATTACGTGTCCAAGCTCAGGCAGGTAGGTAGAATCCTTCAAGCGACAAATTGTGATGGCGACCTCTCGCTAAACTTGTGATGAGATGGGAAATCAAACTGGAAATCTGGGCTGCAGGTGTCGTTCAGGCGAGAAACACGGTGTAGTTCGATGCCATTCGACCTTTAAAGGGCTAACAGTTAGTTTGTGACACCCTTTTCTACTCTCACTTCCGTCAAAAAAAAAAAGTCTGCTAATTTTCTGGAATGTACCCAATCTAGATCATGACATTTTTTTGTGGACAACATTGAACAGCGCTGAAAAGAACTACGCAGAATAGAAATTGTTTCTAGTGGTCTGCTGGCTGGCTCTTGACAAAGTAGACAACAACCAATTGTCCTGATTATTGGACAGAGTGGAGACCGTAGCTCTGCAGACGTTTTTCAATTAACGATTATGCAGATTACATGGACACGTGCAAACAGGAACTGCGACATCCATCTGATAAACAAATGAGATATCGTACCGTCCTCGCCATGATGGCAGCAATCTCGACAAGTGTACTGTAAGAAAATCACTCGTTCATTTTTCTGTTCATCCTGGGATACCTACCTCCTGAGATACAACTGGGATACCACGTGACTGCCGAGACCCAGACATGCACAAGCTGAAGGACAAGCTGCACATCCCCAAGGCCCAGTCCTTCCACGAGTCCAGCAGCCTGGAGGCCATCGTCCGAGACTCGTTCTACCTGGCGTGGCCCGGGGCCAGCTTCCAGGAGCCGGAGAGGCGGGACACGCGCCGCCTGCTGCAGCGACAACCGGACGCCATCGAGGAGGAGGAGGACGACGAGGAGTGCGCGTAAGTTTCTGTATTTTGTTTTTACTTTTCACGTACCGTTGTTCCAACACAGCTAATGACATAGCACTGATACATGACACAACAATGACACCAAGAACGACAGTACAGACAGAAGGAATGGCATTGAGTGACATGAGTGATAGCAAAGTACACGAGTGATGTCATGACGCTAAAATGGAGAATGACGTAAGACAATATGATAAATGACATAACACAGGCACAAATAATGACATAACACAGACACGAGTAATGATATAACACATACGCAAGTCGTGACACAACACCGGCATCAATCATGACACAGATATGAATGATGGCACAACAGACATGAATAACAAGTCAATACAGACACGAATGATGACACAACACAGGCATCAATGATGACACAACTCAGACATGAATAATAACATATACAGACACTAATAGTGGCAGAATACAAACATTTATAATGACACATCACAGACATGAATAATGACATACACAGACATGAATAATTACACACACAGACATGAATAATGACACGGACGTGAATAATGACATACACATGCGCAGACGTGAATAATGACATACACAGACGTGACTAGTGGCACAACACAACTCAGACATGAATAATGTCACACACAGACATGAACAATGACACACAGACATGACTAGTGGCACAACACACACAACACAGTGAAGATGCATGCGCGTGGTGTGTACTGTGTGCGTGAAGTAGACGAAAGAGAGGAGAGAAGAGGAATGAGGACCGCAGGTAAGTTTCACCATTTGCAGCACTGTCGCCTCCTCTAATGACCGTGGACGTCACACAGGTAAGTTGAGTTGTTTTCGCGACTTTCGTCTACTCGCGTTACCAGTGACGTAACACAAGACGCAAAACTAGGCCAGCAAGGTTAAAGGTCAGAAATGTAACCAGAGATTTAACGGCTCTGATAATTTGACGCTTGTCTGCCTGTTCTAAGCCACTGTACACAGTATGGGACGTCAGTCGTGAGTTGTTATGTGTATAGGGCGTCAGTTATTAGTTATCATGTATGCCGGATGGAACGTCAGTCTTGAGGTATGTACACCGGATGGGACGTCAGTCGTGAGTTGTCATGCACACTGTATAGGACGTCAGTCGTGAGTATTTGTGTACAGTGTATGGGACGTCAGTATTGAGTTATGTCCATCGTAAGGGGACGTCAGTCGTGAGTTGTTATGAACACTGTATAGGACGTCAGTCATCAGTCTTCACACCGGAAGGTATTCTCCGTCTTCAAAGAACCAAGCGGCTTGTGACAGTTCAAGAGGTGACAGCATCAGGAGGTTGTCATGTCTGTTAGAGGTTGTTATAACCTGCTCTTTGTTACGGATGAATATATCACGTTGTGTGTGAGAAATATGCTGAGCACGTCACATCACACCAGGTGTAAACGTCACGTAGTCAGTCGGTTGTGTCTGGTATTCCGTCGCTCTATTTGCAGTCCACTCAAACAATGCGGGTATCTACCCTTTCCCCTGTGTATCTACCCTTTCCCGCACACCTGACAATAAGCTGTATGTCTGCGCGTGCTACAGTCTGTTCGTTCCCGCCGCGAGAAGACACAAAGCCAGCTGCAGGACTGCACTGTAAAGGCAGCTGTTAATTATTCGCAATTAAAAGGAAGAGAGAGCTGAGGCTGCTGAGGAAGTTTGGCAGCTTTCCATCAACATCATGGCTTAGTTGATGATAATTCTTGCTGGGGGCAGCTGCTGCCACTTGTGTACCCACGGAACTACCCCGCCGTCAGTCGCGAGCAGGAAGCTGGGGCACGACGGGGTCAGAGGTTAGACTTAGGAAGGAATTTGCAAAGATGGCCCCAATCATTGGTAAAGCCATGGAGAATGCGGATCAAATAGTATTTTTACTTGCTAGTCGCTGTGTTTGAGTACCTGGGATGTAACTATCTGACACACACATATATATATATGTTTGCGCGTACGTGTGTGTTCAGGTGAATGAGCTAGTAATCATTTCTTGGACATTCGAGGACATGATTTTCCAACACCTAGGACATGATACTCACACATTGTCATGATGTAATTTTGACATATTGTCTTAGGTCTTGATACTTTATCTAGGAACACGATCATCGCACATTATCTGAGGATGAGGCATCGGTGGGATTCGATCCCCAGCGCGATGGACGGACACGTAGTTCATCTCGATGCACCTTCCACCAACTGGCGAATGTTAGTTCGTGGCACAATCTTTGATGAATGGCGACTGCATGGTTCGTTTGATAATAACTCAAGGCAGATTTTACCGAGCTTGCAATATTGTTTTCCTTTTCTTGACATTGTCAGCACTGGATTGAGTCTGGAGTGGGCAGCAAATAAAAATGACTTGACGGCGAGTTTACTTTGAGGCCGGTCGATGAAGAGAGAAAGAAGGGGAGGGGACAAGGAGGGGGACAGGATGGAACTCTGGCTGCACAGTCCAACTGTCGACGGTTTATCTCGGGTACGTGGGGTAGAGGGGTGTGTGTGTGGCTGGTGGTGGCATTCACAGACCTCGGCGAGCTGCGGGGAGCCTGGCCTCGTGGTTTCCACGGAAGGAAAGACAAGACATCTCGGGGGAACTCCGTGTCAAGAAATGGAACTTTTCTTCTCATAGACCCTGACATTTTGCGAGAGACGAATCATTCCCATCGTTTAAAGCAGGAAACCGAATCTGTACTTTCCGTTGTTTTTTTTTTTTATTATTATTTTCTCTCCCTCTCTTTCCTGATTTTCTCTCTCTCTCTCTCTCTTTTTTTTTTTTTTTTTGGTATCTACCAAACTAGTTTCTACCTTTAATAATAATAATGTAAAGACTTTAAACGGGCAAGTACAATTATTCTGTTAGACTTTCTACAATTTTACAATTTTTACCACTAATATGTACACCGTTATGTATGTGGTGTCTCTGTCTCTGTCTCAGTCTCCGTGTGTAGTGTGTGTGTGTGTGTGACATTTAATGACACAAACGCTGTGTTTATGTAAGAATGTGGTCTATGTTGTATGTACCATGTGTACTGTATGTGCTGTAAATAGACAAAACATTTGTGTGTTCTGTTGTGTGCTTTCAACTTTCTCTTCTTCTTCTATTAT
>SRHC01000386.1:13385-95770 GCA_004794325.1 Pomacea maculata
TGGCTACAACAGTGCTCTGTCGACAAGCGTGTGATGAATGAGACAAGCTTTCAAGTGTAACAGCTGCATTGAAAACATTAGTCTCAGGTATCTACAGACCGTTAGAGAGATTTTTGCAGAATTAATGGGTGGCAGCAGATGCATTTTTCCAAACACTTCGATGAGGCTCGGATATCGAGGACTGTTCTCCTGTTACTTCAAGCCAGAATGTTGTGAAAAGCGTGAAGACTGTTTCAGGCTCTGAACAATTGAAAATCGGTCGAGTGCGCATGCGTAGTGGTGGTGGTGGTGGTGGTGGTGGTGGTGTGTAGGGGAGTATACTGCATGGCATCTGCCTTTTCAATCGCTCCCCTCCAGTGGGCGACACACGTGGTTTGTTCAAACTGTCGGCGATCAATGGTGGAACTTGCTCTGCTCCATCTCTGTAGTGTATGTACACAGTAGGTAAACAGTCAGCCAAACACAACACCACTTTGATGATGGAGGTCTTACTCGAATAATTAATAGTAAATCAACACACGTGATGTCTGGTTGTGTCATCAGATTAGTAAAATGTATCTGTCCCGGCCTTGATTGATGAATGGGGCAATTAATTTTATCTCCTGCTCTGGGTAAAAATACAGCGAGTTAGTTTCCGTCGATCAATGTTTGTTTTGTTGTTTTGTAGACGCACAGTTTGTTGATAAGGTTTTACACAATTGTAATCAACTGTCTGGCCTGAAAAGAGTAATGGCGGGCAGGATGGCGAGGACCTGCTCCATGTCTTAGGACTGAGTGCAACGAGGGCAGACAATCAGCACAGCACGCAAACACTCAGTCATCTGTCCTCTGACGAGGCTTTGCTTCTCATTGAGGACCTTCAACACACTGCGACATGATGATGATGATGATGACGACGACAACGACGACGATGATGAATAGTGGTGATGAGGATATGGTGATCGCACGATTTTTTATATTGTGTGTTGGGGTGTGTTTTATTAAGATTGAATTTTATTTGAGCTGAGAGCTATGAGGGTGACTAAGGCAAGACATACCGTCTTTAAAGTCTCACTCTCAAATTATTGAGTGACATTTTTCTTTCTGGGCGACAAGAACTTGGACAGCATGGAGCCCCAACATGGCAGCCTATGATTAAAACGTTTGTAAAATTTTAACGAAACTATTGATGCGTTGTGTCATCACCGTCGTTCTATCAACGCGCAGCTTTCAACGAATTTCGCAATGATTGTTCGCATCGTGGTGTGTGAAGTGCGGCCAATTCACATCACTCAAGTGTTAATGCACACCAGTTGCAGGTGAAGTGTTTGAAACGCGCTTCAAACGCCGCTCGCGGAGTGGGCGTGAGAAATTGATGAGTTCTCGCCCTTGATCAGCAGACCCACTCCTCTCGCAGCCTCCTCCTCTCTAGGCAGGATGCTCTCCCCTTTCTTGTCTGACCGGAAGTTGTAAAGGATAGCGACTGCTGAGGTCCATTTCTCCCCCGAGTCATCACCGCCTGTAGGTCTGACGTCCACCACCTGTAGGTAGAGATTATACTTCACATAATAGAACTTCAATTGTCGCCCTTCTTCTCTTCAAACATTTGTGTACAAACCATGGAACTTGTGTTGTCACGTGACAGGACTTGAACACGATACTGCTGTCCACTGTGGACGCGGACATGTTTGAGACAGTATGGGCGAGAATCTAGACATCGGGGACATTAGAAAACGAAGTGAGCTTCCTCTTCTGTAAAATATGGAAAGGACATTTGCTTCTCTGTCCTGACGGGTACAAAACGATTTATGTGAATTTTGATATCTTTGAATGTGTTAAATCAAGCATCCCTAAAGGGTTTTAGCTTTACATAATCTTAACACAGGCCTGGCATGAGACTGCATTTATAAGACCAGTCGAGCTGAAAATGTCTAGTGCGAAATCACCTTCAGGTGGAAGCACTTTCCCTTTTAAATACAAAATGTCCTCTGGGTCCCATGCTTGCTGAGCGACATCCATCACTGAGTTTGAAAGTAGAAACAAGCATTTTATAGACTTCTGCTCCTTGCCTTACCCATACCTGGTTAAAACTCAGAGTCTAAGCTATTCGCACTTTTGTGACCCCTTTGTTATGCCTCGTGCATCTAGATTGAACAATAATTGAAAAGCTTGTTTAGGTGTACAACATCGAACATTCGAGACGGTGTGTTTCTCACTTAGTCTCAACTGTAGGCGGGGAAGCATCTCGGAAGTTGCTCATCGTCACTGATGTGCCACTAACTGCCTCAGGCCGGCAAGTCCTGCCACGGATCCCAAGACGATGCCTCAGGGGTCGAGCACTATTTACATGCGGGACGATTGTGGCGCCACCGCTGAGCCAGCCAATCATCTGGCTTCACGAGATTGAGTACTATCCCACCCCTACCCCACCCCGCACACACACACACCCGTGACAAATTCACGATGACATAAACTTCGTTTCACCTTCATCAAGCGGGAGGGACGCCATGACAGCGGCCCAAAGGGCCGTCACTCGCTGTTATCAGTTTAACGTCCCTCTGTGGGGCTAACAATGTCCGGCGTGGGTATATTGATGAGCCCACACAGTGCAACCTGTCTGCTTCACGACTACACGAAGACCATGGGTGAGCGTGCGTGCGTGTCACCATGCGTGCGCACGAGACGATGGCTTCCTGTGATGACGTCACCAGCAACCAGCTGTGCCACGGAAAGCATGACCCGTAGGTCTTCACTAACTGCTCTTTACTAGAAGAAGACTCGCGGATAATCAATCAGTTTCTTTATACACGCTTTGGTTTTTTTGCCTTTTTTTCACTTTTCTTCTTTCTTCTCTCCTTCTCCTCTGCTATGATTCCCTTATTCCTTCCTTTTATGTTTACAGTTATTATTTCATTCATTCCTTTTTTATCAAAATTCAGGGATGTCGAAAGTCAAAGTTCACTCTTTACCGCGATGGTCAGAAAAGAGCGATGCTACAGGTGACCTGTGTGTGACCCCGTGACTGAAGCAAATCAACCAAGAGAACTAAGTAGCTGTTGTTTTATTTCCCTCTTTGTCTCTGTACTGGTATCTCTCCCTCAGCGCCCCCTCACGGGAAACATTACCGCATCAGGTTGGCGCTAGTTTCTTCTGCAACTGACTGCTTTCCTGCCGATTTTTCTGGTTTGTTCTCGAATTTGCTGGTTTGCTCTCAAAATAACTTGTCGGCCAAGTGCAAATGCTGGATGGTGTCTTCACGAGACTCGATTCCTTCAGTGGAAATCACTGCTTTGGACAGAAAATATCAGGACCAGAGTATAAGGAACAGTTACAGATCATCAAACATATAAATCCTGGTTCATTTTATTTCTAGAATGGTGTGTGTGTGTGCGTGCGTGCGTGCTCACGTATATACACTTATATCAGGGAAATGTGATGGGTACAGCTGACCCGGAGAGAACTGCGATCTCTAAACGACTGAAAGGTCACAGGATAGTCTTTACTTACCAATAAAATAACATCCGACATAAATTTAATTATTTATAAAATATCACAGTGTTGTTGTTATTATTATTTACCGTCAGGTTAGCTGTTAATTAACTCCTTGGTACCGCAAAGCATTATCAATCATCCCATGCACATGTAAATCTACCAATGGCTGTAAAAGCTGTAAATTAATTCACTGGCACTGTACAATGATGATGTCAGAGTGCTGGCATTGTAAGATATACAGTGAAAAGTCCACGTGACTGTGAACAAGAACCAGAGGCATTGAGCAAACATGAAATTTTCACGGACATGCATTAACCCCAACCCTGACCCCATCCTTTCACACCACACGTGCTTGCATGCCCTCGCGAGTTGTGGAGAGGCTGAAGCACGTGCGGAGAATAGTGATTTGCCGCTAGTCCAGAACCGGAAGTTGGGGGCTTGACAACTGATTTAAACATTGCAGGCGCATGGGGATAGGGGAATGTTTCTGAACGTGCTTCTCGCGCGCTGACTACCGGTACCCACGTGTTTTGAAAGCATGTTAATTAACAATATGTGTCACAAAAGTCCTGATCCTACTTTGTCAGACACTTCACTCTCGCCGTCTCCCCGGAGACGGTTGTGGTGCGGGTCCTTCAGTGCAGCGCCTGAGACATGAGATGATGCGAGCGGTGCCAGAAAATGTCTCGGCACGACAGTCAATTAGTTTCTGACCCATGGTTCTCTTACATCAACTGTGACTGGTGGCACTGGGGTCTGTGGGCTTGGGGTGCACATCCGGGTATAAGTCCTCACCAGCTTCTGTTTTTACTTTTGTGGCAAAGCAAGGATTGTGTCAACACGTACCACAGTCGCAAACTTGTCCACCTCACACAAGGACATGAAGCTTAGTTAGCCTAACATCCTTAAGATTAATTAGCTTAGCATCCTATACCACAATGTGAGGTTAATTAGCCTGACATCCTGTGCCACAATGTGAGGACAGTGCTGCAGCAATTTTTCTTCAAGAAAAAGTCAGACGGGGGACCCTTTTGGAGAATGTGCTGGAAGGAAGTGAGGGTTGTCAGAATCGCACTTCAAATGGCGGCCAGAGATGGTCGATGGCTGGAGCATCAGCAGCAAGGGAGGCAGACATGCACACAGTGGATGCTCGTGTCGGAATTCACAAAGATGTCGTGTCCACTAGCCGTGCTCATACACAACAGTCTCGGTTTTTGTCCACAGTTATTTCACTGCCACCCGATGGTGAAAATCCATTAAGTTAACGGAAAAAATGTTGTTGTCCACTTGTAATATGAGTTAGGTTTTGTTCATTTCTTCGCTCTGCTCGAACACCAAAAAAAAAAAAAAAGCAAAATGGCGAAGACGAACCCAGTTATTGGCACAGTTATTCACAAGCCAACATTCCAGTTGATTAATCGAATGAAGCCAAGATTGCGAGCATGCGCGAACAGTCCTTTGGATAACCCTTTGTCTCTGTGTCTCTGTGTCCTCCTCCCTGTCTAACTCCTCCCTCCTTCCTGTCTTTGTCTCGTCCTTCCTCCCTGAGTCTGTTTTTGCTGTCGTCTCCTTTCTCCTTGTGTGTGCGCAACTGAGGAAAGGAGATCCGAAATATCTAACAAGAGATATTTTTCCTGGCTATTTATATTTGTTTTTAAATTTTAAAGTTTCCAGCCCTAACTAAAGCCTGACCTTTTCTCAGCTAAAAAAGAAACACGAGAGAAAAGAAGAGAATGAACATGCACTATACATTTAAAGACTGAGCTGACATATTTTTACAATTATTTTTGGAACGCAGGGGGAAGAAAGTTTAGAGCCCTGAAAAGTGTTTGAAGGGGAACTTAAGCAAGTGCTTCACTGTGTCTAGAGTGCAGAGTGTGAAAGGTTAAACCTAATCATCTTCTTTGTCTTTATATCCTGACCAAAGCTCAGCCCTGACTTTTTCCGCAGTCTAAAGGAATGTTAATTTGGGGTTGGTGTAAAGACACAAGACTCCAATGTGTATTCGAGAACACTTACCAGCAAATACTTTCTTGGTGTTGCTTTGTCACTGGTACTAGCTTCCTGTGGGACTGACAGCAGACTGACAGTATGGCAAGATTGGGAGATGAAGGATGAAAACAAACCAGCCTGGGAGAGATGATGACCTCACAAGGTTTCCACAGACAACCCAAGCCACGAGACAGCTACCATCACCTGTCCAGATCAGACCACGTGATCAGCTTCCGCCTCAGGAAGGGTACAGCAGACTAAAGCAGCACCTTCACCACAATCTCCACCTGCTGCCATCCCCAGGGTGGTCCTGTGGAGACAGAACAAACCACGGAGCACATCCTACAGCAATCTATTGGCTCCTCCAGCAACTGAGGGCAAAGGTCAGGCCGTCATCGATGCCCTCGACACCAAGCTACGGACCTGTGGATGCTTTGTAAGTAACTGTCAGCTTTTCTCGAAAGCTGGCTTCCAAGTGTGACTATAGTAAGTGACTATAGTAAAAGTCGCCTCCTTCACTGGAACAAACTAATTGTGTAAACATCTACATTATGCAGCCTAAAATAATAAATAATGAACCAAATATAAATATGCCTCAAGGGAGGTAAGCAATAGCAACAGCATACAAAGTCCGAAATTATATCTGCTGATCAATAGGCTACCTCTTTGAAGTGAACACACGGTGATAATATGACCTGTACCCACAGCTACAGGGTATAAACATGTCGGAAGGGAGGTAAACAAGAGAGAGAGAGGTTGTGCGTTGGTGTGTCTGTCTGTGTGACTACTTGTCTTGAAGGGTGGTAGTCACAGGAGTAACTATTCCAGGGTTTGATTCCCTGCAGACCCCAGTGTTGAAATGTGGGAAGGGGTCTTTTCCACGTGGATGCCTTCTACTATTTGGAAGAATTATCCGCGACATTTAGAGTACCTTCCCTTTGTGCTGCCATCCTGCTTACCACTAGAGTAGCTGCCCTTGTGATTGACGCGATTAGCTGTTACAGTTCAGTCAATAACAAGAAAGAACTTCGTACAAAACAAAACTTTATTTAACTTGAACTGCCATTGGTTTATAACCGGAAAACTGCCATTAGTTTGGCACCGGAACTTCCTCAAAACAAAACAAAAACCAAGAAAAAAAAACCGACACGCAGAAGAAGGCAGGAAGCGGCCATTTTACTCAACTAGTCCCAGTGTGCGGCGTTCGCTTACATGGAAATCCACGACTTGCTCAGCCAGCATCTCCAAGGGGAGACGATTTGTTTCTTATATTTCTTCCTGCAAACCCTTCAGGACAAGAAAGAGGGAAAAACAGAAATAAAGATGTAAGTGTCCATGCGCACTGACCCACTCCTATCTGCCCACCCGCCCACCCGCTTCACTCCCAGAGCAACACGCGAGTTTAGCAGTGATTACACACAGGCCCTGTGAGGAGCGGGGGATCGATAGACAGCCCCACACCCTCCCCTCCATCTCCCTACCTCTCCCCTCCCTCTCACCCTCCCTCACCCCTCCATCTTCTCTCCCCCTCCCTGATGTGAGAGAGTCGCGTGGTGCCAGCCACAACTGTAGTCAGTCGCTCAACACTCATCTACAGGGAGATCACTCCACTCCACTTGTTTCCTCACACGTGTCTGCATCCTTTTTTTGTCGTCTGGGTCTGAATTTTTCTTATTATCCTCCGATACGTGCTGTTGTTCTTACCATGGTTTGTCTTTCCATCTTTTCCTAAACAGAAACACATTCTTTCCTCGATTGGCCAGACGGGAGAGCTCTCCTCCCCTACCTTCGCTTACCTTTAATTACCACTCGTGGTGATGTGTACCACCGTGGAGTTTAGTTTGAGCAATAAAATATATTTGTCTGTCATAGTCTTACACTTTGAAGGAATCGTGATGGACTGATAATTAAAACAGTAATTCACTCCTTCCTTTCTTTCAGTGGTTGTAATCATTCTTCATGCAATTTTATGTGTGCAACAGATTTTAAACTTGTTTGCACACATGAGAGGGTGCAGTCGAGTGTGAGAGTGTATTCTCATGTATGTCTGTGAGACAGACAGACAGACAGACAGACAGACAGACAGACAGACAGACAGACAGACAGACAGACAGACAGACAGACAGACAGACAGAAAACTCAAACTTTTCTTAAGTAGGCCTGAGCCCAACAGCAGCCATCATCATTAACATCTTCATAGACTGAAGTGTGGAATAAATAAGAATGAAATAAATTTTTGATAGTAAACTTATATAAGATATATAACAACAAGCAACAATCACCATTATCTCTTTGTTACAACGGTACATTAACAGTAACTGAGAACATTGTACTGAACAACAGACCATTGATTATGTACACGTAGCCACATAAACTAAATGTTGAATTAAAATGAAGACGGAAACTAAGATTTCTGATTAAGAAATTAGACATTTCAGTCTGTGTCAGACATTGATTGTTTGTTTGTTGCTGTAAGAGCAGTGCTCTAACAAGGGTGTGAGGATCTATCAAAATAATTAAACATCTTAAAACTGTTGTAATACAATCCAGTAATGAACAATGTCAAGACTTGTTATTCTCAACTTATATACACACGTGAAGCAAGAAACTCTCTCTCCACACACACACACTTCAAAACACAGCATCTGTGAATATAACCTCTCTCTCTCTCTCACTCACACTGAAGGAGAGCAATGTATTCACTAGAACATGTGAGGTGGGCCGATGCTCGCCAGATGAACTGAGGACAACAAAAACACTAAGTGAACTCTGAAGACAACAAAAACACTAAGTGTGTGTTGTGCTGCCGGCCCGACCTCTCCACTGGTTGTTGGCCGCCATTGCCCCCAACACGACCTCTCGACATGCCGCAGATTGACCAGGCAGTCAGTCCATGCCTTCAGCAAATGCCAGGTAACAAGAAAAGTGAAGACACTCGGAAATTTGGATGTGGAGAAAGAATGTCAGGCTTCATTTTATTCAACAAAACCGCGTGAGGTTATGACGTCAGGCCAGGGCCCTCGCCACTCACGTCTCGGCCAGAAAAGAGGAGAGCACGTGACCCATGCTTTCTTTTCGCTGCAATTTTGAAAACTGATGCATGCTGTTTTGATTATGGGGCTGAGACAAAAACAAAACACTGTAAAAATGCAGAATGACGGAAGTACAATGCAAGCTGAACAGAAGGAGAGTTCACATTTAAATATTAAAGTTTAAATAGTAGCTACAAGCGATGTCTGAAATTAAGACAGGATCATACCTATAAACTGGACAAGTTTATATTTATAAAATAAAGGCAAGGGTAGGTTTATAAATTGTACAAAAAGTCTGTTTTCTGTAGAGGAATGGCCACGGTTCTAGCTCAGATCTTCCCCGCCATCTACTGATGAGGTGTAAAGAGAGTGAAAGACGAATCCATGGACCATCATCTGTCCGTTTGTCGTCTGGAGGCCAACACCAGGAGTGAAGCAGCCTTTCTCACCCACGTTAATGCTCGACATATCCAACTGGTGCTTGCAGCTGGATGCAGCTTCCATTAACCTCGACCAGTGAATGTGTCCCTGGTGTGTACCTCCCCTTCCCCCTCATCTTGTCTCTCCTGCAGGCGAGCACCGCAGTCTCTGGACTTCACAAAACACGGCCTGGCTGGGTGGCTGGGTGGCTGCAATATGATTGAATGGACAATGTTGTTGGAAGACAGACTGCACGCCTTTGAGAACTGGGAGAGAACCTGTCTGGATAAAGGTTTGCCAGTTCCTTCGTGGTTAATATTTGCTTTTGCCGGTGCCAGGCTTTGCCTTTCAGTGCAATTTCACACCCAGGCAGAAATTTGTCGAGAATGTTTACGTCCACCGGGTGTCTGAACACAGGAAAATCAAATTCAGAGTCCAGTTCACCAGTCATAAAACAAGTGAGTGGGCGGGGCTTAGTTTTTAACGGGGATGGGCTGTGGATGATGGACTTGCACAGTTTCTGCTTGTGGTTCACTGATGTAGTTGTTAGGACAAAGCGTTCTTAAATTAAGGTGGAAATAAAGTTGGTTGTCCTCTCATCATGTTTTAGGTCTTCTTCAAAGTGGAAACATCCACTAAATGTGTTGGTCACACGACAAAGCACTTAGAGTGAGTAATAACGGCCATGATGATGTATGGAGTGACACACACACAAACACACACACACACACACACACAAAACCATGTACACACGGGTGTAGAATGGTCTGATGCTCGCATACAAAAGACAATAAGATCAGCTTTGTTCTCAGCCCTTTAAAGTCCAGTCCGATGGACAACTAGGGAGTTGCAGTAATCCACCCGGGACAAGACACCAGCAGACATGAGCTGCTTGGTGACAGAGGGTGACAGGGAGGGTCGATGGGACTGATCATGCTGAGCTCAAGGAAGATGGACTCACAGACTCACAGACTTACAGATTTACAGACTTACAGACTGCATTGATGTGAAATTCAAGAGATAACATCGGGTTGATGGTAACACCCAGACTCCGGATAGTCTAGTGGGGGAGAGGCCACTCTGGGTATGTCGTCACCACGTTCTTTGGTTATACATTGATGAGTAGATGTGTGTGTGTGTGTGTGTGTGCACTTATTCACATACATGCATTATATATATGTAGATCTTTCATATGGGTATGTGTATAGATAAATGTCCTCTACATTGTATATGTTTGTGTGTGTGTATATATATATATGTTCTCGGTAGCAGTAAGGCGGTGAGGTGGCGCAACGGGTAGCACCAGTCACCAATACAGTGAAAGTTGGTTGTCCTGGGTTCAACTTTCGTCTGGGGCACGCTGTTCTTTCTCCTCATGTGGTATCTGTTTACAAGTCTGGCTGCCTTGACCGTGATATAGTCTTAGTTGCTGGCTCTGAGATACTAATTTCCCTCTCCTTCTCAGTATATTCAAATTCATGTATATATATATTTTATATTCATGTTCAAATTAGGAAAGATGTTACCTAAAACCAGGATTAAGAGTTGGGGAGAAAGATGGAAAATCAAAAGCAAAAGAGTAGAGAGAGAAAGATGGAACAGAAGAACGAGATTAAAGTGAAAGAAAAGTGAGAAAGGGGAGTTATACTGGAGACAAAGAAAGAGCTCAAACTCTTTTTTTCACATTCTGAAATGCATTGTGACACGTGGCTTGAGTATTTTCCGTTTTTTGGATCTTGAAGACAGAGAGCGGTTCGCTTCTCTCCATGTCATATCGATTTTACACGGTCTCGACCGGCAACATCCCTTTTCCAATCGTCTTTTTAACGATGGGAACGTGTTTGTGTTTTTCTCCGCTTATAATCTCTTTTCTTCTGTTTATCACTGTTCTTTCTGTCTGCATTTGTGCCTGCTGGTGTGTGTGTGTGCATTGCATGCAGGTGTGCAATATCTAATAGGTGTTTGATAAATACCTTCTTTCATATAAATACAAATACAGACTTGCGAGCCTGTCTGGACCTCACCCGAGCCTGTCCCTAAGCAGTGAGGACCTATTTAGTGGATGACAGAACACGTGACACGCGGACGACACCCATCCTTACCTGTGGACACGACCCCGGCGGCTGGATTAGGGAAATGTCCACAAGACTTGTGACAGAGACAGGTTGTCATTTGGCCGGCTGCGATGTGTGATTAATGTTCTGGACATCGGCCACCCCGACAGCAAAATTGATTCTCTTTTTGTTTCATGGGCGGAGCGGTTCAAACATGGCCGCTGGAGGCGATCACAGTCTCGTGAAGAGACGAGAGGGCGGGGCGGTAATTTACTTTGTGGGAATCGCGAGCTTTGACAAACAGTCGGAACACTTGGGTCCTGGGTTGCCGGGCATTGAGATGAACATTGTTATTATGTCATTTGACTGGCTCTTTCTTTCACTTGTGAGTGTTTCGGCATGGAAATAGTTCTCTCTTTTTACTTTTGTGCGTGCTAGCGTCTGTCTGTCTGTGTGTTGCTGTTGTTTTTGTTTGTGTATGTGGGATCAACGTGTTTTTGTTTTGCAAGACCCATGTTCTATTGTTTCCATTAGAAATTAGAATTAATTGTTTCCATTGTTACCATTCGACTGGACTGCCATGCTGTACTTGTGCTCACCATCTGTCAAGACAAAGTGTCTGTCCAGCTCCTTCCCTGCCAATCCCCAACGACCACTCCTGACATCCCTCCATTAAGAAATTACCATTAACTTCATTATTATTTACTGGTCACCGTTGTGTCTACTGCTTTTACTTAAATCTTTTGTTGGTTGGCGAGTAGGACCAACTGCCTCTTGGTCCCCAGTTGGTCTTTAGAGTTCTTTGCTTCTAGTCCCCATTGGTCATTAAGACCGTCACCTTGGGTTTGGTTTCACGTTGGCACAGGTCTCTGTCTCTCTGATTCTCGGTTGGTTATCAGGACAGACAGTTGCCGTTGGTCTCTCACTGATCTTCCTCCACAGCAAAGACGAAGCAGTGCTGTCTGCAAGCATAGTAGTCCATGAACCAGGCCCTCCTGGGAGCTAACCTTCAATTACCGAGTGTCGTCAGTCGAGCTCGGGGTCTGATGGGAATGGATAGTCCTTGGTGCTGGCAGCTCCAGCCTGGCGCCACGTGGTGTGTCCGTGCCTTGCCGCTGGATTACAGCACGGTCAGCACCCGGCTACCAACAGACGCCAGTTCCATTCCATCTGATTAAATGCAGTATGCGTGAAGCCTCGCCAACCATCTTCTGTTTGTCAGGATGTTTTTTCACCCTTTGAGACTGGAGACGGAGCCCAATCCGCTAACTCTTGGCACATTTTATCACCATTATCGGATTGTGTGATGCGGCGGTCTGTGAGTCTGAGGATCTGACGGTACACGAGACAAGAAGAGAAAAATGAATAATAAAAGATGGCAAAGAATAAAAACATGTATTGCATTTAACAATGCCACTGGACAAACGCGCAGGAGGCTACAAACTCTCCCTGTGGAATTATATATGAGGACAGCCAAGATAAGGATAAAAATCGCAGAGATTGTTTTCAGAACTAGTTAAAAATGATCGTGATAATGGACGAAAACAAGTTTTATTCATCCATGTAGTCCGTAAATGTTAAGTTTTATTTTGATACAATTTCAATCAAAGAAAAGAACTGGCACTCCCTCGACTAGGACATGATTACAAAACTAGAGCTGGCTCGATTACGAAGTAATAAAGAACTAGTGCTGACTAGACCATCACGTGACAAAGAACTAGTGCTGACTAGACCATCACGTGACAAAGAACTAGTGCTGACTAGACCATCACCCAAGCCACACGGAAGGGTTCCCTCCCCTGACTATAAGACATTCCACCCACCCACCCGCACTCACTCTGTCCTCCAGTGACTTCAGTGGCCGGAGGTCAGCACGTGAGGAGGTCAGGACCGTTAAGTAATGAGGAATGTCTGCAGCATGACAATGTGCTCCAGGTCCGAGTGTTTGAACCCACGACACCACAGGGCCCACGTGCACGACGTGGCTTTAAGGCCCTCGACGGCGGGTTAACACGAAGCTGTCAGCAAAACTGAACAAAGTTTATGGGTATTTTATCGGGTAGTTTGTCCTTAACCCCTCAGCTGAGGCCTAGCTACGTGTTTAGGGTCCCTACCCATGAATGTAAGAGGGATGAGGTCTCTGGTGGCGCGGTGACCTTTTAAAAACTCATGAACCCGTCATTGACTTAACTTAGTGTCAGTAGTTTTGATCTTATCTAATTATTCCTTAGTAAAAATCTCAAAAACAGAGAACGCCAGGATTACAAATAAAAAAGACTCAGATGGAAATGAAAGAGGATGACATACTCGTTTTCATACTCATACTCGCACTTATACTCGTACTCGTAATCGAGCGCACCAATGGCGGCGACATCGTTTGTCCAGTTTGCCCTGCAGAAGACAGAAAACAGTAAAAGAATGATAAATTACCTAGGATTAAAAAGAAGCAAGAGAATTGAGCAATCCAGCAACACTACTACCTCAGGGATTTTATTTTGTTTTTATTATGTTTGTTTGGGTTATTTATTTATTTTGTAAATGTCTTCGAAAGTACTCGGGGAGGTCCTTCAACAACGGCCTATCTTCAGACTTTAGCCGCCAATGACGAGGGCTGTGATTTCGCATGTTTGAGCTGTCCTACAAAACTTCTGCCTATAAGGCTAGCTCGGAAGTAGAGCAGCTGCTGGCGGAGATGGGAGAGACACGGCATGGGCTTATTCACCACATCCAGTCCCCTGCTCTCTCTCTCTCTGTGCCATCGATTATGATTCCGCCTTCCTCGGCTGAGACGAAAAAGAAAGAAAAAAAAGAAGAAAAATGAAAATAGTCTAAAATGCATGAAAATGCTACCCAGAAAATAGACATTTCTCGGGGTGCGGGGGTTGGCGATGTTGTCTTACATAAACTTTGAAAGTTGAAAAAGTGAGATCGTGGTGGTTGAGTGAAAGTGATAGAAGTCAGAAAATGAAAGAAATTATCATTTCATTGAATGATGTGTCTTGTGTATTTGCAGACAGACCGGAGACATTGGAATAGTTCAAAGAGGTTTCTGGAAAAAGCGTTAATTTTTAAATGGCTTGACATAACTCTTTGTCCACTGATTAATCGCCAGTTTGTCTCCCTTTGGACATCGAGTGATGTAAGTGTTAATATGACATTGTTGTCTGTACTGTTGTTACGTACTTCCAGCAAACAACCTCAACTGATTTTTATAACTGCCAGATGCCATTTTAGGTTTTTTAGTGACAAATTGTGCTAATACTCAACCTTTAACTCAACTCTGACACTGAAATGTCGACATCAGACATGCGCCATCGGTTTGAAGGAAGGAGTTGGTGTATGGACGAGTAGAATAAACTCTAAAGGTTACACACGATGATGTCCATGGGAGGACTACAACCATCAACGAAATTTTACTGAGCAAAATCTACTCATGTGAAGTCCGACCTGTTTCCCCACCTGTGCCAAAGTCATTGACCATCCACCCCGCCCACAAGCCACCCCACGTATCTCGCCCTCGTCTGACCGCCTGTGGAGAGTGAGTGGCGCTCACCATACAAATGGCGGAGGCACGTGGAGGACGAGCGCAGGATGCTGCATATTGATTGCTGAAACCTCGGAGACAAAACCCACTGCAGGAGCAGTTGCTGCCTCTGTCACTACATCCTCCCGCGGAACGCTGCTCAGAGGAGCGAGGAATTAACTGCTGCTGAGCAGGAAGCTGGTGGCGCTGCACACAGATGGCGTTACGGAACAGCCTGGCGGACCGTTGGTAGTGCCGGGGGCAAGATGAAGATGGCGCTTCCTGGGCCGCTGACACAATCACGGTGACCTGCACTGGCCGGTCGTCAGTCTGGTTGAGTCACGTGACAGGGGAGGTTGAGATGGACTGTCTGTGGAGAGACAGGGTAGGTTGAGATGGACTGTCTCAACTACTCAGCGCTGATTACATTTTAACTACAAAACAAGCATTTAGTTTGTATTGTTTTATACACCTTTTGTTCAATCAAAATGTTTATTTCACTTTATAATTGTATGTTTGGCCGACTTGTAACTCGACATGACACAATGGCAGGAACCAGAGTCAGCGCCATTGGCTGTGCACGTGTGTGTATGTGTGTGTGTGTTTGTGTTTGTTTGTGTGTGTGAGAGGTGACAACCAGTTCATTTGTAATCCAGTAAAGCTCACCCTGCACCTTTAACACCTAAACATCGTTAAATTATTTCCGAACAGACCGGAAAAACAACACATGCGAGCCTGGAAATCGTTTTCCCTCGTACTTCTTGCCTCGCCAAGGTAATTTCAGACTCGCTTTGTAGACAAGTAATGGATTTTACTTTATGGTTGATACAATTATTAGAAGCTCTGTGCATTTCATAGATATTAATTGAAATTTTTTGTAGAGATAACTTTCTAATCCCTTTGCACGAAACGAAAATATCGAGTTATTATTATTGGAGATGAAGGCTTTGTGTCCACTGGTGCTTACGTGGGATTTACGTGGAGGAAACGTTGCTTCCGTTTCCTCTAAAGGAGAACATAAAGGCAGATGCGGGTAATGTATGCTCTTTGTGAGTAGCTTGGTCCTAATTAAAAAGTCAACTGTGTGAGTAGATTCCTCCTCCCCGTGGTATTCGGAAGATGAATCAACTCTGTGGTCAGTGCGGACGACTCCAGCGCCCTCTCTGTCTTTGAGACAAGTCAATGGGAGATCTTTCTATCTACCTCGTGGGTAATATTTCTCGTGAGATTACTACCTGATGCGGTGCTTTTTCTGTGTTGCAGGAAAGTAAGTCTATGCTATGTATAGAAATGTACATGAACATACCCTAGAGAGTTACGGGTGGGCAGCGGTCTACCCCACAATACGAGCAGCGAGGGTGAGGGGCAAGAGGTATCAGGACGAACATGTTAAGACCAATCACTCAAGGGTAATCAGTCGAGTCTCTGTGTTAAGCTAGTCACACACTAGAGGGCGGCAGTGTTCCCCTTCACCACTTCACCACTCACTTGCCTCTTTGGTGTGGAGACTAATTAATCTGTTGCTTGGCCCTCGAGGTGAGAACTGCAAGTGGAGCTAAAGACAACGAGGCTCAGAGCTTCATGGAAAGACAACGGAAGGACTGGTCAGGGCGACACAGAGACACAGTCGCCATGTCCTTCATGACCAAGACTAACTCTGTCAAACATTCTGAACAAACTTCTAATACAAAGTTTATATGTGTGTGTGTGTGTGTTCAAAATAAAGGATGTGTGATAAGAACCAATGACAAAGGCTGTTCTTATATTATTTTATTTTTCCTTCTCTCACGTCGTCCTAGTTAAAGATTGAGAGGATCTGATTTTCCCACTCCATTCCTTCTTCTGTTCAAAAGCACAGTTACATTAACCTGTTACATTGACCTATTTAAATGTAATAATAATTCAACTGCTTTATAGTTGGCGTGTAAATAAACTTTGTATAGCCAGTCTGCAAACAAGTTAACAAGTGTCGTGTATAATAATTATAATGAAAAATAAATCATTGTTGACTTGGCGAGGGGATCAGCAAGTTCTCAAGCTCACACCTCGGAAGACTACCTTGTAAAGGATGAGAGATGTGGAGATATGTGTGACTATCACTTCTCGCCAACTTCCTTACTTCACAAAAACAAAGTTCTGATGGTTTCAGTCCAAGTAACAGCACACGTGGTATACAGGTCAGGTCTCTACACATCCTACAAACAACTACAACGGCACAACGCAGTAGTAGTCGTAGCAGCAGCAGCAGTAGTAGTAGTAGTCGTAGCAGCGGCAGCAGCAGCAGTAGTAGTAGTTGTAGTACTAGCAACAGTAGTAGTAGCAGTAGCACTAGTAGTACTAGCACTAGTAGTAGTAGTTGTAGTAGTGTGGATTAAAGATAGGTCAGAGGACATTTTCAGAGAATTGTGCAAGATGTGGTCTTCACCTCAACCGTGGGTTTTGACCTTTAACGGTTCATCCTGCATGTGCAGCGTCTGACCAACGTCTGCACTGACTATGAAATAAATTGTCATCGAAACATTGTTCTGTTCCAAACTGTTAACCTTTCTGTTCCTAAATTTTCTAAACAGAGCAAACACAATTTCCGCGCATACGAAAACTGTCCACGTGCAGACAACTCAGGGAACAATCAAAGTCTTGAAGAGAATGAACACGTGACTGAATAAATCCCTGAAAGCTGCTGTTTGATTGGACCTTTGTTACCAGACATTCAGATGATGTTGTCAGTCAAGGAAGTGGCTTTGTCCTGTTATTTTTACAATTGATTTCACTCATCTCTATTGTTCGACAAATGTTCGCTTCGATGAATGTTTGCCGGTAATGCAGCCAATCAAATGACGGATTTTAAAAAATGGAGCGAGTGTTGTGAGCGGTATGAATGGGACAACATGTACCATGGATGCTTTCAGAGTCAGCAACTTTAATTCCTTGAAAAATTGGTCGCGTGGTCTGTTAATAGTTTGTCCTTTACTCCAGGCACCCAGTCAGGCATTTCTCTCCCTACTCTAAAGGATTTCGGATAAACTATTGCATGATGGTCTAGGATACAGATGCTAGACATCTGTCTACACAAGTCTCGCCAAGTCTCGTGAAGGCGCGAGCTCCCCGAGATAACACGGGTTGCGCAACATTCATCATTTCCATAAAAACCGCACAACGAAGTTTAAAAGCATTTTCTTGGAATAAAAGTCCGGCGTTGTAGTGTTCATTAGCTGGCAAATGCTTTGTCGCGAGATGTAAAGCTATTTCCTGTGAAGTCATATAATAGGGAGGCTGCGCGAGCTCAGGGTTCATCAGGTCAATACCGCGCGTCAGCACCGCCTGAAGATTTCTGCTGCTGACGAGGATAATGGCCGCCTGTGAGCCCCCGCTGACGCGCATTAGTTGGATAATAACAACCATGTCACCTGTCAACAATGATAATGACATCGTGTCAGTCATCGCACAGCACGTCAAGATGGTGGACTTCCATTACGCCAGTGCGTTTGTGTGTGTGTTCGCGCGCACTTGTATATTGGCAGGGATCTCTGTGTGTGTGTTTGTCAGTGGAAAGGTTGGTTGGAGTGAGTGAGTGAGTGAGTGAGTGAGTTAGTTTAACTTTCTTTTTTTTCTAAAACCATGATAAATTGAAACATTGACTCATTGGTTCGCTAATTTGAGAAAATAATAAATAAAAAGTTGTTTCATAAAGGCTTGTGGCTGTAATTGTTAAAGGGACATAACATTATTGTAAAGTACTATGTCCGATCAACAAATCAGGAGGACAGGTATCTAAAAGAAGCCTTGATTAATATTGCAATATATTCAATACTCCACCCGACCCTCGGTTGACATACCCGGCAACACAGGCTCTGGCTGAGAGCAGACTGAATCAGTTTTTAGACAGGTATTAAACAGGATCGGTATGAAGGTATTTTTAATACTAGAACACATCAAGTATCAAAGGCTTAGTCTTGAAAGGAAAAAAAACTGATTTATAGGCAAAAGAAAATTGCCCAGCTCGTTTTTTTCTGTTCATTAAAGGAAGTGGAAAATAAATTAACTGAAGGGCGATGATGGGCTTCAGAACATCAATCTAGCGATCGGTCAGACATTGCTGCATCCCAGGAAGATCCTGCACAAATTGTCTGACCTCTGACCCCAACGGAGGTTGGTTATTCCGTTTAGTTTTGTGTTGGTCAGGGAAGTAGTCAGCCAGAAACCAGGACAACTGGCTTTGTCGTTTGGAGACTATCATCAATCTTTCGTTTTAGAAACAACTCTAGGAGACGTGGACATGCGCATTCACCTTTATGACCAAGGAGTTCAGCTCATCTAGTATCATAAACTCTTCCAGACGAAGGTTTCTGATACATTCACATCATCATCATCATCATCATCATCCTCCTCCTCATCATCATCATCATCATCGTCATCGTCGTCATTAATCATCATCATCATCATCATCATCTTTTCAAAAGTGATGAAATGGACTAGAGGAAGCGAGGACAAACATGAGATTATCGGCCCTGAGAAGGTGGCAGTCTGCTGCTGCTGCCATTCAGCTCGTCATTGATCTCCCTTTGTCTTCACCAAGGCCGACCACTCCGGCCCACTTCCGCTGACAACGATGCCCCGTTAAAAAAAATGGCGGATCAGTAGTTGTGAAGAGACCACATCGCTGGCGGCCAATGGCTGGACCTTGTGGTGTGAGTGGTGCACAGCTATGGTGGGCATTAGCCCCGCTTCCTGTGGCAACAAGGTGTGGGATGAGATCCTGCTCACTCCATCCTGCAGGTAAATAAAATGCCGGCGTCCGCAGAAATTAACTGCTGCATGCGCATGCGCTGAAAACGATTTCAGATCACATCTTACCGCAATTAAAAGTTCGCTCACTAAATCAATAAACTCATAATGAGATGTTAATGATGGAAAGAGAGAAAAATAGGAGAAGCAGGTGTGAGTGTGAGCGCGCTTGTAAGCATGAGAGTGTGTGAAGAGTGAGAGATAGTGTGTGAGCGTGTGTGTGCGTGTGTGTGTGTGTGTGGTATATATTTGTATGTAATGATGTCCGATGTGTGATGTAATACAAGAAATACATTTCAAGGTATTCAAGAAACGTATTCAATCAGTTCCATTCATGAAACATCACATCGCTCATCATCTCAAACTTTTCAGATGCTGGTCAGCAGCAAATGCTCAGACCACCACATGCGCCATGATTGTATTTACCCTCCAACCTTCCCTCCTTCTGGCTGCTTGGTCCCCAGAGTGGAGCTGCGAGTGTTTGGGAGGGTCACTCTTCACCCCAACCCCCCATAGAAAGCAGTCTCGTGCTTTGAAAAGCCACGTGCCCGCACGTGCATACGTAATGCCTCGTTCTCTACCTCGCTGGTCGCCTTATTGACCGACAAGCAAAGATGATCTCCAGAAGATTACAGTTTGAACCGCACGAGCATGAAATTGCCGGGGCCTGCACTGCTGGGAGGGTCATTGAGTGAATAGTGGGCTACCCCTACCACCTCCAGATGTACGGAAGGGAGGAATGTTTTTCTGGCAATTTCTTCTCCAGGCAGAGTAGGTGAATTGTTGAATGGATGATGAGGGAGGATGGTGGTGCACCAGGCAACATGAGGGAGGGAATGTAAGCAGTCATCGTCCAGCAGTCCCACCCTCCGTGAGCTGAGAACTGTTTCCTTTGCTAGCGGCGCAGACGATCACAAATGGGATTCTGTAATTGCTATAAAACATCTGGAAAAATAATACTCTCCTTGATGTTTACTGATCCACGAGTTGCTTTCTTCCTGTCGTTTGCAGTTCTCAGCCTCGTTTCTGTCTTTGAATCGATTTTCCGTTGCAGTTTCCGAGGCTCAAAAATCAAGACAAACGACTGGACAAAATTAAGATTAATTACACGATCCTAATTTTCTCAGCAAGAACAGTCATGATGTTTCTCTCTTTCACCTGAAAAACAGTTTGTGATGTCGCGGACTGTCTTGTCAGAACGAGGCTGTAAAGACATTTTACAAGCGGATTATTTGTATCTAAGCAACTTCTTTTCCTGGAATACAGCATCCTTGCCTTTGACCCAAGAGATGGTCTGTCCTCACTTGTTCCTCTTATGTAACCTGCTACCTGACACCTGCCAGCACCTGACGACCTGTCCGTCAACTGTTTCAAGCAGAGGACATGTCTGCAATGATCAATATTCAACCTATGTTTGTGAGGTTTTATAACTGCCAATAAATATTTTTATCTTCAGTTATGAGTTTCAACTGAATAATATAATTTGGCACGGATTAACACCCTTTTAACTCAAATGTCGCAATTAAAGCATTGAATGATATCAGGTGTTTTAATTGCGACATTTCAGTTAAACCCACTCATTAGGGTGTGGGCATGCCGACAATAAAGACTTTAACAGCCCAAACATAACACCAGGAACTGAAAAAAATATTAATCTTTCATATAAAAAAGGATCGCACACTTGGCTAATAAACTAATACAATGTATGTTGTTATTAATATTCTGCCTTTAGATGCTTAGACCGCTCGACTGACCGCGAATAAGAGCCGCACGTGCATGAAGGAGAGAAGTATATGATGTGGGAGACATTATAAATTGATTGTCATTATTTAGAACAAGTATAAAAATATTTAAAAAATCAAGAATGCAATTACTGAGCTGCTGAAGGGTTGGATGGAAAGGACAGAACCTACTGGATTCAATATTTTCAGACAATAAACTGTTTATGGAATGGGGAATTAATTGAGTCGGACAGAGCTCGGTCGGTATCAAACTCTGCACACACGTAAGACTGTGAAACTGTGAAACTCAAGACGGCGAGATCAAAGCCTCTTGCACCTTCACACACCTGACCAGTCAGAGATGGAAGACGTGAATGAAACAGATGGCAGCAGCACACTGACACTGCACCGGGGCTGGTCACGTGACCCAGCGACAAAAGCTTCCCTGACATTCATTGCCAGGGCTCAGCATCTGATCAAAGGCGACAAGCTGAACACTTCATCCAAGGAGGTTGTGTTGGAGTCGATGGCATCCACTCGGCCTCTTGTTAAAACACGGGTAGCTTTGTAGTGGCTGCGGGTAGCTGAGGACTTGCCGAGCTCCAGCAGAGGTCAAGGGTTAATTCGACATCTGTTTGAGGACGAGATTAGAGAAGGAGAAATAAGATGCAATTCTTTATAATTGCTACCAGAAGAGAAATGAGTTCATGAAGCAGTCAACAATGAATAAGTAAACAGTTTTGTTAACCTGTGAACAGAGGACAATGAACTTTTGAAGAACAGGACTAGGGAAATTAAGATATGGTAATGGTAATAATGCAAATTTGTAACCGAAAGCAAAAACAAAAAAAAAAAAAAGGGGGGAAAAGCAAAAACAAAACCAAAAAACAAAACAAAACAAAAACAAAAAAACAAAACAAACCCACAGCGCGAGACTGACAATTACTTTTCTTTTAAAAAAAAACAGACAATACTTGTTTCGCCTTTGAAGCGACTTGTGAACCTTGTAAATCATTTAAGGTTAAGACACTTAGATGTCTGTCTACTGACACCAACCCTGCCCCAACATCAAGTCTGTAAACTTGCGAACACTTCTGGACATTTTATATCCAAGTACACAGAAGCACTGGAAACAGCAAAAATAAAAAGAAGTGAATATCCATCAAGTAAACGACTTCGATTTCGCGCGCTAAATTCTAAAAATCATGAGAGAGTTTAAACCAACAACAAATGGAAGTGTGATTTGACCATGACATTTTGTAAGGCTGAGTGATTAGAAAACGAACAAAACGGAGAAGATGTAAAAGCGATGAAAGGAGGAATGAAAAAGATTGTAAAAGAGAGAAAAAAGATTCTGGAAAGATGGCAGGAGAGAGGATATAGAAAGACAGAGAGGCTGAGGAGAAAAAAGAGGGGTAGAGAAGACTCCATAAATCAATGACAGACGAGGTGGTATTTCCAGCGAATTAGCGGACAGCAGGGACATTCCATCTTCAGCAGCCATATGCGACCTCGTCCTCCCGTAGTCAACCACAATCAGGAACAGAAACACATTCCTCATCAACACCATCACCTTCCACATCGTTCGTCGTCAGCACCATCAACATCACTACTGTCGCTGTCATCTAGTGTCATCGACACGATGAAGACACAGACGACGGCAATGTCAACAACCAGAGGCTCTGTGACAATATGCGACCTCGTCCTCCCGCAGTCAAACACAATCAGCAACAGAAACACATTCCTCATCAACACCATCACCTTCCACATCGTTTGTCGTCAGCACCATCAACATCATGGCTGCTACTGTCGCTGTCATCTAGGGTCATCGACACAATGAAGACACAGAGGACGGCAATGTCAACAACCAGAGGCTCTGTGACAACACTGAGCACGGCTCACGACTCGGACAGGACCACCTCATCGGTGGCCGCACACTGGCATCAATCGAGCAGACAACTCCGAGAAAACAAGGAAGTTTGTCTTTGATGGGAGGTAATCAGTAAACCTAGCTGAGTTTCTGTTGACGTGGTCGATTTTGTTATCTGCCCCTGTGTTTGGTTTCTCCTTCTCCTCGTCCTCTTTCTAGTCTACAAGATTATCTCCCTTTTTGTCATCAGTTACTCGTTGTCATCGTCCCCACAGCTCCCTCGACATTGTAGTCGGTATTCAACTTACAATATTCATAATACTGGTAATTTTCTCCCACCAGTAGGTGACAATGCGCCTGTCCTTCCGTCCCAACCATTCATCTGCCTCACGAGCGTTGGAGAAACAGTGTGAGGGAAATTATGCGTCAGACAAAAGCACGGGCACCCGGCGAGAGAGGGGTCTGAGGGTAGAGTGTGACCTCAGGGGTCACTCGCAGAACCTTGCGAAAACCGTGAAGTGCTTGGAGGGGAGACAACTCTGTCACTCGTGTACCGGACGTTGGTGGCTGCGAGGGAAGAGAGGCTGACGGAAATTGCACAGCGGCGGTCTGTCTTCAAAGGGCGGCGGGGGGTGAGAGGAAGCGGTGGTGGGGACAGGGGGAGTGAGGAAGAAGAGAGGCCACAAAGTTATCTCCCATCTCTGTCATATCTCACACAGACCTACACAGACACACGCTTTCGATCTCACACATACACAGTCTTTAAAACACAGACACACAGAAGGAGAGAGAGAGACAAAAGGATGTGTTCATCTCGATTTGTTTTGTACACTAGTGTCAGATATCCTTGAGAGGATTGGCCTATCCGTCAAATGACCTTTACCCTTAGTCCTCCGCTTGTTGATCGCATCTTTACGAGAAATCAATGCGCGTCTTTCTACTACGCATAATACGTACACTACGCAAGAGTTTACAACCCTCACGTGGGAGTATCACGTGCTCTCTGCTTCAGACGCATGTGCGGTATCAGTGACGTGGCGATATCGATTGGGTTAGATAATGAGATTTATTGCTATGTGATCAATATTATTATTGCACACTGTGCTTGTCATGTCATGTATATGTATGTCTTTGACCCTTGACCCTTGCTCTTTTACAAGTGAAGCATGGCCTCTGTATATAGACTACCAGTAGGTGTGGAGGTGTGGTTGGGGGAGTCGCAGTGGTCGATCTGTCTGTACGTCTGACCCTAGAATGGTTAATACCAGACACTGATAAGGTGAACATAGTTCAGAGCCACAATGACCGTCCGCGCAGAACCCACGTGGACAGTTCAGACAGCGTGCCTCGAGGTTAATATACTCTCGACTGCGGAGTCACTGGTTCGAAGCCTGCTTGGGCCTGTCCGAAAAACTGCTGTTTCATCAATGGAGGTCAAGATGGCAAAAAGGTGACGAAGAGGCTCCCACACTTTCACTGCCCCCTACCTTCTAAGGGTAATGAATCCATTTGCCTTGACCTTTTAGCACCAACCTCATCTACAAAAAACTGTGCTCTCGGCCAACAAACTCCTCATTGGTTTAAGTGCTGCACGCTAAGCCAATGTAATTAATGCCAACTAGCTAGGTATGTACTCTGTAGGTATGTGCTCAGACCTAGGTATGTACTGTCTTCATGTCTCTCAGTCGCTTACACCATCAACAAGTGTCCAGTCCATCCGCCTGATGTCCCTTGTACTTGCTATCTCCCTTCTGAAAGCTGACCTGTGCTTTGACCTGTGCTCCTTGAACTTAACATTTTTAGGAAAGTAAAGAATTACAGAGAACAGACGCAAATTGGTTAAAACTAATCTCATTCTAAAAATTTACACTCTTGTCAGTTATGCACATCGACTCACCGCGGGGAGAGCACTCTGTCAGTGCGCGTGCTTGCTTCCCCCTGAGAGGCAGCATCTGGACCACGCGAGACGTGGATGAAGGAAAAGAAAGAAAAAAGAATGAAGTAGGCGAAGAAGATGTTCTCTACCATTTCTGTGACTTATTGTGATGGATTGTCATGTACATCAAAAGTAAGCAGAAATGAAGAGAAAGAAGATGGAATAAAGGACTGAACACATTCCCAATTGATTATTTTATTTATCCGCTACTCCAACTTTCTCTGTTCACTAACGAACGAACTTTCTGAGTGACACGGTAGCCAGACGGTGAATGAGTGAGGTTCCGGCAAAGACTTATAAATGGACAGAGAAGTGAACATACAGGTGAGGAGGTGAGAGATGGAGACGGACATGCCAGAAGGTGAGAGAGAGAGAGAAGATACTCTCCACCCTGCTTGTAAGTCTGTTGGGACGGATCGACTTACTCACTCCCGTCATCTTGTCAATTCCCGTCGGACTGTGCGGTCAGTGAGCCCACCTCCAGATCCTGATCATTCATCCTCAGCATCCGGGTCATTCGTCTGTTCTTGTTTTCACTCGCATCGCAGTACTGACCTCCCTTGACATCAGCCTCAGGAGAGAGAGAGAGTCTTGTTTGGAAGCCGGTGTGTGGCCGGCAAGAGGCGAGACAACGGTACCCGAACACCTGAGCCCATCGCTGTCTCCAGACGCCGCAGGTGAAAATGTCAAACCTGACCTCGGCTTTGATCATGGGTTGTGTCATTCACTCCTTCACGACAATTCACCTGCGACTGTCTTATCAAAAGTAATTACGAGGATGGTGTTATAATAATAATGCTATTCCTTTACTACTGGTGGAATCCCGCTATGACCAGACAACCAATCAATCAATCATCATCATCATCATCATCATCATCATCATCATCATCAACAGCAAAATAAAATGACAAGTATGTCAGCTGGAGTAAGCTGCTCACAAAGCCTGTGCGCTCGTATTAAAGATGTTTTTCTAATCTTCCAAACCTAGGAGTTGGTAAGTATTGATTCAAAAAAAAAAAAAATTGAGTGAGGGACCAGCATATCAGTCTGACGATGCTGTGTGACAAGAATTCCTCGTTATCATCTCACCCCGACATGCGGCAGCCATTACCTCCACGTTGAAGAGCGCTCGTGTGCCGGGTACTCGCAGCCACCAAACCTTTCGCCCAAGATGATTGGACGCTCTAACACTTATTTTATTGCTTTTCTTACTATACCCAGAAGGTCTGCCCTTTCAACATTCTCTCCTTGACAACTTATCGTTTGGTGCAAGCGCTGAATGCCTGGGGAAATCAGAGAAAATAGTGAGGGAGTGTCCCAGCATCCCCGACCTCGCAACGCCCTCGAAACTGAATGTCGGGAAGGGCGGGTAGCAGCCGGATGCTGTAATCAAGTCTCAGAGTTTTAAAATTTACTTATTTTTTAAATCAGAATAAGAGTTTTGCCCGCCAATAAGCCGTGCAATTCAGGAGGCAGGAAGAGAACAGAGGTCAGTCACAGGTCAAGGTTTGTCGAGCGTCGTGACAGAGGACTGACTCACTCACTCGTAGTTATTGTCATTATTATTATTACTACTAATATTCTATGAGGTGTTTAGTAACTGGTTGTATTAGTAGTTTCATAGACTGTAGAGAAGAGTGAGTTGGTGTTTTAAGTTGCTCAGGGAGGTGAAGATGAAGTCGAGGCAAATACACTGTGTCGCCGCCAAGATGGCGTCTTAACAAGAAAATAGTCCGCTGCAGGACACAACGATAACGTGCGTTGCAACAGAGTTATCCTGATGGCGAGCTCAGGAAACATGAACAAACAACATCAATCTGATTATCATGCATGTTCTGCAGCTGTGTAAGGCAGGGTCATTCCAATCATTTTGTATAGAACAACAAAGAAGATGAGTCACGTGCTGTAGTTGCATGACCCGACCCCTCAAACACATATTTTACTTTCTTTTAGTTTTTAAAATGAACTGTCTAGCTAAATATAGTAGAATGGTTTCATGATTGCACGCGACTGAGATTAAAAAATCAGGGAGGAACAAGAATTTCCATGTGAGCATTAATACCTTCCTCTCTGAGTGGATTTATTTCCACTTTAATTTTAGCTGCAAACAATAAATAATAAGTATTTGTTGGAATGTCTTTGATAGAACTGTGCTGCCTGTCACCTCAGATAAGCACTTACATGCTTTTGGTCAGGTGAGGTCTTTTGAAGAGATTGGGGGGAGTGAGAGAAGAAAGAGAAAGACTTTGTTGCGTGTAAATACGAATGTACGAATGAGGGAGGGCAAAACAAACAAACAAACAAACAAACACACACATATGGGCAATAACTAACAATACTATTGTACTGACAAAACAATGAGTATTGTACAGCAATACATAAATAACAATAGGTATTGTGGTGGTATAGCAAAGCAAATACGGACAGTTAGTGTCTGACGTAGAAGGAGAAAGAGAAGGAAAGAGAAGTGGCAGACCTGTCCGTAAGTAGCAAAGAGAGTTTTATAATTTGCTGACACAGACGGCAGAAAAAGAAACAGGCTGAATGACGAAAAAAAAGCAACCAGGCCAAAAAGAACTAGTGTCGTTTTTTCTGGCTTGACCGCTGACCTGCCTGCGATTGACCCCTGGCACCGCCCGGACTTTTGATTAGGGGTCGACCCCCGGCTGTCGGCACAACCAAGACGCGGCCAAGCCTCCATCCACAAGCGGAAGCCCGCGTGTTTACTTCCGCTGTGTGCGGACAAAGCCGTGGATGGCATCAATCTCTCTGGAACATCATTCGCCGGCTCGTTGTTACCACAACACCGGGACATGCCGCGGGCACGGCGCACCGCCGGCTGCAAGGGGAATTAAGTGGTAACCAAGGGAAACAACGCGCCCCTGGTTTCCGCTTCCCCCGCAAGCTCCCTCTGGCAGCCATGATTAATCCCAGAGAAAATGACGAACTGCACGCTTCGGGTTTTTTTTTTTTCTTCTTTCCTTTGTCGCCAAGGTTTCGCCTTATTCTGCTGTGCCCACAGACTCGCCGATCCCAGTCTGCCACTCACCCCGCCACCCCATCGCTTCTTCTCTCTGTAATCATTCGATCAAGATGGCATCTTAACAGCGTTCAGACCTAGCAGCAGTGACGTCCCGTATACCTCATTAACGGCGGTCACGTGACTAGAGACAGCTGTAGGTAGTGCGTGACAGGCTTGATGCAAAGACGAAGAAGATGTGATGGAGGCTGAGATCTACACACCGATACTTTCTCATGCCTTTTCAAATATTTTTTTTTATTGGAGTTTGAAACATTTGACCCCTGCTTTACTTCAAGGGGACAGCTTGCTGCTGCTGTCGCCAGAACCTGAATTTGAAGTGCAAACGACTCTCGACGACCACAGACAATCTCGCTCGTGCAACGACAGTTTGCGAGATTTGCACATCCATCAACAGGCTGACTGCGACCCAAGTCTTTGGGTAACTGTGCCACGAGTGTAGACTCAACGACTGCAAGACTTATTTATCATTGTGAGCTGTGATGGAAGCATTAAAATAAAATGTAGTCCTTACGATAAAGGATGATTTTATTTTGTCTCAGTTTACATAATAAAATAAAGCACAAATCTTTTCAATGATTGATTACTGGAGCAAGTCATTCTTCTTCTTTTTACGGACAAGCTGGCGCCATCTGTATACTTCAGAGCTACGGCTGTTTTATTATTCTCATGATATGGTTGCATGTATTCATCTCCATATAGTAGTTTAGTCCTCGAGGACCATAGGGCCGCAACAACACTTCGACAGGGGACCCGGTTTCGGGCAGTCTCCCTCGTCCTTTGCCTCGCTTTCTACTGTTCTTTTCCAAGTCTGCTTTGGTCTCCCAACTCTCCTCTTCCCCTGAGGGTTCCAGTCAAGTGCCTGCCTGGCAATGGTGTCAGCTGGATTCCGCAGGGTGTGTCCTATCCAGTCTCGTTTGCGCTTTTTGTTGTCATGGCTAGTGCCATTCCGGTTGGTTCTTTTCCACAGGCAGCTGTTGGAGATCTTTTCAGACCATCTTATTCCCAGAATATGGCGTAGGCATCGGTTGGTAAAGGCTGGAGCTTGTTGTTGATGGTGTTTGTCACTCTCCAGGTTTCAGAACCATACAGTAGGACTGCCTTCACATTGGTGTTGAAGATGCGGCGATAGGAGACTAATGTCATCTGCAAAGTCCAGGTCCTCTAGCTGTTTGGTGAAGGTCCACTGGATACCGGTGGTGTTGTCTTGGGTTGTCTTGCACATAATCCAGTCTATGACCATCAGGAAGATTGTCGGTGATAATATTCAACCCTGCTTTACGCCTGTCTTCATTACTAAAGGTTTAGTCAGTTTGCCGTTGTCGATAACTTGGAAGGAAGAGTCTTCATACAACCTCTGAATAATGTTTATGAGCTTAAGTGGATCATCAGCGTCCTGTCAATGGTCTTCTCAAAGTCCACAAAAGTTATATTATGCGACACCAGATGGAGTGGAAGTGGCCAGATCAGACTAACATCAGGAGAAGGGGTCTCCAAGATGTCCGAGTGAGGAGAGGTGCAGATGTTGCTTCAGACCACCAGCTAATAGTGGCAGTCGTCAAGATTAAGCTGAAGTCCTTTAATCCAGCAGGTAGACCACAAAACAACTTCAATACTCAGAGCCTCAAGAACAAGAAAACAAGGTGTGTGTGTGTGTCCCGTTATATATAGAAAGAATAAGGAGATTGACAGAGACAAATATGGAAACAAAGATAGAGGGAAGGAATATATCAAGCTGATATAACGCACTACTTTTTCAGCGACAACTCAAAAGAAAGAAAGAAGAGAGAATACTTCTCAATGACCCCAAGTTCTATCAGGGGATTGCATTGTTTTGCTGTTTGGTGCACGTGGCAGGGAGGAGGAGGCTGAGGGCGTGCCGGAAACCTTCAGCGAGCGATTAAAGGCCGACGTTCAATACGAGGCCACTTGCTCTTCCTCCATCATCATCTTGGAGCTCTTTCGTCCGCGCACGTGTTTGTGTGTGCGTGTGTTTGTGTTTGTGTGTGTGTGTGCTTGTGTGTGTGTTTGTGCACGCTCAGGGTTTCATGCCCGTTTAAGATGGAACTGAAAAGGGGGTAGAAAAAATAAGGGGGAAAGGGCAAGAGGCAGATCACAATTCCGGGATAATTGATCGATTCTGTTCGTTCTTCTGCTCATCTTCATCTTCTAGTGTCCGAGAAACTTTCTAGTCTTGCCTAATGGAAGCATCGCTGACTTAAAAGATCATCGTGAGCTCGCCGCCATCCCGGGTAATTAGGAGGAGGCTACAGAAAGCTGATGCTGAAACCTGATCCGTCAGGTCTGGGATGAAACTGCTTGGATTTATGGAATCGGATTTCCTGTCTTTTAACAATTCTTTACTTCCGTTGCTTGACTGATATATTTGGCGGTATTATGCGAGATGATTTTGCGTTATCGTTGGAATGAGTGAAAGAAAAAAAGGAAACTTTCTAACAACCAATTCTGAGATGAAGGGTACACGTGCCTCAGAAACTGATTTTACTTACTCCGAAGAGTGTAGCCAGGGAGTTGTTACGACTTTACTCCGTTCCCCCACAAAAAGACTGCGCATTGGAGATGCCGGGGATCGAACCCGGGGCCTTTCACATGCGAAGCGAACGCTCTACCACTGAGCTACATCCCCAACATGACCCTGGATGATAGGAAATCAGGAAAGAAACTACTACATACGTAACCCACTTACTTCACAGCAGCTGCGGTTAATATATGTTTGCATTAAAATTAAAATGAAAGCTTGTCATGTGAAGCAAGACATTAACGCCGATGATGTTATCATTAAATTTTTAAATTATCTATCAAAGTCTGAAGATAGATATTCTTAGCCAACTGTTGATTCCTGCGGGTCGCCATGTCGATCGTTCGCCGTCCGACTTAAGGGAAGTAATCGGTAAAAGCAGACCCTGAACTAGTTACCAGGTGTTCTCCCTTACATTCTCCGTTGCCTTTTATTTTCTTACTCTACTTACAAACGTTAAACTGCAAAACTTCATCACAGTTTGATGACAAATATTTGCTAAACATTTGGTGGAAATATCACAAACGTACTTGTATCATCAACAATATTGTTTACATGCGCATGATGTGCATGCTTTATCTGCTTCGACTTCGATGGCTGAAAAATCGTGTGTTCAGTGTGTGAGAGATTGAGGAAAGGAGGAACACACCAATATGAGAGAGTAAGATAGTGAAGAAGCAGAGGCACGAAGCAAAGAGAGAAGAAATAAACTTAAGGAAGGCACAGAACAAGTTGTAGGTGAAACAGAGAAGAGGCGATAGAAGTGGGGAGGGAGATAATTATAATAAAGGAAGCATTGAGATAGTAGAGCAGGGGAGGCACTCAAGCTAAGTACAGGATCTTATTTACATACCTCATCAACGACTTTTAAACGCTTTACGAGGAAATTTCCAACAGCTGTATAATCTTGTCTGTAGAATTCTAGTTTTATACTGAGTACTTTGCAAATAGGAAGTTTGACACCGGACAAATGTTTAAAAATAAGCAAAAATTAAGAATTCTTATATTTATGTTTATGCTTATGATTATCTGTTCATGTCCTTATCCTCTCTTCTATTTTGCACTCCTCCATTTTCTCTTTTTGCATTTTATTTCACTCGTCACTCTCCACCATCGCCTCACCAACCACGTTTCGCAAAAGACTGAAGACCCATCTGTTCCTTTCAAACCAGCCTTAAACAACCAAGAAACACTTCTGTCTATATTTTTTTACTTTTTGGTGTTTTATATATTTGTTCACTTTATCTTTCTTCTTTTGTTTTTTCTGCGCAATGAGCATTCTTCTGAATGGATACCTGCGCATTACAAATCGACATCATCATCATCATACTTACTTACTTATTTAGGTAGTTTACTGGGAGTATCTAGCTATTCTGAAATGGATCTTATCATCTCAATGTCTATCTGTTTTTAGCACTTTAAAAATTGTATAGCCATTCAGAACTCGATCTTATCATCTCAATGACCCCGATATTTTATTTATTTATTTTTATGGGGAGCGGGTTAGCACATGAATATGTAACCATCCTAAACTCGATCTTACCTGCTCAAATCTCTGCATGAGTGTTTGTGTGTGTGTGTATGTGTGTGTGTGGGATGGAGGGAGTGCGTGCGCTTGTTTGTTTGTTTTCGCTTGTTTGCGTGTCTGAATGAATCCTTGGTGCTATCTTGGACATAAGAACATGATATGCAAGTCAGACTCTACAATACCTGGACAAAAAGGACATGACAGGGTATTAACATTGTCACTTGCATTGATCGCAAAACACAAACGATGTTTCTAATTATACATAAAAGAAAAGAAAAACAAGCGAGAGAGACTGAGAGAAATCACATGACTACCCACAGACCTGTTTACTTGGTTTAGAAAAGACCATCTGTTACAACCTCTAGGGGGTCAGGTCGATGCCCAGACGAGGGTGAAGCCAGTGGCTTCGTCAGTAACCCTGTCACAAATCGATCTGTAACAAGGGATCAAACTCCCTCGGCGACTTCCAGGCTTTTTACCGTCTCTTTGTTTGCCAAGGGGCATAATTTCGTTGGTAGTTTCCATGGTAACTTAGTTACTGGGCCCGAGTTAGTGTCGTGGCTTGTGGCGAGGTAGACAACTATGGGGCCGTAAAAAGAGGATTTTTTTTCTTGGAGGGCTCTGAACTAGACCTGTCCGCGGGTTTTCTGGGTCCTTCTATTACCTTTCCTTAAATGCAATTTTGCACAGACACTCACACATACAGCAACACATCTTATCATGGATGATGAAAGACATAAACGCATAAAAATAAAGACATAAACCCGTGCACAGAGGAAGGAAGGTAGATATATCTATATAACAGATGATGGTGTCATAGGGGTTAAGGGAGGGAGATAAAAGATGACACTGTTGTATGCATCTTATTGCAAAGAGAGCAAGGGAGAAAATGCTAGAAGAAAACGATGATGAAAGTGATGATGATAATGAAAAAAAGAGGATGAGAAATATATGACGAATAGAGAATTCATCTGTCACCATGAGCGAGATAAAGAACCATCGTCTTGTTGTAAAATAAAGTGTGGATGGGGGACATGTGAGCTCCTAATGAGCAGAATGTCGCTCGTCTCGTGTTTCTCGCGTTTCAAAGAAGTACGAGCGACGGAAGACAACCAACCTTGAGAGGAGTTAGAGAGAAGGAAGAGAGAAGGGTTGAACTCTTTGTGTGTGGACTTCAGCAAAAAGATATCTTGTCGTGTAATTATCAACCGGAAAACAATATCACCGCCTAAGCTCCGATGTTCATTTTCTTTTCATGAAAACAGTTTTTCTTTAAATTTAAAATTTATTTGTTCTCTCTGCATTCCTTTCATTTTTTTTTCACATTGTAAATTTCTTGACCTATCTACAGCTGGCTGCTACTTCATAGATTTGGAACTTTCTGATAAAAAAAAAAGATGTTGGAACAATATATTGGTCATACGAACAACTACAGCGTTATTGTCCAAGATTTGCTGAATTCTCTTGAATGTATGGAAGATGAAATGTGTGAATAGGGGTGGGTATTGAACCTCTTCTACTCGTCTTACAGAGCTAATGTCATGAAAAGCTGCCATACACCCAGGGTTACAGCCTTGAAACACTGCTCTTGATTACAGCCTCCTTCTCCTCCTCCCCACTTCTTGCTGCTCCACAATATCAGAAGACAATCCACAGCAAAACTAAAAAGTACAAAATTTGTTATGATGATCTTCGAGCTCGGCAGGAAGACATTTTCACTTCTTACATGTCAGACATCGCTAGAATGAATCTGGTTTCACACACACACCTGGACACACAATCACCACACTTCGCTTTGTTTATAAAAATACCTGTTACAGTAAATAACCTTTCAAGTGTGCTTCTAACAAACGTGGGATGCACTGCGAAGTAAAATAAAGTCGTTGTCTGATGATGAGGCGACTAACGTGTCTGTGTAAAGGTTAATTGCTGGGTAACATTACTAGCATGGCTGACTACAGGGTAATTGCTCTGTCACAGTTTCAGGTAACCTGGAACACGTCATCATGCCCTGATTGCTGTGGAGTGAAGACGTTGGGTGGAAACTCATCTTCCAAGATTGAGTTGCATGTGGGAGATGAAGTCAGACTAACCCCCTGTTAAGATGTGTGACGCACGCTCGGTGTCGTGCGGCTGTCGCTGAACTTCGCTTCGTCTGCGTCGTTCGTCCTTATCTACTGACGATCATCACTGATGACGATTGCCGCACCTTGGTGTCTGCGTTGTGTCGAGGGTCGATAACTGCGCAACTGTTCTTTGTGGTGGGGTCGGCTTCATGCCAGGTCTTTAGTTGGACTTAAACTTAAGCCCACGTTGTTCGAATTAACGAAATTCTCCGTTAGCTGGCTTGTGTATAAGATGCTGAAACGAGTCTTAAGTCGCTGGGCTCAACGGGCAAGTCGTTTATTCAAACCAAACCTAACGACATCGACTTGCACTTGACTTGCTGACTTCAGGTTTATTTTCCGACCTGAAATGAAAACCCGTTTGGAGGCCGAGAACACCTCTACGTCTCGTTTTTTGAATGTAGAATCCCGACAACATTACATCCAGTTCAATGAGTTCAGTGAGAGGGAAGTGCGGTGTTAAAGTCGCCATTAATCTCGGAGACAGCTTTTGTGAGGGAGAAGTGAAGAGTAGGGGTTGCGCATCTCCTCTCCCTCTGTCTTGTTTTCGCCATCCTACTGGGGAATCATTACCCGCTCTACAACAGGGAAAGTATACCACATATCATGGGTATCGAACTGGTTAGTGTATGGCTATGGAAGTTCAAAGAACTTTTTCTGACCACGAGGTTCTCCACTTTCTATTTGCACGAGTCAGTGGATCCACAGACCACAACAAAGCTGCTGTTTCAGTACACACTTCTTTTAGAACTGGTTGAATTCACTTCTGTATAACAATCATTACTATCACAAAGATCACTGCTCCCAACAAAACTTACGATACACTTATTTTTACGTTGCGCATGCGCAGATGGTCAAATCAACAGATGAGGACGAGGTTCGGTCAGAGCGACTTTAATTAGGTGGGCGACAGCTTTCACCGGAGGCAGTGGAGCGTGTCGGGGATCAACAGGCTTCTGTAGACACCAGGATGGCGAGCAGGTGATTAACATCGTAATGTCGCCAACTACGCAGCTGGTCGGGCGAAAACGAGGCTCGTCTCGACCTGAGGGCAACGACAAAGGGGGAGGAAAGTGCGCACCTGTTATGGAAACTTTGCAGGAAGCTATCAGTTATTTTGATACCCTGTCATCCATGTCATACTGAAATATTGTTTGTACTGCTAGTCTACATAGACTAGGACAGAGCTGCTTTTTTTGAAAAAGTCTGTGTTTTTTTTAAATACCTTTTGTCCCACTGTACACTGAAGGCTCTACACGAACATGGCCTACCCTTGGAAAACTTTCTAACAAAGTTCACAAAACCATTACATATACCTTTTCTGAAAGATCAGGTGAATGAAAACTGTACTAAAAGTTGACAATAAACACAATAAACTGTTGAAATCTCTGTGGGACAATATTTATATCATTTAGCTAGCGGGAACTGTAACTTTTTTTCAAGCTCACCGATTTCCAAAAATAATTAGTAACTGAACTAGAGACTGAACTGACCGGTTGCTGGAATTAAGGTGTTGTTAGCTCATCAATCTCTTGTCTTTCCAATTAAGTATAGAATTCTTTGGGACAAAGCAAGTACTGTTCAGTCTCATTGCCAGCTTTCTCTACTAATATCTCCTTGCCGGATTCCTCTTGTTTCCTTGCCAGTTCTCCCAACGACTGTCTACTTACCAAGCATTGAAAACAGCTTCGTCAATCAAGTGATGTAAATGTATAAGTAAAGGGAAGATGTCTATCACTCACCGGACTAAAACTGTTTTCCAGAAAGGAAACTGGAAGGATCTTAACGCCATCAAAGGAAAAGAAACTGCAATTAACGAAGGCTTCATTTGAAAGGGAAATGGCTGCTGGACCTCCGAGCATCTCAGCAGTGAAATGAGGAATGAAGAAGGTCAGTCAGTTCATGAATTTTAAGAGGAACCAGTTGGGTATTTGGCAAGAGAGAGAGATAGGATCTCTTTATTCACTGGAGGCTCGCGAGGAGGACAATGGGAGGAGTAGACACAGAGCACTTGGGTGTAAAAACGCATTAATGTTATAATGTGTTAACAGTTACAATTTGAGGCCAACCAAAAGAAATAGCTAAAACATAATACATCATTATAACCAAACATAAATTCATATATACATTGGAAATTTTAAGAAATAAATGCACTTATAACCATCTTGCAAGCTGTACTTAAACATATCTACTCCTTGCACATTGTCACTCATGAATGACTAATTATTAAGATTGACTAATTATTAAGACACTGAGGGTCATGTAGAAAAGTTTGATTCTCAAATCTTAGGCTGTTGTGGCTATGGTGGTGATGATCTTGGCATGGGTATCTGCTATTACAAAGTACAAAAAGTGGTACAACTACCCTGTAAAGTGCTTTGAGAATGTTTTCCTCTCATCAATCCCAAATAGCTAAGACAGATCAAGAAGAAAAGCATTTCTGTCTTCCGTCTTCCATACAAACGAAGCACTTGATGCTTCCACTGTTATCACAACTTCATCTAAATTGAAATTTTGGAATTTTCTGAGGTCGGATCTCATCCTATATCGTTTGTGTGTGAACAAAAGTAAATGTGATAAGGTAGTTTAAACAAATTATTTTGCAACTTTTTTCTAAGCAATCCATCACTCTGTCAATTCGTTCAAAAGCCCTTGACATCTCCAGCTCATTGACTTTCCCCATTCAAAGCTAGACCCGTACTTGTAAAAGAGAGAGCGAAAGAAAGAGATAGAGAGAAAGAGGAAGAGAGAAAGGAGATCCCCAGAGAGTTCTAAAACTCCTCTAATGCTCGGTGACTCAATGAAAAATTATCCGCAAGCTTTCACCGGCGACTGTCCATCATTGTGATCAACCTGATGCAGCAGCCAGATGAAGACAGGAAGGACGAGAAGCTGTGGTCCTCTGCTCGCCTCGCGTTTTGTCGATGGCAACTGAGTGGTGACGAGCGCAGATGGACTTGTTACAAGCTTAACGAGTGATTTACATTGTGTCCATGCTGTCGCTTCTCTAACTCTTTCTATCGTTTGTGGGTTGCAGGGCGTGACCCAGGGTAACAAGATTTTTCTGACTATGAATGTGTTGCCACAGACACAGGTCATGAAACGCCACAAAGGACAAACCGGAAAACGAATTTAATCGCCTTGTAAGCAACATAAACTAGTTGTAAACAATGTAACTTAGACAATGCAACTGGAAACTAATTGTAAACATTGCCAGAAACTAATGTAGGCTCAGAGTCACAGTTAAAGTTAAGACGACTGCACAAGATATTTGACATCAAAAGAACTACTGAAATAAAAATGGAGTTTACAAATTAGACGAAAAAAGAAGCGATTGTCTGGCACACGAATAAACCTGTGGATTATAACTTAGATGGAGGAATGGAGACACTACCACAATAATCTGAGAAATGCCAGCGGGGTGTTTGAGGTGAATATTAGACCGCTGATGTTCACTAACTAGCGAACTTATGGCCCCCGGGAGAGTAAGCGACGGCAGGAGGCCAAGTGGATGTATGTGACCTGCGGTGAGGTCAGGAGGTCAACGTTCGGAAGCAAATATTGGTGTCTTAACGGGAGGGGAAGGAGAGACGAAAATAAAAACGAAATCTCTTGGGTTCCATTGGTCCACATTGCTTTTCTTGACACTAACATTTTCTGACTATTTCAGCATTCCAAAATTCCAGTATTTAAAAAAATTGCGATCGTTGAAGTGGTGAGCAAGTGGTGGTCTTTAAGGGACAAAGTACGAGGGTGATCAGACTTTATTCAGACAGTAACACCTCTCGCTGTTGATGCTAATGCCAGCAGCGCCCACCACCACAACATCGCTGTAGATGTTGCATCAGGTGAGCACCGTGCAGGATGTCTTGAAGTTTGGAACATCGGTCTTCCTTCCATCGCCTTACTTCCAGATCCTCTGAGGATCTGAGACCAGTCAGCTGTACCCTCGTCACCAAAGCCACTGCTCGTGACGTGGCTTACATAGGAAGATCCCATGATTCACAGCGACCTAATAAACTAACCTAATGTCTAATTCCTGACTTACAGAACACGCACACGCCTACACACAGACTTTATTTAGTTTTACAGGGTTAAAGTTTGTATCGTATTAAAAGGCTATTTTTGCATCAGAATGCCACACCCTCCTCCTTCGATATTTTTATTTCCCTTCCGCTTTTTTCCGGCTCCTCCTTGCCTCATCTGATCACAGTAAAAACACAGAACCTCATTCATTATGTGCGTCAGATAGACTTAACAGCCGCCACGACCGGAACCTAATTAGATTCTTTCCCTTGTCTCGGTGTCCTGTCGATCCCGACACGCAAAGTGCTCTCCCCCTCCGCTAACCTTAACGCCCGTTGCCTGCTGCTGCTGTTGCTGCTGATGCTGCGACGGCGCCGTCGCCAGGGATCAATGGCTGCCACGTGCCGAGCTGTAAATCTGATCACAAATTAAAGGATCTCACGGTCTGGCCTATCCTCCTTCTGCCATTACAGCCTTCCCCTGTCTTTCCTGCTCCAGCCTTCCATGCACTTTGGTATTTCCTTACACGTATCAGATAATGGTGGGAAGAGGACTGGGAGTCGAAGGTTCCAGAGCCGGGTTTGTAGCGACCCACAGAGATACCTGTCCAAAACGCCGACATCAACATTCCTCACACCGGATGTTGGAGGCACACGATGCTTGGGACGTCCCAGGCAAAGTCCAGGGTCATCGTGAATGAGGACATCGTACTGGAAACCTCTTGGATCCGTTATTGACAATAACAACATCTTAAAGCAAAGAATGGGGATTCGAGTTCAGAATTTGTTCACTGCCTGACAGTTTACTGAAGGACTTAACAACACGACATCAACTTTAACAACATTCCTATTGACTGCAAGAAAATGTTCAAAAGAAGACCGGTGCAGTGTACATCTTCCTCAGACTTTCTATAAGACAAGTTATTGTTGTCCTGTCAGGCAAATGAGAGTCCTACAAGCATTTGGCCGGTGGTCAGGGCAATGATATGACAGCTGCAACCAACCGTTAAGATACAGATGGACAGACACCAAGCTTCCGGTTCTGTGGCTATTTCCGTTCTTTAGAGCTCACCACACTTGCCAAACTTTTTAAAATTTTAAGTAAGGATCTGATAAGATATATGGAGCTCTCAGTAACCAGCTCCAACAGCAAGAAAATAAGAGAATCGTATTAATGAATAAAATTAACAATTTACAAAAATGAAAAGAAAGAAAGAAAGAAACAGAAAAGTAAAGAAACTAAAAACACAAATAAGATTGGATGTGCGCACGTTGTTATTCCCTATTTTTATGTAGATCAAGTATGACTTGTTCATAAAATATCTGCTTGGAAGGAAACCAAAGGTGAGAGAGACAGGTGTGATTAGTACAAATTTAGTCACAACTAAGGTCTAAATGACAGGAAGTGACCTTATAGGTTTTGTAACCGCTAACTGAAGATGGTATCCAGGAGTGAAAAACACATTAATGACAGCTTTGCTTCTCAGGCGTCATCGTGACAATAGGCTTGATGACAACGATTTTCCCATCAACCGTCGACTGTGCAGCTGCCACGGAGGGCGTGTGGGGGAGACAGCTCCTCCAGCTTTAGTTTCACCTGATCCTGCTTGATGTGGAGTGTCGGGTACAGGTGCACACACAGCCTCATGTACAGTCCCATGAACAGCCTCAGGATGCTCCCATGAACAGTCTCGTGTACAGTCCCATGTGTGACGTCACGGACTGTACAGTGTACTGTCCCATACACAAGCCCCGTGTCATATCATTTATTTAAATCATTTATCGTACCATTATAATGTTATGTTCTGTGGCATGGACAGTGTCATGAAGTCCCATGCTGCACTGTACAGTGCCAAGTACTGTTTCAAACGCCACAGTAGCTGCTTACACTGGCTAAAAAAGTCAGTAGCTCCCGGTGGAGAGAAATAAGTTGTTCCCCCGGGCGAGTTCTCTCGATATCAAACGCCGGCTGTTACGTAAGAGAATGTGAGCGGTTGTCAATTAGGGTGTCGGGTATGAAGCCTCGTATGCAATATCTTACAGGCATTGCATGTGGGTAGCCTTGTAACCAAGCATTTGCCACAACTTTCATGGTGGCGAAAAAAGCAGAGTAAATGCCGTTAAGGAGGAACATAACAACACGAATTCATCGTAACTCTTAGTCGCAACAGACCAATGTGTAGCTGCACTTGTAAAACACGCATGTGTGTACTCGGGTAGATGTACACCACTCACATTTGTACTCTGGTACATGTACACCACTCACATTTGTACTCGGGTACCTGTACACCACTCACATTTGTACTCTGGTACATGTACACCACTCACATTTGTACTCTGGTACATGTACACCACTCACATTTGTACTCGGGTACATGAACACCACTCACATTTGTACTCGGGGGATCTTCACTTGGGCACTCTTGCCCTCAATTGTTTAAATGTGCATAAAGTTGGTCTTTATTGCTTACAACAGTAAGCTATTGTTGTGAATTGTTTATAGCAGTGGGAAGCATGAAACATCCTGTCTCGAAACAGTTGCTAGTTCCCACATTCGGCCCCTTACCCACGTGACCTCCTGTTCTCTCGCTCTAACACTAGGCATCTTTACCGTCAACAGTTCAAATGTCGGTCGACTACATCACTGGGCCTCGTTTTCGTATATGAACTTCAGTTATGGCATTTTCTTTCCATCATCATCATCATCATCATCATCATCATCATCATCATCATCATCATCATCATCATCATCATCATCATCATCATCATCAAGCAGCTTTCATTGGCCAAACTACCTCCCACAAATGTCGTCTGCCGTCTGCTGTCTGCAATGGTCCTTATCTCAGTACTCGCTTCCTCCAGCCAGACTTAATGGCTATTAAGAGTCAACTTAGAGGCTCATCTTACCAACGGAGCCAGGCCAGCCAGCCAGCCAGCCAAACAGACAGACAGACATGTACCAAAACAGATCGAAGAGGCAGGAACAGAAGGCGCCAAGCCGCGCCCTCGGTAAGCCAAGGGCAAACAACTGGCGCACGATCTTCCCACCCAGTCCAGTGTGATGAGAGAATGATGATGATGATGATAATAAAAATAATTACAACTACTACAACTACTACAACAACAACAACTACAACAACAGAAGGTAGTTTCTATCGCGCCATCTCCTGTTCTAGAGACGAGCTCAAGGCGCTTCACAAACGTCAAAAGGTGATATGACGTCAAAATAAGATGACGACATAACAAAATGACGTAGGTGTGTAGCAGACTGCGTAGTCTACGGAGAAGGATGACGTCCATATACAGCAGAATACAATCCGCAGCTCAACTATAATAATACCTTACAAGTCCAAACAATGAACCTGACAAGGTGGTTGGATGCTCGGTGAGCAAAGACCCTCGTGGCCGCGATGTTTAGTGTGGGTCATGGCAGTCGTAATGGGGTCATTGCAATTTATTTATTTATTACTGGATTTTTACAGCGTAAAGCTTAATTTGTGACGATCGATAAAGAGAAGACCAGAGCTTTCTAGAAGCAGTCCGACTAACAGGAGTAATGAATGTTGATGAGAATGTTATTGCATTCCGTGGTATTGCGCTCCTTCTTTGTTGTCACCTCAACATCCCGTCCGGTGCAGTAGCAACAGGCAGACTTATCGACCTGTCGTCGGTGATGGTCCCTCCGCGCCGCCACTGCCGCTGTTTATTCCACCTCATCACTAAAGATGCTGTCAGTCCTGTCTCCGTCACACGCTCTTTGTCTCCAGTCGCAAACCTACCGACGTAAGCACAGGCCTATCAAAAACACGTTCAACCGGAAGTACGACGAGCCCAGCTGACCTGACCTTTATTTCCGCTTAGCGGCGGTAACTCGCGACAGGAGGAGGAGGAGGCAAGCGGAAGGATTAGGTAAGGCGTCACGTGGCCCAAGGCTGGTCGATGCCGCCTAATGGTCGAAGGGGGAAAGAAAGGGAAATGATTGCTTCCAAGAGGATTTCTCCCACATCATTAAGCACACGCAAGAGACAGGAACAAGGGGGAGTGAAGGAAAGATAGGAACTGCAAGAGAACACGTGACCCCTACCTTCACCCTTCACTCCTGCTCCCTCTCTCTCTCTCAGCTCTGGCTTCTTTCTAAGATGCTCGGGAGCAAAGATATGGAGCGTTGCTTTGTTTGTTTGTTTGTTTGCTTGCTTGCTTGTTTGCTTGTTTGTTTGTTTGTTTGCTTGCTTGTTTGCTTGTTTGTTTGTTTGTTTGCTTGCTTGTTTGTTTGCTTGCTTGTTTGCTTGTTTGTTTGTTTGTTTGCTTGCTTGTTTGCTTGTTTGTTTGTTTGTTTTCCGCTGGTATCAACTAAGCAAATGTTAAGAGGCTTTAATAAACCCTCTTCTTCCAGACACAAAAAGCTTCTTCGACCTATTCCATAATAAAGGAATTTTATCTTTGCCCCCAAAACCTAAATATATACTCAGTGCATATACACTTAAGACCTATTCATTCTCTCACGTGTCACACACACAAACACACTGTTTGATATGACTTGTATTATTGAGCATGTATAACAACAGTTGTTACATTGCCGTCACCACCACTGCGGTCTAATTTTCAAATGAGTGGGTTGCTGACAACCAAATTAAACCCCAAACTGGAATTAACGTGTTTCTAAAATTACCCGCTTCCGCAGGAAAGAAGGGAGACCGGTCATTAGACGATTCCAGACACGGAGTGAGTGTCAAAGCCAGGATGCCGCTTGAGGCCCAAGACAAGCTGGTGAGGATGCCCCGGAGAGAGCAGCTCCTTCAGCAAGTAAACACTTGGCCCAGCCTCGGGTCAAACCCTAAGTGTGGCAGGTGGTCTCGGTGAGCCAACACCGAATTTGGCACAGAACTGTCCCTGAGCCTCCCACCATTAGATCCTCCTTAATAAATCATGCAAAGACTCGAAATCACTTTTCTATCTTGCGGGGCTGCTCTCAAAACCTCTAAATTATTGCCATTATTTTCAAACTATGCATATTACGTTTAGATGACGTTTTTATTGTTGGTGGGAATTTCCATTTCTTGTCCAATAATTCAGGATTTATACGACGAAACCTCAAAGCACCGGCCTGCTGACCGGCTATAGTTTGCTCAACGTCCCCTGCTATATGCTATTCTCATCACGTAGATATCTGGGTAAATCACGTGACTAACGTCCAGTTCACGTAGAGAAAATTTGCCTGTTTGTGTGGGGGGAGGGGATGTCTGAAAAATGCCTTGACAATATATTTATGTAATTATTGTTCTTTGACCTGCTGCTCCCCAGCAAATGGTGATCTAACCATCCTTTGCTTTGTGTGGTCTGGAAACACTGAAAGTACATGTGTATGAAACACTGAAACATATCACTCATATTTTCTATGGTTTTCTATTGTCTCTATTTGGCATATTCTCAAGGAAGACTTTCAGTTCGATGTGAGATCTTCAGACCTAAAATTCCACGAACTCTTTGTGAAGCCATTTTGAGGTCAGGACAGTGACTTGGCAAACAGGATCATCAACATGTTTGTAGAAGACCCAATCTTTCTCTGTATTGTGACCTAGTGGACATTTTGGTTGCTGATTTTTAAAATTTCGTAAAGTAAGGCCATAACAAAAGCAAAAGAAAGTAAAAAAGATTATGGAAACCCTTACACTGGCCTACAGCATAGGAAATGAATGGAGTGTAGTTAATGTTCTTGATACAGCCCGTGTTAGTGTTTTATGGAAAAGTAAATTTCTGTTGTTACCGTTTGCAGACAATTTTACGAAAAGGTTTGCATTTGTATTTCAACTCTTAAAAAATATATTGGCAGCATGAAATGCACAACTCCTTTCAGACCTGACATACCCTGGTATAGTCTGATGTCCTCTGAGATATTCTGATCTTGCTTGGGGTCAAAATGTGTATCTTGTAAGAAGTATATTTAATATACTTTTTACTAATCTAGTTAAATAAATCTTCTCCGTTTTTACTAGCTGCCCAGTCTCTGGCAGTTGACTGAACGAATCTTTGTACTTATCATGAGTTTTATTTTTTTTAATGACAGTCCATTAGTCATACTGCGCCATTCTATTGTCTCGCTGTTCCTGGCCTGGTTATTAAATTCAAATTAAAAAAACAGACTTTATATCAAAAAGGTTCCTCCACAAAAAATAGTCCGAGAGTGAACACTGTGGAAACATGTAGTTAAATAACCTCATCAGGCGTTCAGATCTTGGTTGGACAAAATGAAGCAGAACCCTACAAGGAACCACTTATTTCAGGCCATCAACCCGCCATTTAATTGTTTAATGTCGTTAGGGAACTTGAAAACTGCTAACTGTACCCCCCGTGGCATGTGACTCAATATGGCACCACCACCACCACCACCACCACCACCACCACCACCACCACCACCACCACCACCACCACCACCACTACCACCACCCTGAGCTCCTTCCATTCGATTAACGGCATCCGGCGCTTCTGGAACCATCTACGCCTCCGTCGGTCAAACGTTGTTGCACGTAGTGACATATTGCTAGACACGGCAACGGTCACGTGACCAACCGTTAATCACATTGTAAGCCAGTCTGACAGAGTAGGACAGATGGTATTCCTTCGGAAGAGAAGTTATATTTCAACTGCTAACGTTTTGCTTCCTTCTGTCTATCTCTGTGAGTGCGTGTGCACGCAGTACGAGACAGAGGTTATCTTTTCTTGTCACGAAGGTGGTCCACAAGTAACCGAGGTAATGAAGGAGGTATAAAGGTATTATGGAGGCAGCTGTTGCGTGTCTGTATATAGACAACTAAAAATGGAGGAATGGGTGTAGCAAGGACAGCTGCAACACGTGGTGCGTATTCCTTTCAACATTTAAAGGGCAGAGGGGAGATAATCACGGCAACACAGAAATAGGGAGAAGATGATCGCAGTGTGAATCATCAAGACATGTTTGAGACGATGTTTGATATACTACTGATTTTTTCACCTCCAACAATGTGATTCTCGTGTACTGCTGTTTGATTCGATTGATCAACGGTAGTTGTCATGTACAGTTGTTATATTAGTTATATATTTGTTTGTTTGTTCGTTCGTTTGTTTGGTTGGTTGGTTGGTTGGTTGGTTTGTTGGTTAGTTTGTTGGTTGGTTTGTTGGTTTTGTTTTGTTTTCTTTCATTATTTTTTATTTTTATCTTTATTATTTTGATTTATGTTTTACTTCTTCGTTCTTTTATTACTTTCTTCCTTTGTGTATGTATGTGGAGTTATATACATAAAGTTATGCTATTGCTGTAGTGACTTTAATATCTACCTTGTGATTGCAAGCACTTCACGACTGTTGAGTGTATTCTAGCAGCATTGTAGACGAATCAAGAGACACCTACCGACATCAGCTCAAGAGAGTTTACAAATAAACTTTCGCGGATTTCCGCCAAAGTGCCAGCATCCCGCAGGACGGCGGGGGAAGCGCTCGCCTACGAGCCGCCACCTGGAGAGATGAGCAAACACTGCAGTGAAGGTCTGCAATATATTTAGCTCTCAGGAGGCACGTGCAAAGGCCACAGTCATCTGCAACACCAGCCCCTGGTCGGGTAAACCTCACCGTTTATAGACTGCTTACGTTCGCCATCGATCCCTTCATTCACAACCGCAAGTCGAGCACAAAAAAATGAACATCACCAGGACTCGAATTGCTCTTGATGGCCATGTATGGCTCTCAGCGAAATGTTAGACTGGTATTAACACACACACACACAAACACACACACACTCACACACACTCTCACAGTCGTAAGACTTGCCGAGCACTGATGTCTTCTCTACAAGCACCGACTAAAGCATGTATTCCAGACTTTTTTCCTCTGACAAGAGAAAGTTAAGATAAATGAAAAGGATTATTCGGAATATTTATTCGAAGTTTTGCTTTGTGTGGTTGATATACTTGATCGCGATTTACATGTATGAGAAATTTTCCTGTCTGAATGAAGACATCCAGAATCGAGAGTTATATTTCAGAAACTTACAACTAAAGTGGTTACAGAGAAAACATGTCTGTTGGACATCTTGCAATGTTGTTGCTAGTGCCAACGGTTGTAGTTTGTTGTTGCAAGCCAAGAGTGTGTTCGAAAGCTTGTGAAATGTTGACTAAAGGGTCTCAGCCCTCCACGTTCTTCTTCCTTCAAGGCAACAACGCACATTGGTGATCTTGTGTTGTTGTTGACAGAAAGACCAGAGAACCGCGCTGGTGACCTCGTATTTGACCTTTTATTGTTCCAGCAACGACCACAACCGCTATGGCCATCAACACTGGCATTATCTGAACAGTCTCAAGAGTCTGTTATTGAGTCGACAGGAAAACACTGAGTAGCTTCTGGTGTTGTGGCCAGGACACACACTACACCCTGGACACCTTGTGTTTTGCTGGAGGGACGAAAGGAAAAGAAAACATTTAGCGACCTCGAGTTGTTTTTGCTGCCGCTGTTGTTGTTGTTGTTGTTGTTGTTGTTGTTGTTGTTGTTGTTGTTGTTGTTGTTGTTGTTGTTGTGCTGCCGCTGTTCTTGTTGTTGTTGTTGTTGTTGTTGTTGTTGTTGTTGTTGTTGTTGTTGTTGTTGTGCTGCCGCTGTTGTTGTTGTTGTCGAGACAAAAACCACACTAGCGATCCAGAGTTGTTTTCCACCGGTAAAACTCACCCATGAGATTCTGTTCGGTTATTACAAGGGAAAGAGAGGAGTTGGCGGTCCTGCAGGGTTCGGGCATCTGCACCGACTGGCACCTCTCTCCTGATTAAGCTGCTGTGTGCTCTCACTCATGTGTCTTTTCTGGGGGCCAGGAGAACTCTCTTGGGCGGCTTCCTGTCTCGTGATTGTGCCAGGGATAGATGGGTAGACCTCTGTCTTCTTTTGGTCGTGCCAGGGTGTAGATATGTGTTACTCAACAACAACGGTCAGTATTCAAAGTCTCTTCCCCTTCTTTTCATTTGTCTTTTCTAGTGCTTCCTACTTTCCAGTTAAATTTCAATGCCAATCTGAAAACTCAGGCCAATGCTTTGCCAGTACCTGACTAAAGGATGGATGGCCATTACTTTAGAAACGGATGCAACGGATTTCATTATCGAAATGTCAAAAACAGAAAGAGAAGAAATTAATATACTTTCAATAACAGGCTGAAAATTGACACTTCCGCCTTCAAGATCAGACGAGAAAGGTCACTTGTGAAATAAGTAATGAAACAGAGATTCTGATGCCGATTATTTTCAGATACAACAATAGGATGGAGAGCTTCATCGTGAGTCGAAAATATGTGTGTGGGGGGGTGTTAGTGTGTGTGTATTGCTTGTGTCTGACTCAGTGTTTGTGTGTTTAGTTGTATGTTTTACTCATGTCTGCGACAATGTGAGTTTGGGGTTCCCATTAGTGACGAAGCCCCAGCCCCTGCCCCTGCCCCTGACACTCTAATGAACACTTGGTGAGGGAGCTAATGGTCTTTCGGGTGGAGTGTCTGTCGGACATAGACACAATCAAACCTTCTTCTTCTCTAATCACTCGTAGCCGATAGTCAAGGTGAAAACGAGGCCATTAGTCACCTTTATGTTTCCTGATGGTCGAGCTACCCGGCTAGCCACACCAGGTGCAGACACAACCACACGGACTGCCGCCATCTTTCGATGGTCACTCCTGCTGCAAGGACATACAGTCAAGGGGTTGAGACAAGGCATGTAGACATACAGTAGACGTGTAGACATATGAGCAATGTGTAACAACATGTAGACTTGTCGGCGAGGCATCAGGATATCATCGAACTGCTGCTTCTGTGCGTGCAGTCTGCGTGCGGACTGACGACAACGACAACGACGACGACTGTTCTGCTGAGATACAAAGTGTCAGGCGCCGGCGAGCTCTCCCTTATTAATCAGCCTCCTTTCTGACCGGTCCTGTTTATGACCGGACCTGAAAAGACAATCATCTTGATGACCTCCCCCCTCCACACTTTGCTCCCAGCATGCAGCGCGGCCAGCATCAAGATGGCGCCCACTACACAAAGCACTCACAGTTCGCTTGGCCACAATCGCCGGCAGCATCCCGCAGGGGCAGTTTCAGATTCAATTTCCGTCTGTTCGGAATCATCTAACCACTGACTCCTTTTTTCTTGTCTTCTTTATTTTTCCTCATTTCTTCTTCCCTTTTAATGTCACTATCGCTAATGTTACATTTGTTCTTTCGTTATCTGATTTTCGTTAATTAACAAAAGCAGTTAATGTTTCGAGTTTCAGTGTGTTTAATTCTGTTAATTTAACTTTATGGGGGATAAAATGTACTGCCACTCTTTATATGAATAATCATTATCTGGGTGTGCTTTGCTTGTGTGCAGATACACGTGTGTGCGCGCGCATGTACGTCACCATTGTATGGTTAAGGAGTGTACTATAAATAGTTACAGAGCGCATTCTATATATGTATAGTTGTAGAGTGCACTATAATTATATAGTTATAGAGTGCACTATCAAACCAGAGCTCTAGATGTTGTCTGGGTGGACTGACATGTTCGATCATTATTACCTTCACCTGACAACGAACTTCCGGTTCAAAGAGTGAAGACGGTTCACGCCCCAGCGAGCTTAATCAGGGCGCAGCATGTAGTCCTTGATGGTGGTCGTTGTTGAGGTAGACGAAGATCCAATGATTGAATGACCGCTTTGTTCAACCTCCAGGCACCTGAAAGTGCGTGCTCTCACCTCTTTCCCGCTAACCCTCTCACTCAATCCTTCACTCTCTTCCCACTCTTTCATCCTTCTCTCTCTCTGTATGGAAGAGAAAAAGAAACACAGCTGATGGTCTGTAAAACAGAAATAACGGTTTCCATGCATTTCAGCTCAGTTCGTTTGTATTGATTGTCTTTAGAAAGTGGGAAACGCTGTCGGGCGCAGCTTCAGGACCAAGTCCCATTCACCCCGTGTGGAGGTCGCGGTGGCCGTTGAAGACAGACCGTGGGATGGTCTCACCCCGGGAAAACCAAGAGAGAAAGGGCAAGAAAGAAGAGGCGGTGGACCTGCAAGCAGTGCACCTGTAGACCTACCTTGTAGAAAATATTATACCTACCTAGCTGCGTACCTGTACACCCACATAACGATGTAGCTACAACAGGTGACAACGTACCCGGCAGCGTAGGTTGACCAACATCAGTCTCACTATCAACCAGCTTCCCAGAGACAATCCCCTCCTTGAACTCTCGTCACGTTGTCTGAAGAAACTGCAACAATTTTTTAGAATCTTTTTGTGATAAATGACACATTTCGTGGCTACACAGCCTCCACCTGCTGTGACGACTAGGTGATGTCGTCGCCGTTGTTTCTCGCTCACCTGGTTTATTGAACTCGGCGCACGGATATTACTTCGGGAGCTAACAGGCTTTGTTGCAGGAAGAATAACTTCGGTAACTGATAAGAGATTTCTCGAGGTTACTTTCTGAATCGATGAGACAAGATCCCTTTCACAAACACAATCCTGACAAATTGGAAACAGTTTTAAGAGTTTTAAAAAGGGAAAGAATTTCAATTCTAATTTAAATCCCTTCGATGAGGATGATTTCAACTCAGTTCCCATATCAGGCCCAATATCTGTTCATACCTCAAAGATTCCTCAAAATAAGAAAGTTATTGTTATTGAACTATCCAAACCAATCAGAAATAAAGTAAATAAAGTGGTTTATTCTTATGTGTGTGAAGACAAGGTTGTCACTAGTTATATATTGATACATCGCTATAATTGTTTATTTTTTAATTTCAAAATGTGGACGATTAAGTTGTCATTTGTTAAATCATAAGACATCACCGACTAGTATGCGAAAGAACTATCCTAAATGAATAAAACAACGAATAAAGTGGCAGGGTGAGACAGAGGGTTGCCACCAATACGAGGCCACAAGCAGACGACCATGGAGAGAGGTCAAGGGGCGAAATTACTCAGAGCAACATGTGACGGGTGTGCACGCCGATGACGTATGGCTGTTGCTGGCTGCTCAATGTCCCCGCTGATACCCCGCAACACTCACCACCCGGTTCGTGACCCTGTTTGCTCTTAGCAAATGTCCGACTTCATCCTCTCGGCGATAATTCCAGCGAAGGAAGACCGGCGATTCGATAAGACAATATGGCCGCCTGCGAAGCCCTAGCAAGGGAACGTTCATCATCGTCGTCTGTCGTGCAATGCCGGGACCTGGGTAGCTTCGCCAACGACTGATGGACACACATTTTATTTCTTCTCTTTCTTTCTTTTTTTTCTTTTCTTTTTTTTTTCTTTTTTTTTTTTTTTTTTAATGTTAGAGGAGAGGAAATCTCGTAGAAGTGATTGTTCAGTCCTTCACTGTGGACTGGTTGTTGGTACAAAAGAGGAAGTTCACTAGATTGACCTTTGGTGAGCAGCAGGCAGGATTTGAACTTTGGAAGGCGAGGGTCAGGACGATGACAGGATCAGGATCGCGATATGAAGTTTCTGAAGGTTGGCAACACAGAACAAGCTTGTTCCCACTCTCACTGTCATCGTTGAGGCTGTGATTCTCGTTGCGCACTAAAATCTCGTGAGAGGACTGATACGTACTGATGTGCGCCTGTCACATGAATTACGTCATTTCCGCTGAAAAAAATTGTTTAGATTAAATGATGCTTAGCTTCTTTACAACCGAAAAAAATAATCCACGACTAGGAAATTCACAGCATTCATCCAAATTGAATTTTTCTTCATTCCATCTGACAGAGCTGTGTGCTGGCTTGAGTAAACAGAAGCGACAGCACGTGTGTAGGAGGCAGAAGCTGAAGGAGAAATTGTCATTAATCTCCTTGATTCCCAGGCATTATCTTGTAAGAAGAAAGCAAAACACACATGTAAAAATTCTTTTATCGTTTCCTTATAAACGTAATTTCTAACGATTTGAAGCCAGAATCAGCCAAGCCCCGATTTTGTTTCTTTATTTTATTTCTTCTTTGCCCGAGGCTGAAAAATAACAATTATTGAATAGCTTCCCTTTCTTTGTTCTCTTGGTTAATTACCGGGGCTGCTGTGTTTATTGAGCTTTTGTATTTTTCGTATTTTTCCCAGAGAGAGTCGATCCCCCTAACCGCCTACTGGACAACTTCTAAAGGACAAACTAATGACACTGGTGTTGTCTCCCGTAGGTGGAAAGCCTGCTACACTCCTCCTTCTCCAGTCTTACCAACTGCCAGTTCTAGATACACGATTAATTATAGGATAAACATGCTTAAATAGTTCAGTTTCCAACAAGAAAAGACAACAGCAGACTTGTGAATAAAGCTGGTTTGTGAAAGGAGAGAGGTGTTGTAGATAATAAAGATGTGTATGTAAATTGTTAAAAAAAAAAAAAAAAACAAGACCCGCTTAACTCTAAAATACTAATATCTGTGACTGGGTGAGAGGTCACGTGGTCAGTCACACTGCTTTAGACTATTAGTACAGTTCTCAGAAGATGTGAAACAAGATACATGATGTAATGTTTGCCTGGCTAATGCCTTGGTGCCGATCAATGCTGTGTACATACACTTTGTTTACTTTCCACATGGCGACAGAAAATTGAATCAAAAGATGACGCACACGTTGTACTGACAGGGTCCCAGTGAATAACGGTGGTTAGTGCTCGGATGTTAGTGCTCGTTTCCATGGAAACATAACGGTGGCTCAGTCATTAGTGTACGCCTGTCAGCGGTGACTCTTTCCTTGGAGTAAGTTCTTTGAGTCATTATGGCAGCGGAGGTAACTCTTTTGTAAGTGAGCCACACGGTTGTGGTTCCTATCCAGGGGTCATTTCCAGGGGTCATGACTACAGCTTTGAAACTCTCACTAACCAGAGAGAAAAACAAAACGAATTGTCGATGACATTTTACACTTTATAATTTTTTTTCGACATCCTTGCTTAAGACAGAGAAATGTGACTAAAGGCTAACCTGTCATTTTCAATGTGACACAAAGGATTTCTGTGACCCGAAGTCTGTCGGTGTCTAACCCTGTGACAACAGCGGAGTCAGAGCGATTTCAGTGCGATAATATTTCTTTTAGATAACCAGGGTAACATTTAAATGAGACACAAATTCCCCGAGGACGGGTCGGCTTTGGCGAGAGGAGGCAAGATGTTCTTGCGCTCGACATTATTACTCGTGATGGGACAGTATAGATTTTTGGCGTGGGGAGCGATTCCTCGCCCTCCCAACCCTGTACTTTCCTCCTCCCGAGATAAGAGATTTCCCGTGACCCAGACACCGGAGTTTCATCTCGATAAATTGAGAGATTTCTCTTGGCACAGACTGTGTATATTCGTTTCGGCCATTTCTATATAACTTTCTGCTTTTTCTTGTATATTTGTTGATGCAATATTTTGTTGACAGTAATCTAAACTGATCATGTATTCTTGCTGTTATAACATTTTCCCCTCAAAACTCTTTTGTTTTTTTTTGTTTGGTTTTTTTTTGTTTTTTTTTTTTTATTTTTGTTTTTTGTTTTTTTGGGGGTTTTTGTTGTTTTTTTGTTTTGTTTTTTGTTTTTTTTTTGTTTTTGGGTGCGAGCACACAAAGTCTTGTGCAAGCTTGTAGGCAAAGGTTTCCATTGTATTACGAAAGCGCAGTAAGTACTGACCTTTTCCGGGGAGATAACTTTCACAGGAAGATCACGACTACCTACTTTTCCACACGTTCAATAACAAGAAACAGGAAAAAACAGTCATTGCTTTTACAGACGAAATAAAGACGCCTTCATTGACAAAATAAACATTAAGACGAGTTTAGTGAGAAGCTGGAAACAATGGAAAACTTTTCTTTTAGAGACAAAAAGTTTGAATGTGAAGGTTGCATACCCTGGGAAAAATGAATTAAGGCCGTTTGAAAAGGTTTTTCTTTAAAATGGTAGATGAACTGTGCAGACTGAAGAGAGTACTCGTGCATTCACCAACAGAGACAGAGAGAGAGAAGAGAAAAAAAAAGAGAGAACGCCATTTTGTGAGGTCAGGGTCACACAAACGTGCAATAACTTACAAATGACTTGTTGTCAGGAAGGGAGCTGAGTAGCGGAGCCAACAGTTTTACTCAATGTTGGAATGAAGATAAGATTTGTATGCACCACTTGTCACTGCTTCTGCTCTTCTACCCATTAATTGTTCCTCCACTCTTCTTTCCTCTCCCCACCTCTACACTCTGACCTCCCTTCCTCCTCTGTATCCATGTGTTTGTGTTTACCCGTGTTTGTGCGTGTCTGCGTGTGTCTGTGTGTGTAGGGGTGTGGGGTGGGGTGAAGGAGAGAAAGCAGGACAAACACTGTTGTTCTTTTATCGCCGTCGTTGAACGTGTCGTTAACCTGGCAACGAGTGAATGTCTGTTGCTGGCAGCCAATCACATGTCCAGGGACTTCAGTAGAGACTCCAAGAAGCTCGACTACCAAAGTGCAGATGGTCATCAAGAGGCTACAAAGACTCCTACAGTCACGTGACTTGCTGAAGAAAGTGCTTTGCTCCTGTTTCAGACTCGTGCAGGTGTGTAAGTGCTTTCACTGACATGTGACATGTTCTTTGTGCCTTGATAGGGTTCAGTGTCACGGAAACAGTTTTCTCGGCGAGTAACAGTATTGTTCATTAACAATAAGTTATAACTCCTCTCGCCAGTATATATGCCACTCTGTAATGTTTGCATTTGATGATTATCCACCTAAGAATGAAGATATAATTGTTCCTGATCAGGAAGGAAAAGTGAAGGTGTGAACAGAGAGGGCTGGACTCTGCCTTTGATATGTATTGCATTAAACACGATGAACCACTCACAATTCAATGCCGTCATGACTTATAAACTTAAGACTCTTGTTTGACTTCACACAAAAGTTTATAGGTGACCGTATGTGTCGTCATGGCTATATTCGGACGAAACTGGGTCTTTTGTTGTCAGCAGCTAATAACAAAGGTGAAAACCGAGCGAACGAGTGTTGTGACAATAAACGAGATGTCACGCGTCTGTCGGCGATACCTTGCAGCTGATATGTCCGCTGGTCGTCTGCTCTTTGCAGTTCTGGATCCAAGCAGAGACTGACTAGAAACTGATATTTACCGGCGAATTGAACTAATTAGACCCTTGGGAGGAGACAGTGATTTTGTGGTGGAGAAAGGCGCTGGCAAGGGCCCGGATGTTGACCTACCATGCCATGTCAAATACCATGTGCAGCTGGAAGTTACATGACGCATGCAGCCAGAAGTAACAAGCATGATGGCTGCCTCCAGGCTTTGATATGTCATCCGCCGAGTGACAAACAGGTGGCGAGCAGTGAACTTTGACATTTGGCTGGTGGTAAGGATGGCGCCGCCGCCTCGCGACAACTTGTCCTGGAGGTCGCCAGCAGATGTGACTCATGTCCACTCACACCAACTCAGACCTGTTCACTCAAAATGATGATCAAAGGACAAATGATAATCATTCATCTGCTAATGCATCTAAGTAGTGCTAAGCCGGGATTAAAACCACAAGGTTCAGTTGTTTGTTTGTTTTTTTTCCAGAGTAATTTTCTTAATGGAGGTCGCTAAAAGAGACTGAGTGACTGAGTGCTGGAGTCAGGGGAACAAAGAACTGCTTTACTGAACACACCCATCTATTTCATGGCTGAAAGCGAGTATATAATAACTACTAACACGACTTTACAGCATTTAACCATCAAGTGTTTAATAGGAATTGAAAGACGAACTCACAGACACCAAGTGTGTTTGGTAAATATTGAGAGATTTATTTACTCGAGTAAATTGAATAAAAACGGGATAAACAAATGATTCTGATCTCCTTATCATTGTCTTTCCCTTCTGTGTTAGTTTATATACATGGGAAAAATATTTAGAAATATATTAAGCGAGACACTTTAATAAAAATAAATCTCATTTTCATTTTTGCTGTAAGATGGAGATTTTGCGCGCGCTCACACACACACATATATAAAGAGAATGAAACAAGGAGAAAGACAGAGAAGAGAGGGTGGAGCGAACAAAAAAAGTCTTGGGCAGCAATCCAGCATCGAAGAAAAAGCAATAGAATTATTTTTGTTAATCTGGTCTGGAAGACTGACGGATTAAATTTACTGGGCAAACATTTTCTCTTGTTTTTGATTTCACGATGTCTGGCTTCTTGCTGTACTAGCTGTCAGCCTCGTGTAGTCTCTTAAAAATAAATGTGATTTTTTTTATTTATTTCAGTACAGATATAGTTCAGGCATCTAGCAACCAGACATGAATCACAAATCTCTTCTTTATATTAGTCTGGTTGAGGGGGGGCCGTAGACACTGCGATGGGGGGTTACTTTAAGAGAAAGATGTCAGAATGGAAACAGCACTGGATTCAAAATTATCTCATCTTTATAAAAAAAAAGTTTGTTTAGATTATTATTTTATTTTAGACTCATTACTGTGTCTGTACTAAATCCTTTTCCTGACCTTTGACTTGTGAGTGGCCAGGTCGGATCACTCATCCTCAGCTCCACGCTCTTTGACTTTTCTTCCTCCCTCTGTTGAAGACATGCACAGAAGATGATGATTAGCTGAAGCTTGGGTAGCTGGCTTGTCACGTGACACCCAGGCTGTGGGTGACCGGAAGTACATTGTGCGCGATATCGAGCAGCCTCCCAGCCACCCGCCCATGTCGCACACTTTAGGGCAAAAAGTGAAGTTTTAAACCCTTCCGCCTGCGCTGCGCGCGAGAGAGAGAAAAAAGTAGGGACCGGAAAACTTTCAGGAACGATCTTTTTATGTTGTTCATGTTTTGACTCTAAAGTAGCGGCCATCGATTGGCTGGCGAGAGCTGATCGACTGAGGCAGCGGCCTTGACAGAGAGACAACTCTGCTCCGTCAAGGCGCGATAACTCTGTGCGATGTACCCGGTACTTTGTGACTCATGCCGACAGATACCATCTACCCTGAGTATACGACTCTGTTAGAAATATTTTGATGACTATAATGTTGCAGGGGCTGTAGGAGGATTATGTGGTGTGACGTTTTCGGGGTGTAGGAGGATAATAGGAGTATTATTCTCGGGGCTGCAAGATGATACGAGGATGTGTCATCGACAGATGTCTCGGGTGTCTGTTCTGGGCTGTACATCATCATCTCTCTCTGCTGTATCATCTACCCTTAATTCTACCTGGTCAGGTCGTTCATTGGCACCTGAGCTGCTTTGAGACTTTGTAAGCGGAAGTAACGTGCTTCATCATCATCATCATCATCATCATCATCATCATCATCATCATCATCATCGTCGTCGTCGTCGTCATCGTCATCTGACGTGAGACAGCGCCAGGCTAGGCTGAGAGGACGTCACTGAGATCACAACCAATGATCAGAGAGGATCCGAGTAGTCCGAACCACTGAGCCCGTCGATCAGGACTGACATGTAGCGGACCTCATCTCACACAGAATCTCATTCTCGTAGAGAGGTGAAAGGTTAACTGACTGAAGACCCTCGCCAGATAAAATAATCTACAGCTGGTCCAAGCAATCAGACACAGCTTCCCCCCAATCCCCTGATACAGTTCCCCTCCAGTTTCTACTGGCAACGAGGCGTTGTGGGTAAGGATGGAATACAAAAGATTGTAACATCATGAAAAAATTTTCTAGAATGAAGTAGAGCCGGAAGACAAACAGGAAATGCTGTCTGGCGACAAGAATGTTCTCAGCGTACATAGTTCAACGTCACGCATCTGCCGGAAGTGGCGGGCGCTAGTCTTCGGGACACATAGTGACGTCAAAGCTAGGCCAGTTGCGGTACGTCACTTATCTCCAAGTGTACGTGACATGTCAACAGATTTGACGTCTCATTACCTGTGTGACGTCCCGCAGGTGTAACGTGTCACGTCAGCTGATGCCTGCAAGTCCTGACCCACTGAGAGGAGACCTACATCAGAGACAGACAATGTCTTCTAACGGCCTGTCGTCAACGTCGTCAACAAATACAAAGAATGAGCAAGAAAACTCGACAATAACTTTTATAAGGTTGACAGGATGAAGCTTTATGTTTGTCTTTTTGGTATCTCCTCCTCGTCTTCACTGAACCCTCGTCCTTTTTCCTTCCATCTTTTTTATATGACAATTGTAAATATTGTCATTGTAATGAATATTCGTGTTTATTTTTGTTTAACGCAATTAAATTGTGTGCGCGCGCCCTCATGATTATAGCTATGTCTCTCGGTGTCTACAGATTTGTCCCTCGGCGTCTATAGCTATGTCTCTCGGTGTCTATAGCTATGTCTCTCGGTGTCTACAGATTTGTCCCTCGGCATCTATAGCTATGTCTCTCGGTGTCTATAGCTATGTTCCTCTGTGTCTATAGCTATGTCTCTCTTTGTCTACAGCTATGTCCCTCGGTGTCTATAGCTATGTTCCTCTGTGTCTATAGCTATGTTCCTCTGTGTCTATAGCTTCACTTCTCAATTATATTCGCTCTCAGACACACATGTAACACACACACACAGACACACGCACACACACACAGATACAGACACACGCACACACAAACAAACATTCTTGTAATTTATATCACACCGTTAAAACATCGGATCGAAAGCCTCCAATTTGAGCAAGCGCGTGGTGAGTAAATATTTACCAGCAAGGAACGTAGTCTCCATTTAACCGTTACAACTGACATCTGCTGAGCACAATGACGAGGTTTGAGGTTCAGGGGATGTTTTCCCCCCGCAGAACATGTGCACCGCTGGAGCGAGTTCCACAAGACAAGCATCTAAGCCGGAGAGAAGGGATGAAAACATTAATAGTGTGATAGTGTGGTGGTCGCTGTGGTCAACATGGCGGACAAAGTGGACTTCTACAGAAAATATCGACAGCTATCGTATGTTAGTCGCAACTACACACACACACAGAGGAACACACACCCACACACACAGGAACACCTCATCTCGTCATCTCGCCACTTCACGGCATTTAATCATCTGTTAGCGGCCTACCTACCTAACTACATTAAATTTTAATTATTATTGATATCGTGCGGTGCGCTGAACCACCAACGGTCATAATCACGATGCAGTCTGCGGCTAATCACTGTGTCCACAATAACCCGCCAGCCTCTGACGACATGTGAACAAGTGAACAAGGGACATCACTCCTTGCGTGGTCGATGTTATTGCCGCTCCGCTTCCCACGCGTGCACACGTCACTATTTTTAGTTGCTATTGATAGCAACATATCTTGTTGCTGTGAGGCGTTGCAGTGTCTTGCCTCCAACCTCACGTGGCTGAGTGGGAAGGGGTGTGAAATCTGCCCACATCCATGTCCACGTCTGACGTCTCAGCCGTTGGTGGGCTCCCGTCAACAGGTAGTGACGTCATCCTGCTTGCAGGGGTACCTGCGCCTTGCCTGGGGTGGCCGGGCTAAATATAGCCACAGCTCGTCTTGCGAAATGACTGTTGCCCATGGGGTCCAGCCGGCATCTTCAGCAGCGAAGTCGTATGTGCTTACTGACACTTGGGGTCGTATCCATGGAGTGAAGGTAAGTCGTTATCCAGAGTCAAAGCAGCGAAATTAAGGAAAAAATTTCTTGTTTCCGTCGTCATGACGACGGTCTAGGCTTGTAGGGTATTGTTGTCTGTTACTTTACCCTAGGGAGTCTTTACCCTAGGACAGCTTTGTAACTACAACCCCCGGGGGAGGACAACATCCGTGGTATGGACGCCGCTTCACGTTGCTATGGAAATGTGTCCAGAATGTGTTTAGAAGTGTGTTTCGATGTGTGTTCAGAAGTGCGCCGAGAAATGGCATCGGGATTTATTATGGCGACGACTTGCACGTTCCTGATCATGGACACGAGTAATGAGGCTATTAACATGAGAAGTATAGCTATAATCATGAGATGTATAAACAGAGAGTGATGGCTGGCACGAGGAGTGAAACTATTTACTTAATGACACTCACATGGTGAACTTAGCTGTAAACATGATGAGCATAGATATAAATGAGAAACGAAGCTATAGACGAGGAGTGACATAGTAACATAGCTATAAATAAGATGTGAAACTTTAGGCTTGAGGAATATAGCTATAACTATAAGGAGAGCAGCACACGAGGAGATATATAACTATAAACATGTAGAGCAGAACTATCAGTGGGGGAGTGAAACTATAGACACAAGGAGTATGTCTATCAGTGGTGGAGTGTACTATAGATACAAAGAGCATAGCTATCAGTGGGGGAGGGAAGCTATAACTATTAAGAGAGCAGCTGTAGACCGAAGAAGGGTGTCATAACTTTCAGAAGAGAGGCTGAGAGTCCACTGATCCTGGAGGCCTGACAAAATGTCGAATGTCGTTTTGCTGTAAACGCGGTGGAATTAACCTCATTCTCCATCCATTGAAACCTGAAGCTGGGGCTGATAACGAGATCAATGGCGAGTACAGTGGTGTGTGCGTGCGGGGGAGAGCGACAAGTGGACTTCACTTTGTTATCCAGGTTTTGACAAGTGGGCCAACGTGACGTAGTTGACAGTTGCGGCGTAATCGTAAACGTAGTCGTTGTCTTCTCTGAACTAAATCTTGTGTATGGATGGCTGGTATACAGGTTGTTTGGATGTGAGACTTGGATGTCGGGACAATAAACATAAAAGAGAAATTCTTCCAGATGAAAGGCTGGCCCCAAAGGTGACTAATTCTGAAACTTTTTTTGGCTTACTGGAAAAATACCGGCTGGCAACATCCAGATACCCAGGGACGCAGTCACGTGCAGAAAAGTCACAGAGGCGTCCATGTCTTGCTTCTCGAAACTAATGCTTTCGAAACTGTTGATGCTCTCCAAACAAGATGTTTATTTCCCTTTGGATGTCTGCACCACGCTCAGAAAGAACCGTTGTTTCCCTGCCTGAGCCATGTGCCATGGCCACTGAGGACCTGTGTCTTGTTACAGATGTCGAGCTGTCGCCTCCCATCTGTTCACTTACGTGCTATTTGTGGACGGTCCTCCCATGTACACCGCGGCCTGACGACAGTTCGCTTCTCGGCTCGACAAGAAGTTGCTGTGTCAATATTGGAGCAGCCGTATGTATGAAAACAGAATGTGTAACCAAGCTGATGTTTGTTTATTTCGAGTCGGGACGGAATTGTGGACCGTTAATATGTGAGAGGGAGGAAGACTTTGCTCGTCCATGTAGGATGCAATCGATTGTACAAGCTTCCCTGCAGCCGTGGATACCCTGGCACTGGATGAAATGAGCGACTACACCAGCGACTACCCCAGCGACTACACCAGCGACTACACCATGAGATGACGCCATCGGTGTCTGAACATCGCACCGATCTCTCTGTCAGATAGTCACTACCTCCGTCAGGGCACGCGGCCTATAACTTGTCTCCCTTGGTTGGCGTCTCTGCCGATACGCGGCGCTGCTAACGTTTTCCTGTGTGGACTTCAACAGTTTTCGCCGCCAGTAAAGTTTTCTCACTCATTGATTTTTCTCTGATAGTCGGTGCAGCCGCCGTGCGCTGGCCAATCTTTCCCGTCTCTCGCAGCATCGCTCTTGCCGTGCCGCGCCGCGCCGCGTCTCACCGCGCCGCGCACGTGCTCTGCTGTTAAAGACGGCGGCAGTGTCGCGACAACACAGTTGAAGGTGGCCACTGGCAACACGCTGAAGACTTCGTCTGTCTCTAGACACACAAGAGTTCCACGGTGGTGTCCGGACGCTTGGCCAGCAGGATTCAAACGGAGGTCGCTGGACGCAGCTCGAGGATTGGTTGCTCCAGGGATTGGACTTTGACCTCACATGCGAGGAGGATTGACGAGGGTGTGACTTTGCCTGGCAACGTGGAGTACACACAAAAACTTCTGGAAAAGTTTCAGCCACATCTGTTGAGAACAGACATTCAGGGATTGACAAGAGAACGATCATCTACTGCTGCTGGACATCTGCTCCGATGAACCTTCTCCTCATCTTCTTCCTCGGATGATCACGACTCTCTACACCCTCACAGTCTGCAGTCATTCCAATCATCATAGACGTGTAATGTGAACGTTTCTGCACATGAACAACCAGTCACATGTTCAATAAAAGGATCCTCCAAAGGTTGGGATCTTCCGGAGTCTAGGACCTTCCGAAGTCCTGGCAAGTCCCACCTCAACGCCGGTGGTCGCCATTGTTCGGTGAAAGGAATCGTAATCACTTCAATATGTACGGTAAGCTACTGTTACACATCTTGTCTATGGTCAGCTAGTATTGCACAACTTGTCAACGGTCAGCCAGTCCTCTTCACATCCTGTCTGCAGTCAAACTGCTACAAAAGTTGTCTATGGTAAGCTGGTGCACACTAGTCGTATGCATGTGAGTATGCATAGAGTAATGTGAGGTGAGCTCAATATGAGCTAACATGCATAGCTAATCTCTGTCATATTACACATTATTGTCTTCTTCTGTTTCATTCTTTCTCTCTAGGACACAGTAAACAGACATAGTTCTCTCCCCTGTCCAGTACTTTGTACTGAGTTACAAGTTTATAATCAGTTTTTATCTCCCTTTATACATTGTAAGTCGTGTAAATGAATATGAATACTTGTAAATGTAAATGAACCCAGTATTAATGAATTGACGAATCCTCATAGGAGAGGTTCTCAGAGTTAGGCAAAGACTTCCGAGACAACAAGACAAACAAAGGCATTGATACTTAAGTACACATCCTGCGTCTGACCGCATGTCAGGCAGGACAGAGTGTCACAGGTCACCTTCCAGTCACAGCCAATCATAAGTGAGGGATGCAATCTGCATGCAGGTGATGTAAAGACCTGCTGATGTGCACGGGTAGACAGGTACAAGACCAACGCCCAGATTTGCCCACCAAAGGCCTGCACACGGGGCCAGGTGACAGGTGACAGGTGACAGGTGAGTCTGGGGCTTGCCTGTGATCAAGCGGCGGCTGTGAACTCTGATCGATGTTCGCTCTCGGACAGGATCGCTTGTGTCGTTAATAACACAGGTGAGCTTTTGTCACCAGGGTTCAATCATTGATTGTCGCGTTGCCCCTCTGGGAGCCATGCACATCAGCCCCTGATTGTAGTGTACTTCTGTGAGCCATTCCGACAGTCTGACATCCCTGCCCTGGTCTGACAGCGCTACCCAGCAATTCTTTCCTGGAAACAGCTAGGGGGATAGCTCAGTGGGGAACAGCTCAGTGGGGAATAGTTGTGGGGAATAGCTCGAAACCCATGTGGACCCATGTATCATTTTGTTGAGTCAGGGTACAGGGCCCCTCCCCTCGCCTCCCCCTACATCGCTGGGAAAGGAAAGGTAGCCCGGAGGTGGGGTAGATGTTGGCACCGCCCTAAAAATATCTGGCCCCGAGAAAAAAAGGATGTTTCTTATGTTTAATCTTCTTTCTTATATTTAATCTAACCCTAAGCCTAGCCACCACCAAAATGTTAGCGGGAGACGTTTACTACTGCTCCATTAACTGGAGTTAACTTGAAAAAATGTTTTGTTTATGTAATAGTAAAATGCACAAAAACTGAGAGAGAGATGCGCCTGTGAGTGCGGTAGCCATTGAGGGTTTTGTGAGGGTTTTGTGAGGGTTTCATCTCGCTCTCTCCGGGAAGTGCTGTTTGGTGTCGCCATCTCTTTGAAGTTTAATGTCCTCCATTTCTCTGATCTTCTCCCGAACCTCTCACGCTCCATTTCATTTTTTTCTGTGAGACCGAGGCGTCTCTACATCGCCACCCTGTTCACTCTGTGAGGTATCTACAGCACTATACTGTTCACTCTGAGAGGTATGTACAGCATCATACTGTTCACTCTATCCGTTCATATCTATTCCCGAGTTGGTTTGTTCGTCTATGTATTCCTCCGCCTGTCTGTTTGCCTCTGACAGCGCGCGGCTTCCACCGAATCCTTCAAACACTCGAGAAGCTCGTCCACATTCTCCACAGTATTGTGATGCTGCATAAGTTGACACTCGGATATAAGTTCCTCCCACCCGCCTCTTTGCACTGCATCACGTGTATGTTTGTGTGCAGTCATGTGACCAGAGGATGCTGGGTAAACCTGTCCTCATCGTCTTCTCGGCAAACATCTGAGACAGCCAGCAGGCTGATGTCTACTGTAACAAAATTCTTGAAAGGAGTGTTGTCAAAGGAAGGGTGGATTACAATTTACTTAACTGCATCTTTTCAACTCGTTGGAGAGTGTACTCAGTCGATATCTCACAGACAGCATCTGGTTTCAGGTCTGCCCCGGCCTCTGATGTCAGAGTGAGAGAATGGTGAATAAAGAGGCGTTAAAAACGAGTTGAAACAAGAGGCTTCACATCTTTGACTAAAAAAATAAGTTAGACTGTAAGTAAGTTAGAAGTAGGAGCAATAGCTAGTGTCATAAGAAGGTAGGGATAGATGGTTCTTGTCATGAAGAAGTAGGAGCAACAGTTCCCTCTCAAATCCTACCCACGGAAAGGACAAAAATGTCAGTTTTACCTGAAAATACACCTGTCTCACCTGTTTACTGTCTTAAAATTAGACAACCTTCGTAACCATGGTTCCAAAACAATCTTACTTCCCATCTATTGGTCTCTGATCCATTCATTGCCATGATCAGGACCTACCCATTGGCATGAAGTGGACCAGGATTGGCCCACCATCAGGAGACGAAATTGAAAGTTTAATCTGACACCTCAGTGCTTAGTCGGGTGCATGGAGAAGAGGGTACCCTTTCATTTTTAATGTCTGGTGTCAACCCAGTCACAAAGCCTTTCCCTCCGCAGATTTTTCCCCCCGAGAAGCTACTTAGAAGTCGAGGAAGTCATTAATAATGGCCGGTTACCCGCAGCTTTCACGGCGACTGAGATTATTCTGACATCACCGTGGTGTATGGTCTTATGTTATGTAAGATGGCTTCTGGAGCTCAGCCTCTGTAATGACCTCATGAATAATTCGTGAAAAGTGCTCGTGCGTCTCTCGCCATTGATTTTTATTTCAAGGGCAGCAACCTGCTGTTACCTTCCTGTGAAGTGTCATCGACGGCTGTCTCCAGCCTCCTCCCATGTCTCGCTCACCCTCCCACCTCTTGCCTCCCTTCATTCTCCAGTTCTCTTGATGTAAGTTTAACTAATGAGACATCTTAACAGGGGATGGTACTTAGGTCGTAAACAGTCTTGTAGTCTTACTTGAACTTTTATTAGGGTTATAAATGTCTGTGTTTACAACTTTAATTTTTACACTAATTTTGTTTTATTGAAAGGAGTAGACTAGTTAACTAGAAAGCTGGGCTTAACTGAGGGATGTCTCGTTTACTTCCAATCTAAAACACAAGTCGGGTCGCTTAATGGCGGCATTGTCATGTGACCTCTTGGGTACACTTCTGACGCAAGCGTTTGTGTTTAGTCTCTAAAGGGAGGGCATCGGAAAGCCGGTCTACACTTGGTGACCGTGCCATAAAATTTTGAATCAGAGAAGAATGAGGGAAGTAAAGCAAAATAACGAATGCTGGTGTGAAAGAGAAGGTTACAAACAATATTATAGTCACGTGACATCTGCGTTCATTGATATGGCAATTATTATCGAATAAGTTATTGGGACGATGGCATCTGTATGGAAAATGTGAAAGAAAATGAAAAAAAAAAATCTTTTTCTGCGTCACTTGTGTTAGGACCTTTTTTTGTACCGGAAGTAGAATTTTTACAGATTCTCACACAAAAACGAAGCTAGTGATCAGCATTCTGTTTTCTCAAGGGAAGGATGCAACCAAAAGAAGTGTGATGGCCTCCTCACTGGAAGCTTTGCCCAGACTCCAGGCTTGTAGCAGACTGCAGGAGTAAACCAGGGTTACCTTGGTCAGCCAGCAAGCCTCCCAGCAGACCTCAGCATCGCTCGACATTCTCCTTGTCAAAGGGTCTGCTTGTTTCCTCAACTTGGTCCACTTTGTTTTTCCTCTCAAAAGTACGCAAAACCGTCATCAGCATTTTCGGAGCTGTTTTCCAAACAGTTGTAAACAAATTATTTTTCGAGCCAACACTGTAAAACGAAGTATTTAGAAAGTCATTATCCATCATTTAGTGCCAGCTTCCTAGTTTTCTTGCCGTTCCATCAAATTTAAAAAATCTAGCGGTGTTTTTCATAGTTCATAGTTTATTTTGAGGATAATACAACTCACTTTAAATAATAGTTTGGTTATTACAGCATTTATATTGTTAACGATAAAATAAAAACTAATATCTGCTCTAATATTTGCAACATTTATTATATAAAACTATTACAGCGTGTAATATAAAGAAGCTATTTACATATTATATAAATGGTATGGCATAAGGGCAGTCATTCAATTCCCACAATTCACGCGATTGTCACCAAAGTCTGCTTCGTTTGACCTCTGACCTCGTAGACAGGATGCATTTTTCAGGAGACTGCGCGCGCGTCTGTCAGCAGCACACCGTGGTGACAAAGACATTTCGTAGCCTGGAGTAAATGTCTTATTTATCTGGTGATTATATTTTTTGTCATATTCCCTGTGTGACTGCCTCAATAAATGTGTTTTGTCAGGTGTGCAGTCAGTCATTTCATTTCCGGTGTTGCGAGGCGGTGCCCGCGGTGCACTGGATGCTAATGGAAGCAGGTGACAGCAAGAAGGATGGCGGGATGCAAAACACATTCCATTTTCATCAGTTTAGTCTACATTTTAATAGCATGTACCTTCATCATAAATGAAAGGGAGATAAAAAAAACATTATGGATGAATGTGAAAAATGCATTTTATTTGTTCATCCACTGCGTAGTCAAACACAATTTTTCGGGTCATTTGTCACCGAGATAAACAGGTACAGAGATGGCTGCTTACAATAGGAAAGTAAAAAATATATATATAATTCTGTGTGTGTCTGTGAGAGAGAGAGAGAGAGAGAGAGAGAGAGAGAATAATGATCTCATCGGGCACACAAAGACAGAAAGAGAAAGAACATGTGTTGGTCAACAAAAATGTTGTTGGCAAAACAGTTGGCAGCACTGGACTCTTAAATCCGAGACTTGGAGTCAGATGAGCTGACTTCACTGTTCGCTTCTCAACCGGCTTTTCTCTCAGAATTCCAAGATTGTCTTCCCCTGCTTACAGTGGACCTGTACTGTAACTCCTCCCGCGTTTTTTTTTTTTCTCTCATCTAATTCTTGTTTAAAAGACATTTCGATTGATTGCAGCTTAGAAAGAGACAAGTGGGCTCGCAGAGAGAGTGAGTGGGAGAGAGAAAGAAAGTGAGACAGACGCGAGAAGATGTTAGACACAAGGAGAGGTGAAAGGTGGGGAGGACAGCCATGAGGCGGGGGATGCTGGGAGCTTTTATTTTTTCTTTATCTTAGGGATACTGCTTTCATTTATCCTTGTAGATAAAGGATACTGCTGTCATTTGTCCTCGTCCTTTCATCAAGAGTGGATGTTGTTGTTGTTGTTGTTGTTGTTGTTGTTGTTGTTGCTGCTGCTGCTGCTGCTGCTGCTGTTGTTGTTGTTGTTGCTACTGTTGGAGGTGAAAGTCATTGTATTATTTCTTAACTAAAATTAATTCTTTGATATGTTTCCCTCGACCATAGTTCTCTCTCTCTCTGTGAGCAATTTCTTCAAGAACACAAGATGTCAAAGATTCCATTTTTGATGCCATGTATAAATGATGAGTATGTCCAGGAATGGTTTTATTTCCAGCAAAAATATCTGACCACAGCTGAGAGAATAATCAGTCATTTCATCTTTGAGACCACAAGAAAAGAAACAGTACAGGAGCCTGTCAGTCTCTTATATCACAGAAAAATCGGAAACTGTGGCTGTCAGTGAACTCCTGCTGATAACATGGAGATGCAAAATTATGTTTTCTTCCTTTCTGATTATTTTCCTATCTGCTTCAGTTTTCCCCGCACATCGAAACAAATTTTATTTTATTTTATTTTATTATTAATAATAATTGTCTTTTTTTGTTTGGTTCTGGAGTCTTTATGCTTCCGTCTGCCTTGGATTGAAACTAAAGGAGATTTTCATCCTTTCTGAATTCGATGTGTGGCAGATATTGAGGTCTTCATTTCATCATAGTCATCTTCGTCACATCTAGTATCATCACAAGTTAATGTCTGTTATATATAACTATAGTTCTATCAACCTTTGCTTCTCCATCTTTCGCATAATTTCTCACAAAGAAATAGAACAAGGCCGAGGTTTGCAACTTAATATCCGATTTAAAAAAATAATACATGTACTAAAAATAAATATATTAGTTGTTTCCGTGGAAAACGTTTCTGGGATGGATCCAGAATGTTTGTTATTATTTATGACCCGCATGCTTTATCATCCATGGAACATATAAATGACTATAAAAGCGTTCTCTCGCCTGTCTTTTGTCTTTGGTATCCATGAGACTAGAGCTTCTGTCTTATTTATCCATGTGTCTAGATCGACTCTCTTAGTTATCCATTCGTCTGAGTTATCTGTCCAGAGCTTCTGTCTCCGTTATCCAAATTGTTTCAAAATCCAATCTCATTTTTCTCACTTTCTCTTCACCCGCTACCCGTTCTAATGCGGGTACTTATTAACGACTGTTTCCCTTTTTTTGTTAAGTGACCCCCTTCCCATAACACCACAAACATGGTGTCGTCAAACTGTATGACGTCACGAGATACCCGTCAACGGGTGATCCCGTGTGAAAAACCGAGACTGGCTGACGGTGAGGTAACAGAATAGTTACACGTGCACAACGAATACCGACTGACGACCGCACGTGCAGACGTGTGCGTGCGCGGGACGCCGCTGTTCTATCGATTGCGCCCACCTGGGTTTGCACCTGATTGGCAAGTTACCTGCCAGCTGTGACGGCTTATTCCGGACCGACGCCTCTAGATGGATGAGGTTTAGGCGGGCCGTCTCGTTATCTCAATGTCTGTCTGTCTGTAAACATTTGTGCTTCGCTTTATAGTCATTTACGGAAGGATATGGAGACAAAGAAATCCATCCATTTGCTACATTACACGACATTCCACCCTCGACAAAAGCCTTCTCTACATCGAAGGAAAAAGAATGTCCTCCACGATGTCACTTGATTTTCTGGCTTCACAATCCGGATGCAAGTGGGTTTCGGGACATGCGCACACTGGCAGGAAGGTGAGACACGCAAGGCACGCGCCACTCAATGGCGGGGAGGGCGCGGTGCCAGAGCCCCAATCAGCCTAATGCTCTTCCATTCTTAGCCGCAATGTCCCCTGTGGATGCCATGCTTTGGTCTAATGTCCCTCACACGCTGACCGCTGCCCCACGTGCCAATGCAGCTGCATTGTGGGAAAACATTGGCCCAAGTCCTCCCCTCCCTTCCCCTCCCGAACTATTTGCCCGCAGCAAAGCCGCCGCCATTAATCTCGGTGCTGACGATGTGATTTTTCGCCTCGTTCTGCGAGTTTTTTCTGGAAATGTCCAGTGTTTTCGGTGGGCTAAAAACTGTGGAAAAGGCTTCTCCTCTTTCAAATATATTTCCCGAAAGTCTTATTGCCGTAAAACACAAAATCACGAAATATCTTTGTGGATGGTTTTTGAGTCCAATCTATCAAATTCCAAGAAATGTGGGCCTGAGGCTGGAGATCGATAAGCATCCATATGCAGACGCGCTGGCCGGTGTGCAGAAGACGGTCGAGCAGGCATGTTGCACATCCATCTTTGTTTTTCCAGGCCAATTACATGATAATGGCGTCCTGCTCCCCAACATCCAACAGGAATGGGAATCATCTTGTCATGGAGAAGTCCAATGAAGTCGTTTCTGTGAAGGACAAGATGACATGAGGAACAAGTCTAGTCATGTCTCACTGATGCCGTGTAAATTAGTCAACACTGGACAGTGAACAGTCCAGTAACAATGTTAGGCGGGGACAGAGTGTATCCACAGACCCACGAATGAGGAGACAACTCGTAATGTCCACAAACACTAACAAGGCAGACAACTCGTAATGTCCACAAACATGCTACACCTCAGTGAGTCCATTAGCACAGTTTACGAGGACCAGAGTCCAGACATACCAGCAGCACGCTAGAGTGTGGACAGAACCAAGTCTAGTAACTCTTTAACGGGGAGATAATGACGTCCAGTATCCCAGCCTGAGTTCAATAACAGGTTAAAGTGAGAGTACAGTTCCTGACTTCTAGTAATACATTCAGATGAGGGTGTCAGTCCTGTCCTCCAGCAACCCGCTTAAGTGTGGACTGTCAGTAATTCTCAATGAAGATCAGGTAGAGAAAGACAGTGTCTACCTGATGGACGACTTCCTGCCTGGCTTGCGAGGACAAAGAACATCAGATAGCATCAGGACCTCAGGCTGATGGAACAAGAAAATGTCAGATCGCATTTGGTCCATGGGTTGATGGAATAAGCAACATCAGCTTGCATCTGGTCTTGGAGCTCACACGTGGACGAGGACAGTCAACTCTGTGTCTGACACCAACGGCAACGGATTTCAAGCAAATATCACTGGTCTGAACATAACAGAGCTACACCAGAATTCAGAATCCCCCCAAAAATGTTTCCAATTGAGATAACTTTTGTTGTAATTAAGGTACAAAAATAATTTTTCTATAAATAGATTCTGCTTGTTCAGCCTTTTTAAAGCAAGTGTTCATATTTTTTTCACATTTTAGGCTGACATGAAATTAAGTCGTGTGGTCTTTTGATGTCGGATTTTTACAAAATAACAGTTTTAATCAACAATCTCTGACAACATAAATCCATGCACATTCATATATCACCGCTTAAAAATAACTTTTTCATAGTTATTAGAATAATGTTTTTGCGGGACTTCAATGGGGTGGATGTGCAGGTGGTGTACAGCCCCGGATGGCCTCAAAGCTCATTTCTGATTTAAGACTTTTGTGTTATCTGATCTGATGCAACAGAGCTGACCTAATGATAGTTCACAATTCCTTCAGAATTTATTTTGTGAACCAGCCTGAAGAAATGTGTGCTCTGATCATGTTTACCATGTGCTTCCTCTTTTCTTAATCAAGTCTTGCCACCCCAAACATCCCTCCTCCTAGTTCATTGCTGAGTGGGCGGAGCTTCAGCATGTTGCTGTTGTCCATCCTTCCCACCGTGCATGACGTCAGATATCCATCCCCGACACTTCAACTATTCACCAACTGAAAAATGGAACGAAGGAAGCTAGCAAGTTGGCCTTGTTGTTCAGACAAAAAGTTGTACATCCATCTCTGGTCAGTGAAAAAGGAGAATAACACCTTATTTCTTATTTTACAACTCCGTTTTATTCATCAACAGTTTATTTTCCAGGCCAGTGTGAAGGCAGGTCACCCGATCAAACAAATAACACATTTTCTCATTTTTCAAGATATCAACAGAATTCAAACTTGTGGCTTGTATTACAGTCTATGATCAAAAAATGTCAGATAAAATATGAAAAATGTGACTGAAAAAAATTCAGACATTAACACAACTCTCTTTCGACTGGTCAGTTTTATTTTGTAAGCAGCTAAAATCAGTTCTTATACTAAATAAACTGAAAAATTAAATTAAATGTGAGAACTTACCAACAATCAAGACGGTGGATGGAGAAAGGTCCGATCAAAACCTTTCCATTGATCACATTGATCACATTAATCACATTGATCACATTAATAATCACATTGATCACTACTCACTCACCTTGGCCATTGGCAGGAGAGTTCAATCCAGTTTGAGCACATCATGTACACAGCAGAGCCCCACGATTTATTTTCTGAACAACAAATTTAATATTTTTTAAATTCTACATCTTCAGAGACTGGTAATAATCCAATGATAAATTGCTATTCAAACTTTTCACATTCAAATTTAATACACTTTTTAAATGAAAGTTCTACGGTTTTTGGATTCAGATTAAAGCTGTTTCTCTCCCCTAGATGAGGGAATTGCCTCCCTCTAAATGATTTACTCACACGTGGGAAATAAATGCAGAAGTGAAGTAGACTACAACCACCACAACCTCTGCACGCCGCGGGCTAAAAGGGATTGGGTGTTGTCATTGCAATCCGAATTTATTTTATGTTATTTATTTCCCATCCAGTCATTTGAAAGAAAAAAAAATAGTTCTCGTTCGTGTATTGATGCTCAAAATGTAATAACAAAAATGTACAGAGTGATGGAAGGGGAAAGAATGTTCACAAAGCTATCTCACAATCACAGGGTGGATGTAAAACACTCGCCAGCGGCTTGGTTGCTAGCGTGTCTCCGTCACGTGACACCTACTTCTCCTGATGTCGCGCCGACCTACGGATGAATCATAGAAAAAAAAATTAATTAAAACAATCCAGCCCGATCACTTCATCTTACTTCCATCGGGTTTGTCAATTAAAATTGCAAAAAGTTATGATTTTTTATGGAAAGATGCATGTTCTTCTCAGAAGATGAACAAAACAGAAAAAAATCTGGATAAAATTCGAAGATATTGATGTTTTTGAATTTTCAAGTTTTTCTGAAGTACAGATGAGTCTAAAAGAGAAACAAAGATAATAAAAGGAAAGAAAGAAACAAAGAAACAAAGAAAGAAAGAAACAAAGAATACGAATGATTATGATGACGACAACGACGATTTTTGGACTCATTTACACACGACTTCTCATTTGCTAAAATTCAAATATTTCTTTGCTGCCAAGAAGTATGTCTGTGCATGCGGTGTCGTCGTCTGCTGGCTGGGGCTGAGGCTGGAGGCTGTCATCCCCACAACATCCACCCGCCAGAGTCTGAGTACAAGGCTAGGAAAACAACAGAACTCCTCTTTTATGTCCTCCACCTAATCAAACACATAATTACCCAACAGCCATCTTACCTGTCACCACCTGTCCTCCTCATGGTCCAAGTATTGGTACAGAAGACCTGGTGTCTCCCTCCCCACACCTCTACTGACTTCACAGCAAAGGTCTCTGTCACCTGTAGTTACCGGTTCTATTCGTCCGTCTGTCATTTGCAAAAACGGGTACAAATATTGACTGTGTTTGCAGATTATTGTTAGTTGTATATTTCTAAACGATTTTAAGATAAAGATATGCTTGATGGGTAGAATCGTATTTGTCTCTTGTTACAAGTATTACTTCGGTATATAGAGAATGTCTGTTTTAAAAACAATCCTGTTACAAATGTTAGAACTGTACTTTGTTTGTGTGTAAACATGTTGTTGCTACTGCTGTCTGTCACGTGACCATTAAGTACTTGTTTACTGCTACATTTCCTCTACCTTTTCCTTGTTTGCATCAAGACACACCTCGCCAAATGTCAAGGATCAAAAGATTACAGGTTGATGGCTGCTACTGATGCTAAATGGGTTTTTTTTTCATCCCAACAGCCGTTAGACACAGGTTAGAGAGGAGCTGTGTTCAAACCTCATCCTTCTCTCTCTCTCGCGTGCGTTCTCTCTCTCTCTCGCTCACTTTGTTTCTATTTTTAGAATTCATGTTTGCGTGTGGTGTGCAGGGAAAAACAATCGAAGAGTTTATTCACGCCCTAGATATTAAGATATGTCGGAGGTTTGTAACAGGTAACAGTTGTTTTGCGCGAATATACAATAATTTAGTTTTTTTTTTATTCTACCTGCAGGTCTTTGTCTAAATATGGCGCAGTCCACATCCGCAATCAACACAAACAACTCAGTTTACATACCAAACATAAATATTTTGTTTTCTTTGGAATGAATAGCATCAGTACAAAAATACAGTAAATCTCTATTTCATATTTCAGTCAAACTGTTTGACTTTCCTTTGAGCCTCTGTCTTTCTCTCTGTTACTTCTATTAAGTTTTTAGTTGGAATTATATCTTTTATGTTTGTGAGTTTGTTTGTTTGTTTGTTTGTTTGTTTGTTCGTTTGTTTGTTCGTTTGTTTGTTTGTTGCCACATTGCACACTCAGTCTATAACATTTAATTCATTCCTCGTCATTGCCATTCTGTCTTCATTCAGTTATCGTTGCCATGGAGCTTCACATCTGTGTCCATCATCAGATCCCTGACCAAATGTTACAGCTGGAGCTAATTTGTCGATGATAAAGACAAAATTACAAGAATAGTAATTCCTTCTGCTATAATTATAGGCTCTCTACTTGATATCTGTCTTTCTGGCTCCTTCCAGTGTGTCATCAGTGTGTCATCAGTGTGTCATCAGTGTGTCCTCCATGTGACCGAGAGCCTGATTGGCTCCATTGCTACTGTTTCCGACCGGCCTAATCCGGTGGTATTTTTTATCTCCACATGTCCTCCCAACTACAAACAAACTCAGGGATCATAAACGTCGTCCATGGAGACATCTGTCTTGTTTACAAAACTTCTTTTAAGCAGCGACTAAGCCCTTGATGCCCTCGTCGCCTTTGTCGGGTAATCCTGAGGTTAAAGGTCCACGCGCTCGCGCACAGTTATTTATTACGGGGAGGAAAACGGATTATTAAGCAAAAATATCTAATCCGATATTAACATAGAAATACGTGGACATTGTAGACAAAGAAAGAAATTTAGCTGGGATAGTGAGAGAATTTTTATTTATTCTGACAATTAGCATCCTATATCAGATTAATAATAGTTTGTAATTTACTAAATTATCGAAACAAATGATTAATTAGCAGAGTATAATGACAGTTTCACCAATAATTACACACAAGCGCCCTGTCCTGGACAGCTGCAGGAAACTGGTTGTTGCACAGGAACCATGTCCCATATCACGAAACGGAAGTGACGTCAGCATATGACTTCTGATTCAGTTCGCGCATGTGAAAGTCTGCAGTGTCATGGGGACCATGAAAAATGATTGACTGACCCCTGTGTAGTCTGCCTTGTTGTCTCTGAAGTCTGCTCCTAACCTCACGAGTTTGTTTTAGACCGTTGTTCTAATTATAGAATGTCTCGCTAACCGGGTATCTCGCACTTGTAAGTAATATACATCCTCCACCCGACTTCTGACCCGAATCGCTTTAAATTAGTCTTTAAAATTATATTTGAATGAAATTGAGTTGCATATGTTCATTTTTTTTGTACAGCGCTTTGTCCAGGAGAGAGAGAGTGGCGGAGGTCACGTGTCTACCCGGGTACACGCTGTGATGTCGTTAATTTGTTTTGCTAGACTAGATCCTGGTACACAACAGGGAGCCCATGCGCCTGTCACTGAAACCCCAGCACCGTGTGAATAGATGGTGAAATGAAATGTGTTTCGTATGACACACTCGGGTAATGCCCTTTGACCTATCTGATTTCCTCGCTGCCAGCTGACGGAAGATGTGAGAGGACATCGATACCCAGATGTACCTGATACCGTTGCCGCATCTTTCAACCACAGATTTCAACTCACGTGCATATGAACGACAAAAGAAATATAAAATTTAATGGAGATTCCTTCCTGGTGACTTCCTGTGAAAAACTTTCTGTTCTGCCCCGGCTTTGAACACGTTGGCAATCACAAGGATTTCCTGTCACGTGATACGCAGAAACTTTTGCTGATATTGAAACCCTCGCCATGCCGGGTTTGTTCAGCTGTTTGTTTAGTCGTCGTGTTGCTGGGTTGTGTCTGCTCGAGTGCACATGCGCAAACTGAGCAGCTGTCAGTCGCGACGAGCATGTCACGCAGCGCGGCTCCAACAAGTCATCTGCACCTTGTCGTCACGTGACCACTTGGACACGTTGCTGCGTCTGTGACACAGAGAGAGAGAGGAAGGAAGGAGGAGATTTGAAGTCGTGTGTGGATGTATGAGCGGTCCCCTCGGGTACACACCGAGTCTAGACGCCGAGGACTCATTACAGGAGCGAGACAGGAAGTGTGTGAGAGGAACCTAATGGCAAAGTCTTCGTTGTGATTTGGCGGGTCACCCTCCTCCGCCGGACGACGCACCGGAAGTAGTATTATGTGCATCACCAGCGAGATGTAAGTCACTGCGTACTTGCACTTGCTACGACGACCACGACACACCACGAGACCTACAGCTGTCTGACACGCCCCGCAGCTGTCCAGCTGTCCCACCCGCCATGTCCAAGCTCCTCGCCAGACATCGGCGCTACGACGTCAAGAGCTCGAGCTTCGAGGGACCTTCTGCTGTCCCGCGCTATGCACGCTCGTGGTCAAGGTTAGTCAACTCTTCCTCCTTCTCTGTTACCATCTGTCCATCACTCTTTGTTCTGTAGTACCACAGTCTGTTGTTTGACAACGAATGATTTACACATGCGACGGACCACCGGTGAGTGTGCATGCAAGCATAGGGAGGATGCCCTCCTCCAAGCTGGGTTGACCTCTGTTGTGTGTAACAGTTATTTAATTTCTGATTATTATTTCATTAACTTTGTCACGTGGTAATTAACAAGCAGAGAAGCATGAAGTGAGTGGTTAACCCTGTTCAATAAGATTCACAGAGGGAAACACAAGGTTTGGTGTTTGTGACAGGTCAAAGTGATTTAAATCGGAGAGTTGTCGGTGAGCCTGAGATGTGTGATGAATGTGTAAATGTTTGGTGTCAATACACCTTGTCACTGACATCAACACAGTGTCACTGACACGAGATGTGTAGGTGGGTGAGCTGGTGCCAGAGATACAGTTCCGGACATTTTTTTTTTCGTTGTTATCGGCTCAGAACTTTTAGTTTGGACCTCATTCTCCCTCGCGATCCCGACAACCATCAGTACAGAGTTGGGTTACTAGACACTCTGGGCATGCGCGCCAGTCCACCGGATCTTGACGTCATACCAGTACCAGGGAATTGTGGCAACGGCAGTGAAGGTTGTCTCCCTTCTCCCCCATTACTCCCCCTGTGCTATCTTTAGAACAAACATAATTACCAAGTCGCCTCCTGTGAACGCTCACACATACCCACCCCTCCACCCCACACAATCAGCTTCTCAATGCTTCGCCGCCACGGCCGACAGGAATGTTTGCCAAAACACTGCGCGCGGTGGCGCTGCTGCTGATGAGGTTTGTAATCTGTGCTTTACAGAGTTATGGACCTTGTCTGGCACCAACACCACAAACACCTGCCGGCGGCCAGACAGTTGCCGCACAGCTTTGCTGCCTGTGTTCTGCGCATGTCTGGCCGACATCAGCATCACATGACCGACTTGTAACGATGGACAGCGAATCACCAACGATGGCATGAACTTATTTGTAGACATAAACATAAACATGCAAATACATATACAGGGATACATCCATACATATAATTATAAAAATTAAATTACAGGGTTATACACACGCACAAAGATACATGTAAATAAATACACATACATAAATAAATTTGAAAATAAAATGGTATAATTATTGTATGCATTGATACATCACAAGATCGGGTTGATTTTTTGTTGTTTTTTTTTTCATTTTGTTTCGTTTTCGGTATTGTCCTGTCAAATCTTGATCGACGGGGTCCGGTGGCGAAGTACACTTGCACGTAGAGTCCTGATGTGACTAAGTACACTTGCACCTAGAGTCCTGATGCAGTACTGTGTAGTACCTGTGCTCCTACACCTGTCTCAGCCTTTGATGCCCTCGTGAAGCCTCATTGTCTCCATCGGAGTCGCGAAGCTTTATGGTCGACCTCCTGCTGCCATCCGTCTGTCAGTCCTGCTACTGGTCTCTCGGCTTCTCCGCTTGTCTCTCCATCACCCACTTCTTGCCTCCCTGCTGCAGTCTATCTTTTTACATTATCAGTGCAAATCATTTCCTCCTCCTATTGTTTCGCCCTTGTTCACCCTATTACCGCCCTTGTTCTCCTTGTTAACGCCCTTGTTTTAACCGTCACCGGCCTTGCCTCTAGTCTTCTCTAGTTTTATTATTTCATCTCCTCCCTCATTCTTTTTTTGTTATCTTGTGAGACTTGCGTGGGATTAGTGACCACGAGTCTCGTTCATTGTCGCCACTAAAGCTGCTTTCGGCGACGGATTGGATTTGATTGAAATTGAGATTTTTTTTTTTTTTGGTGCTTTCGAAACTTTTTCTTTGGATGGAGAGATAAGCCATATTGCTTGTTCAATATTCTTTTGTTATTTCCTTTCACCGTCACTAAAAGGTTTGTAGTTGTTCCATCTGTCAGAATATTTTTAATTGCAATAAAAGGATGCGGGTTGTAAAAAATATGGTGGAAGAGGTCATGTCGGTGCATGACAAATGCAAGTGACTGGCTGAGGAAATTAAAAAATACGTGCGGAAGGTGATTAGTGGGTCACCTAGTAAACATGCAAACAAGATTGAGTTGTTTACGAGTCCTATGTTGTACACAAGTTTAATAAAAGAAAGGTGAAGGTAGTCTCATAACAATTCAGTCGTAGGGGAGACCTTAATGTTCTCAGAACTAGACGTTTGTGATGGCTATACCAGTTTCCTCCTCCTTCTCATCCTTATCTTCATCAACCCTCTATCGATTCAGGTACCCATTCCAGACACCTGGGTCATCGTCTGGAATTTTGCTGCCACACGGGTATCGAACCGGCTCGTTGTCGGCTTCAACGTTCTCACTACTCGGCTATCCACGTCTCTCAACTGCTCCCACAGAGCTCTTGTACAACTCGCACCTATAAATGTCTTTCCATCTAATCATCGTAATGAATATGATGAAAAATAGTATGCTTGAAGATGATCCGTAGGAGTGACAGACTAGAAATGATGCTGTGTCCGGACAGTTCTCCGCAGGACTGACGATAACATCAGCAACAGATGCACCATCGACACTCTGCAGGAGTGATAAAATAGTAGACTAGATAGAAGAGGGTGATAATAAATAATTGAATAGATAGTGCCAGATACTATCCGCAAAAATAATTTTGCGAGGGATTTGCTACTGCGTGCGTGTTCGTGAATTAGCTTCTGGGTGACGTGCTTCAAGAGCAGCTCGTTGCCATGGTGAGGATGAGCAAACTGTCATGTGACGCACCAAACTGTCTTGCTAAGATCCTCTGAGATCCTCTACGATGGAGGGAGGCAGAAAGAGGCTCAGGCAACGCGAAATCCCGGTCTGAAAACACTCGTCAGTGGCGCCATCTAGTTTCCCTCCAATGCTGCGTCTAGCAGACGACAGACCACCACGGACGCCGTTACAATCACGCGCAGAGAGTAAACAACTGCTGATAAACATTGTGATTTATATTGCTGTCCTATACACTGTCTCTTGTCTGCCGAGCATCAGTTGTTGTCCCACGTGACAGCTGCAACAGCTGCAGAAGAGATTTGTAGGAAGATGGGAGGGACAAACACATCTATATCAAGGGAGAAGTGTGTGGGGGATGCTGGGACATTGATGGAGGAGGTGGTGAACAAGGGTCAACTGTGTTTCACGAAAAAGTTTGAAGCCACGTGATCTGAAAGTCAAATAGAAGGGGAGAGAACCTGTAAACACAAAAGGGATCTGGCACAAAGTTGCTGAATTATTTATCACGTGGCTGAGACTGAGAATTTCAAAGCACGTGACCCCCTGTTGCTCTTTCCCTCGGCAAGGAATTCCTGAATTTTGCCATAAGCAGTACTGATAACCAGGAGGGAAAAACCAGAGAAATAACAGAAGAGAAAAAAATAACATGGGAAGGACTGGTGAAACTACTGGATGCTATCTACACAAATAACATGGAAACTTCGAGAAATTAGTAAACTTTTAGCAGAAGAGGAAATAATAAAACGGTTAAATGATCAAGTGTCATGACAAGCGAAAAGAATGGAGGGGAAAAAAAAAGTCGGAACAGGAATGAAGCCTGGAAAACAATGACTCGTATTACAGTCTCTCTCTTTCTCTCTTTCTCTCTTTCACTCTTTCTCTCTTTCTCTCTTTCTCTCTTTCTCTGGATAAATTGCCATCAAGTGGGTCATAATAGGGAGCGTGAATAGCCTGTCGGTGGATGTAGGAAAGACATTTCCGATCGTTCCACCGCCGGTCATCATTCACGGACTTACAATTCTCTGGATAAACTACTCGGGGTCAGGGCCGGCCTCAGTCTGGCTTTCCTGTGTATAAACACTGACAGGATACGTAGCTTCAGGTCCATCGGATTGTATGGGTTGTTGTCTACATGCATGTAAACAGACTTCATGCCATCAGCTGGTGTTATATTTATGTATTTCTGATAATTAAAAGCAATATTTTTCTTCAAAATGATTACCCACAAAAGCTACACACACAGTTTAAATATGTTTATTGCATAGACAAGTTTACAAATATTGCACCTCGCTTCCTTTAAATGAACTTTTGTGATATTTGGTTCTATTCAACACTACAAAGAGGTGTCGTCCACACATGGTTTCTTTAGTTTATAAAGGAAGTAAAAAAATTATTTACCTGCCTTTAAAGTTTAATCGTAGTAGGGAGACCCGCCATTTTGAAATCGGAAACGGGGAATGGGAGTCTCTTCAACCAGGGTTCGATTTCGCGAGAAGGCAAAGAGGCAACAAAAACAGATACAGGGATGTCGGTCCATGTCATCACACGCTCAGCATCCTGTGGTCACCGCCAACCACTCACCTCACACGAAGAGGCAAAGCTGGTGATAAACATGGTCATAAACACGGCCATAAACATGGTCATAAACATGCTCATAAACATGGTCATAAACATGGTCATAAACCTCGTACAGAATCCGCAGGAGACTCGTGGCCATACGGTTGTCATCTTAATCGGTTGGTAAAGTAGCATCCTGTGATGAAATGAGTTTTGTCCGTATTCAATAAATATCGTGTGACTTCCATGAGACACAGTTGAACTTAGCAACATAAATATTTCTCTGTGTTCTGATTGGTTCAACTCATCTCACATTTCCCCGCCGTGTTCTGGTTTTATGTCCATATTTCTCGAGTTTCGCGTCAAAACATGAACAACGAGGAAATATCAAATGTTGTATTCGGATAAAAATAGAATTTAGTAGAATTTACCAGACAAATTTCATGTACGATTAAATGACAAGTAAACTTTTTCTGTTTACGACAATTGAGTTACTATTTAAGTGCGTTGGTATGTCTGGGCCCGACATAAAAACACCCAAACATACCCGTGCTTTAGTCCAGGGAAATAGCTTAACTATGCATCTGAATGGAAACAAATGATGACAGGGAGAAGGGTTCCCAGTCACTTAATCCCCAGACACTTCATCCCCGACACTTCATCCCCGACACTTCATCCCCTAGACTTTTAATCCCCACACACTTCATCCCCAGACACTTAATCCCCGACACTTCATCCCCAACACTCAAGAACAATTTTCATATCATATTGTTGAAGAACATTAAATTTACTAGCTTATATGAACTTTAACTAATGTTGTAGATGTTCAAATGACGTTGAAGTTAAAAGCATGATTTGAATTTGAATTTCAATTAAATTTTTCGCTGACTTCATAATTTTTATAGTTAAGGATTTAGTTTAGGGATTAAGTGTCTGGGGATGAAGTGCTTAGGGATTAAAAGTCTAGGGGATGAAGTGTCGGGGATGAAGTGTCGGGGATGAAGTGTCTGGGGATTAAGTGACTGGACACCAGGGAGAAGAAAGATAAAAGATGAAAGCGAGAGGCAACACAGAAGTCTTGTTTATCTTTATCTCCCCTTGGTTGTTACCCCTTCTTAAAGGAGGACAATGGCGAAACAACTTTAATGAATTTGTAACATCACACGACCTCGTCCTCGTGTTGTATCATAAAATTCCTGACCGATGATGGAAAGCTGTTAGACACGGCAGATTGTCTAGAATGGAGCCACAGTGACTAGATTGGCCTCCCCTGGAGGTTTAGCCTCATGACACATTTAAATGATGAGAAAGCCATGACTGCCTGTTGCCCATGTGAGCGATGTGTTCAAACCTTAGACCAAGTCAGAGAAACAGAATTAAGATGAAGGCGGAGGTACCCGGGGCTTGGACAGACCCCGACTATGGCGGTGATGTCAGGTTCGGAGTGGAACCCAGTGTCATGGAGACAGACTGCCATGGTCAGTCTCGAACTCCTACAGTCAGAGGTCGTGTGAATTCACTTCATGTAGGCATCGCCGATCACAACGATCGTCACGGTGGGCTGACCGCTGATGGCTGATAGAGGCGATCGATAATGCCATCAATGAATGCCAGAGCGAATTGACGAGCTGGAACCAGAACCTAATTAAATCGTCGATAAGCTGAACGAAGAAGTAACTTTTCAGTAACTTAATGCTAATTATCATGTAAATAATCCCCAAACGGCCATGATCTCAACAGGTCGCTGAATATGGATTGTCAGTTTTTACTTTTTAAAAAATCTACGATAAAAAGAGAAATAAAAAACCTGCTGGACAATCAGTGACAGAAGAACTTCAGGACTTCGTGATAAATGTTGTTTGACTGTAAGTGCTCTGTGGTTTAATTTAAGGATGCAGAAGGTGAATTTCCAGGAATATTATCCCCAGGCGCTGAAGCAGATGTGGTTTCCATACATAAAGATGCCGAATGTGGCTTTTATGGCGATTTCTTTGGTTTGCAAGTGAAACGAACTGAATACAAAATCAAATCATCCAGAACCAGAGCCACATCTGCGTCAGACCTGCTTCATTTTGTTTTCTGCCATGTCCGCTTGCCATCTAGTTATTATTGTTGTTATTATTGTTATTATTGTTATTATTGTTATTATTGTTATTATTATCTGATGTCTTCTCGCATGTGTGGCTGTGTGCCGCCATGTCTGCTGGTCTTGTCATCTTGCAGTTTGAGGCTTCGCTTGCTGGCGACAGACCCTACACAATGAGATGTGATTGGCTTATTTACATCCAGTGATTGTGACTGGCAGGCCAGATGGCAGGTCTGTGCCTGCCTATCAAAGCAATATTCAAGAGGACTGTATACTTGGAGTAACGAAACGCTGCGACTTGGGTAATGGTGGTCCGGCGGACCCAAGGTCTGTTAGTGATTGCTAAAGGTCAGAAGTCAGACCACAATCAGCTATGATTCAGTGCTCCTCCCTTTCCGCCCCTTCTCTACACCGGTCTCTCTCTCTCCCTTCTCTATTCACCCTTACCAGTCACTTGATCCTGTCAATCACTTTTCTCTTTCCTCTTTTCGTGTGTAAAGGGTTCATTGGCGGAGTTGAGGGAGGCGTGGTGCGACTTCTATGCGTGTGATGAACCTTTGGCCTCGATTATTGACAGGTATTCAATTATTTCTTTTAAAAAAGTAATTATACAGAGAAAATCATCATGTTAAAACATTCCAATATTGTGGCTTCCTCACTTCGTCTGTTGGATCCCACGTCACGCAGAGCTCTCTGCTGCTAATAAGGCTACGGCGTATGAGGTAGACTTCTCTCCCCTGACTTCTCTCCCCTTGTGCGAGGTCGGCAATGTTCCTCCTTCTGTCACCCCACCACACCCCATGCTGCCATCTTCCATCCTTCCCT
>SRHC01003864.1:0-11101 GCA_004794325.1 Pomacea maculata
CATACCGTTTGAGAAGCCCACAGATCGATCTTTGTGTTTTGCTGTATGAAAAACCCAGTAGATATAGCGTACATGTGTTTGCTTGTTATGTGTTTCCCTGAAAAATTAAAATATCCTGTGTATAATATTTTTTGCTTAATTCTGCCAATTTACATTAGAATGGAACAAGCCGTTTCTACAGCAAACAATCAAACTAATTAAGTGTCTGCGGCAGTTACCACTACGATCAAACCCACTGGACAGAAAACGTTAATCGCTAGGAAAAACTTGTAACTACTTACATCTGCCGCTGCAAGAACATCTGCAGCAACCCCACATAGGCGACCCAGTAATCATCCAGGCTCATCAAGCTAATAGCGTTGTTCCACTCTGCCGGGGTGTTGAGACTGGCCAGACGTGTCCCACGTGACAAACAAAAGTCAAACGCCTCCTTCCACGACATCTCAGGCGAAGGCTTCTGCCAGATATAGCAAGAATTTTCGAAATAAAGTTGACCTACTCCACAGCGAGGACTAGAGTATGAGCAATCAGCTTCGTCTTCACTGCCCATACAGTCAGAGTTCAGGTTACAAGAGAAGTGACTGCTAAAGTCGGTTATGTTTACGCCAGAACAGTTCCACCTACCATCTGCCAGCCTCACCGGAAGTGAAGACTGGTTGTGGATGCTGAAGAAAAGTCGAAATCCTGTGTTGTTACCGTATTCGTTGCTGTAGAAATGAACGTATAACGCACGAGTTTGATACAGTTCGGGGAGTATTGAAGCTCTTTTGCATCGTGTCCAAGAAGATTGATTTGAGATTTTGTTAAGATACAGTTCCACACCGTCGACTGGGCAATCCATTGGCGAGTTACCTTCAACATCGATATGAAGAGCAGACACCATGACAGCACACTGCTCAGGAATGTCCACTTTGACCCAGCTGTCCATGAGCACCGGGTACGCTTGAATTCCGTCCCAGTTGGGTGTTTGTATGTAACCTGGTAAAATGCACCTCATTATACCCATGTAAAACTTGACTATTCCAAGTAAAGATTAGCTTGTTACTAATACAAGCTCAAACTATAAACATTAAATAGTTTCATTTGTACATACTGAAATAGAATTTCTAAGCATTAACAAATTTTAACAGTACGAACATGGCTGCTTAAACCTGTTTGACTGAGATAGACGTACGTATGCAGAGAAGCTAGACAGTCGTATGTCGCATTACCTCTGTTTTCCGATGCAAAGACAATTTCAAGTTTTGGTCTCTGGGTGACAGGCACTGCCGTAAAGTTCAAGGCCAGTTGAATGACTTGGGACTCGAGCATCACCACAAAAGTCATCACCACGACATTGGTGAAGCTCCACAGCTTTCTAGGGATGTCGTTGTCGCAGGAGTTGATGAGCCGCCGTGACGTGGTGCCTACGTCAGCCAGCACGAGCTGGAAGGAGTCGCACTTGACATTGATGGAGATGATGTTGATGAAGAACACCATAGACGTCGGTGCGGTGACTTGGATTTCACAGGACGACAGTCGCGGTAGTTTGTCGCTGGCTTTAGTTCTGATGTCGACAACAACATTGTGCATGGAAAACTTCAAGTTGTGAGATGTGTTCAAGCAGTTAGTCAAGCTCTTTAATGTTAATGCTACGAAGAGACCATAATCAAGGGCTTGCGAAGATTCAGTATTGGTATAAATTTGACGAATGCTGTAAGTGTTTTCTGTGGTAATGTTGGCGTTGTAAACAATCTTCGTCGATAAAGCATTCAGTGGACTATATGTCTGTTTATTGTCGATCATCTTACCGTCCATAAAACTTGTAGCATTATAAACATAATTAAATGAAGTTGAAACGCTCGGCGTGTTAGCCCCATAAGAGCTGCCAAAAATGTTGTCGCTCAAAAAAGAGGTTGTTTGTTGGTAAGCATATGTCTCGAAGACTCGAAATATAGGAGACAAAACCAGCCAGAGAAGCGAATTGAGCGGAGTCCCGACCTTCATGACTGACTTGTATATACAGCCTCTGAATTCCTTTAAATCACAACATCATAGGACAAATAAATGTAAACAAGACATCAATACGAAAATGTTATATTTAAAACTGTTCGACAGATTAATTAGAAATTAAAGCGCAACTGGGGAATGCTAGCCCTATGTCGGAAAAAGCCTGATGCTAATTGTGCATCAGGAAGTGGAAGTAGATTTGTAAACATGCAGCAGTCGATTCTAATACACGGAAGTAACCGCCATCCTCCACAGACTTCAATAGGCACAGAAAAATGACAACCCCACTGCATGCGATAATATGGGATGCTGCAGAGAGAAGGGTGGTTGCTACCCGACTTTCGATCCAAGCTGCTGTTGCTGAACTTAGAGGCCATCATTTGTGAGGGCGATCGTTATTATTAGACACAGACGTACGTACAGCTAACCTATGCTGTCCTTAACATTTCTTTAAACCAACATCCCATCAGCTGCAGTATGTCATCAAATCCAAGCAAAAAGAAACGGAAAGTAAAGGCCATTTTTAACACGACAAATATGAGTTTGACCAAGTTTGACAGAGATAAGACGTTTGTACAAAATCCTTGCCAGACTTGTCCAAACATTTGTTTTACATTTGTCCGGTCAAAAAGGACCTTCAGTCACAGTATTGTATCCTAAGAGTACGTAGAAGAAAGACAGAAGCAAGGAACTTGTTGCGCAGCTCATTGACAGCTTGCAGTCCACCATTTATCTATGTAACTGTGTTTCAAGTCTTTGCGTCAGTTGTTTTGTTGACCTGGCCTCTCATAATGACCAGGACAGCAGCAACCTTAGACTACGATTATTTCAACACACATAGCAACACAGGAAACAGAGACTTTTGCCTGAATCCACAGATGTGTCGCCATAGGCAACGGTGACTGCTGCTAACATTAACGCATATACCGTTATTCAGACCTAATAAAGACCGTTATTAACTTCACAATAAGACGATAGCAGTAAATGGACCAGCAATGTTTACAATCGTTCCACCACCTAAACCTATTTATTGCTTCCCTGTGGGAAAATCACAAAAAGACAAACCGAAGATGCTCCTTCTGGAAGTTTTCAGGTTTGGCTTCAATCAAATTGCGGTTGCCTTTGTAAAGACCACCTTTTATACTATTGAAACTTAATTTAGAAATAGAAAAGAAAGCAAAAATAAAAATACCCTATTTGTGATTTTAGACAAGGCTAAAAACCTTTTTCCAGAATAATAATTTTTTGACATGCAAAAACCTCCCAACTCGCACGATGAGAAAATAGTTTATCATAATATTGTGTCGATTGTTGCTGAAGTTTTAGTTTTTTAAAATGCTCTTCTTAATGATTATTCACGTCTGAGGACTGTTTTATTTGTCAGGTGAAACGTACTGTCTTGTCATCCTGATTGCTCTCTGATTATAATGAAGTCTATTTTTAAGATGGGAGTAAAATTTTTTTTAAATCATCTTTCACTGGGTCTGTATTGACATTAATTAATTTCTTCTTACAGTGCGCGAGGAAATAATTATTGGCTAATTGATTGCACATACGGCTCGCTTCGGGTACGGGGACTCTTGGTGACTTCAGGCAGTGTTTACAACATTCCGAAACCGGGTATGACCGACCTTTCCATGTCTCCATATTGTATAAAACTAAAACTTTCACTAAGACAAGCTTTTCGCTATCGTGAACATTTAGAAGTACCTAATAATACTGGCAGATGTAAGGCAGGTCTGTTATGTAAGAGTATACATAATATTTTGCGAATAAAATTGTTAGAACTCACACACCACAAATACTCTTGCACCCAGGCTAAGCCAGTTGCAGGAGCATCTCTCAATACACAGCACGTGATGCTTGCTAAACACTTTTTTTTACTGGAACTGGAAAATGAAAATTCTAATTGCCATCTCTTCATCTTGACAATTTAAAAAGAAAAATATCTTTGAGTTAAGAGAATTATGTTCCGTAATTGGAACCAGTTGTTACACTGTGGCATTTTCTAGATGCAAGCTGGTATGTTAAAATGCTCATCTTATTATTCGTTTAGTTATAATCGTACGTGGAGAATGCGTCCGCCTCCCAACAACATTATTTTATTTATTGGCTACCTCCCATACTGTTTTGTTTCCTTGACTGTAGTTGTTCAAGTCATTTGAGTTTTGTTTATGAATTAATTCGTTGCTTCAGTAATTGCCTTGTGCTTTTTAAAGTTTGTTCTAAAGTTCCTAAACTACTGCAACTATGTTCAGTTGTTGTTCTGCATCTGTGCAACATGCATGTTCTCAGTTCCCTAATAATCTATATCCAGCAGTACCGTGTGTGTGTTGGGGTGTGTTGGGGTAGGTTGGGGCATCCATCACGGCATGCAGCAAAAAGTCTGTATCTATTTGCATGCCACAGCTGCTAAACAGGTACTGTTTTTCTTTGTACCTACTTGTCTTGCTTCTTATGAACCTAACAGAGATATTTTCTGCCGAAGTTGGCCATATTTTAATAATTCCCTCATTTGTAATTTCCCCTGTAAACGTCTAAGTGTATTATTTACTGAAAGGGTGGGTAATACCCACAAAAATTTAAAAAGCTTACATTCACTATAAATAGATTAAACTACACATGTTAAGATATTTCAACTTTACTTTTTTTAGTAGGATTTTATGCATTTCTTTATCTTCTACGTGGCAGCAGAGCGTCTCCAAAATTCTCTGTACCTGCCATTTAACGGTATGTAGCCCACTCCATTTAAAATGTTGATTCAATGCCTAAGTATATGATCTGCAGCAATCATCATATTGATTGATTTATTATTATTATTTAAATATTTCTTCCATGTTCCCTGCTCCTCATCGCCTCCCTTACACGCGCGCACGCACAGAGAGAAGAAGAAGAGAGGGAGAAGCACGTATCTTCGGTCTTAGATTCTCTCTCTCTCTCACACACACACACAGACACACAAAGACACACACAGACACAGACAGACACACACAGATACAGACAGACACACAGACGCACACAGACACATACGCATACGCGCACACACACACACACTCTTACGGGAACAATTACGACTATTGACTCTTGTATTCATGCAGTTTGGTTGTCGAGAACTTTATTTACAGTTAAACGTAAAAATGCTGAACGGATGAAAGTCGCATTAATACAACTTATAAATGCACAGCCATGTTTATCTATACAATTGGTTATCAAGCTTTACTAAAGCTTACTCCCGAGATGACCAATATTTATAATGTAGACCTCAAGGTGTCCGACAGACAGCGGTGTGAAGACCCACATGAAACTCTCGATGTTTGAATACAAGGAGTCCAGCAAATCTGTGAGTGTCTTCTAGTCCCATGAAGAAACATCGCTTAGATTATTGTTTTCAAGAGGCTATTTTTCCAAAAAAGCAAATTGCTTGTTTCTAAATCAAGTGGCTGACTTTGGAATATAGTCCCACTGATTTAAAATTTATTTAGGAGCTTTGACTGAGGTTAGAATAAATAAAAACGTACAAAGTTAACTCGACAGACTACCATGAAGAAGTGGCTTGGTCTGGGGTGCAAGCACTTGTTCTGTGTTATTATTTCTCCTTTTTTTCTTAATTGTGTAAATTCCCAAAATATATTTCCCATTGAGATAAGTAAAATTGTCCATTTGTCAGAAACTGTACAAATTTCAGTAGCAACTTTAGCAAGGTACCCCAGACAAATCCAGGCTCACCGCGCGATCCAAACACAAAAACACAATCGCTCTTGCTGTTGTTCTTTCTAACGACATCCTGTTCACAGAACAAGATGTTAATGAATCACACAGTTCAAATCTACTTCTCTAACCCATTGACGAAAGCAGAGCATATCAATTAATAATTAGAACTATGCATCAAATCATCAGACGATTGCTGGTGTCCATGTGATGATCAAGCAGAAACTGCTTAAGAAAGTAAGACTACATGACTGCTTTAAGCTGATGTAAGGTTTAAGGCAGTGCGATGTACAAAGGAAGAAAACGTTTTAATGTTGTGGAAGGCTGTTGATCACTAGGTTGAAAGCCGTGGAGAAAAACAACAAGGCCTCAGTTAAATTAAGTCTTTCACAATACCGAGAATGCAATACAATTAGTAGTAGTAGCAGTAGTAGACGAGGAAATCGCTTTCAAAACAAGTAACATCAGATTCTACAAAAATATGTTCAAACACAGACCAAACAAACAGTTATACAGAGCAACAGACAGAAATACAAGGTAGAGAAAGAGAAAGGTGCACACAAGCATGTCACAACAACCCTGCATCTAGAGGATGACAGCAAGGTTGGGGAGCACCGGCAGTCTTCTTAATCAGTCGTATCGTAGAATATCTGGCCATAGCTCAGTCTAATATTAAGCTTCAGACACAATAAAACAAACTGCATTCAAGCTCGTATCTCAGCTATCCATTTGATAGTTTAATAGCATTAGACTGTTGTGAACAAACTAATCTGCAATTTCCTTCTTCGCGCTATTTCTTTTCTCTTCGATCTGCTTCTTGAGCTTTGAATGGCACCAAATCATGGGCTCAACGGCAACTCTCCGCGCTTGGGCTCGAAAAAGTCTCCAGTAAATAAGACATACACACTAATATCAGCTGGTTCTTTTTTTTTCGGACGAGAACCCCTTTTGAATTAAGCATGTTTACTTTGATAATATTCTCATAAACAAAGTCATAAAATACTTCAATATCAAGGTCACTTGTGCCAGGACACATGAGTTCCAAAAGCATCTAACTATTACAGCCACCTCCCCATCCAATACTTAGAAGAATTTTTTTTCAGCCAGTTAGTGTGGCCAATACATAGATGGCCGATAAGTGAAGATCATCTTCAGCAGATGCGGGATCGTCCCCTATAGGTGTGCAAACACTTGGGTTTCCTTGGAAGTGCTGGTCCGTAGACAGGGTGCTCTCCTCTCAGCTCTAACTTCCATCCTACGCAATTCTTGCAATCGTGATTTGATCAGTACTCTATTTAAAGGCGCGCAAACTCTTTCTTACATAAAAATCCTTTGTTTCCAGTCTCACATTCCTAATTAAACTTAACATTCCTCTTTCCCCTCCAGTTACCTGAGTACTGGTGATGAAGAAAATAACATGTTCAATACCTTGGCTCGGAAAGGAATTGCATCCATTCCATCACACAGCGTCTCACTCCTTAGATATCTTATTTGGGAATGTCAAAACTCAATCCACTAAAAATAGCCGGGAGACATGTGAACACTTCGTTCACTCCCTCTGTTACGTAACTCATTCTTCCCCAATCATTATAACCAAGGGGGACAACTCATGCTCACTATAACTGTCAGGGGCAATAACTCTTGTCCTTGACAACAGGCAAACTATAGAAAATTGTGTTGGAACAAATCTCAGCTTGTTTTATTATGTTGACAGTTATGTAACAGCCAGCATGAACATCGGTCTATTTGTTCCAGTCGTGTGACATAGTTTTTGATTCATCTCTACTCCATTCCAAATGTATTTTTTCTGTTATGATATGGAAATCTGTCTACCATTCGGGTGTCATTCGCCCTAGTAAGGTGACCAGACGTCCCGCTTTAGGCCTCGTGTCCCGCCTGCTCATCGGGCGGGACGCCCAATGTCCCGCTTTCTGGCTTTCTGACAAGTCCATCAAATGTCCCAGTTGTCTTTAAAAATCACTTTTTTCGGCGTTCTTTGACGGTGACGACACCATCATCGGCACGTGTCCCGCTTTCGCCCCCGAAACGTCTGGTCACCTTAGCCCTAGACATGTTCTTGCACTACAGATCTTTGCTAGTTGATGAGGATCTTGGGGCAGGTTTTGTTATTAACCGAGATTGACATTAAAAAAACACACTCTCATTCCAGAGGGTGGCATTAAAGAGCACATTATTATCACTGAGACTGGCCTTCACAATCCACTATTATCACAAAGACTTGCATTCAGTAAATGTATTAGCTCAGAGAATGGCAGTCAAAAGACATTATAATTGCCCAGAGACTGGCATTAATAAACACATTATTAGCCCAGAGATTTGCATTCAGAACACACTATTAAGCCAAAAATTAAAAATCAAATATAGGCGTTGTCGTAGGATGCAAATAAAAACAAATTCTTTTCTAAAGAAATTCGAAAAGATGATTGATCGACGTGAAATGCAAAAGTGGTCTCCAACATAAAAAATATCGCGATTATCCTATTATTTATTCTTTTATAGTTCATATGTTATTTGTTTGTGTTCCTGTCCCTCGTATGCTGTCCGTGTTTCGTTCTTGCTCTTAAGCGGTAAGAGCATGCTCCTTAGGTGTGTATGTGCTTTACAAATTTTGCGTTTTATTATTATTTATTAAGTTATTGCTATAAAAAAATGTATACACTTAGAAACAACAATGTTTTATAATATGTTTCATAATTAATACATAAAACACGAGTTTCCTTAATATCTTTATAAGAAGGAGTTGCAATTTAAACATACCACTATAACACTGGCATTAAATATTCCCGGCAATGTAATAATAATACTACGCTGTGCTATTCCTGATTCTACAAATTTTCATAAAACCATTCTTGAAATATCAACATCAATCTTCTTGAGTCAATCAATTTTTTAATTTAATAACTGGCATTATTACCGAATTTTTATTGTCATATTTTTGGTATCAGCGTTAGATTCTGCAATCCTCACCGAGGTCGTGTTGCTTTGAGACAAATAAAGCTTCATTCGTCTGGCTTCCCTCTGACGCCGTCTTCGCTCCTGTAAGGTGTTGAGCGTGTACAGAAACGGGTTCAAGGCCGAGTTGACCGGCAAAACTACGATAGCCATGGCCACGTTGACCTCACCAGGAATGGACACGCCCTGAGAGGCCAGAAGGGCCACAAGCCCGATGGGAAAGCGACACAAGAAGTCTGTCACAGCCACGCTGATGAGGCGGCGAGCTATGGTTAAATCTTTGCATCTCTTGGTGCTGTCGCACATAGACATGCTGTTGGTACGAATAGACCAGAAAATGAAAGCCTGTCCAATGCCTATCAGCATTAACAGTACGAAATTAAGACCCGTTAAAACGTAAAACATGTAATCATGGCCAGCGTAATTATTACGAGTAACAGGAAGGGGAATACAGATTCCTGTTTGGCCGTAAAACTGCCAGTGTGACGTCATGGGTAGTAGAGGAACCGAGGCTAGAGTTATCCCTACTATCCACGCTAGCATGCAGGCCATGTGAGCCGACCTCTTGTTAAAGTGAATACCGATAAAGGGAAAGTGAAGGACGAGGAAACGATCCAGTGTGATGAGGCACACGATGAAAGCAGACACCTCGCTGGCCAGTAGAGACAGAAAGCCGGCCATCTGACAGGCACCGCTTCTCTTCCACGTGATGTCATTCCACAGGTACGAACCGTGATACACACGGTCAGCGACGCCAATCATCACCAGGTACACTCCCATAATAAAGTCAGACATGTTTAGGTGTATGACAAACACACCAAACCCTAACTGACTAGAGTTTCGTTCCAGAAAGACGCGATAGATAAAACTACAGACATTACCCAGTAAACTCATGGCAGCGAATACCGCCAGTAGTGCCCGGTAGAAATCTGATCTCAGCAACGCCTCACAAGATGATATTTCGTCATGAGGGGAATGGCAGTTAACCAGATTAAAGTTTTCTGGTAGCATGGCTGGGCAGCAGAGCTTGTAGTTGTCTGTGAAGACAGCTTCTAGAAGGTTAAGGCCCCTAAGCAGGTCACTAGAAAAAACTTGTACTGGACATCCACGAAGATCTACAGATCGTAGGTTTAAAAGCAGTTGAAAACCATACCCAGACACTATGTCCACACCGGTCTTAGACAAATTAAGGACTTCTAGATTAGGAAAACGGCTGAAACTGCTTGGATCAAGTGTATTTATCCGTACATCAGACAAGTCTAGGTAACGAAGTCGGGTGTGTGAAGTGGGTATTACAGACATTCGCGGGAAAATAGACGCTAAAGGATTACCTGAGAGTTTCAAACTTTTAAGATTTGGCAAATATTTTAACTGTCCACTGTGGATAATACTTAAATTATTTCCTGTCAGGTCAAGAATACAGAGGTTAGGTAGGGAAAAATCTTCTAGTTCCTCCAGGTTACAGTTTTCCAGACTGAGGTAAATAAGAAAGCTGTTGTTCTTTACACTTCCTGGAGTCATGCCTGTTCCCTTTGCATCGAGATATCGCAGGGATTGATATTCTTGAAGTTGAACCGCCTTGGTACAAATGAATGCAAGTCCGAAACAGGTGCAAGAGTGTGGACAGGTGAGGCCGCACGTCAGCTCGTCGTCGTGCTGCGGACACTGGTTGAAGCCGTCGCACAGGTGTTGAGGATGAAGGCAGACGTGCGATGCGCGGCATCGGTACAAGCCAGGACACGTGTACGTATCGCAATCCTCTTCGTCTGAGTAGCCAGGACAGTCGTACACGCCGTTACACCGCAGATACACCGGCAGACAGTAGTACTCCACACCTGGACACTGGAAATGAGTGTCTGGACATGCAGTGGACTCCGGCGAGTCCAGAAGTTTCACTACAAGCTGGCCTAAGTTGTCAAGATCCACGATGGCCGGGGGTAAGATACCTTCAGTTGTAAAGCCTCTTTGAAGGCACTTTGCCTCGTCCACACCGTTGACGCACTGCTCTATACCATCACACCTCTCGCTCTCAGAAATGCACTTACACGAGAAAATATATAGCATAAAGATCATCTCAATACTAGCTTCTAGACAGAGCTCAAAAAGAAACTGTCCACAAAATTATAAGTTGAATATAGTATGACAGAAAGCAAATCAAGTGATAAAATGTACGTTATAAGCATTTCAACAATCAGTGAAAAGAACATTGTCCAACTCTTTACCCTTACTCTAGAGTTGGAAAGTTGTTGGTACGTCTGTAAATGACCGGAAAATGAAAGCCTGTCCTATGGCTAAGAGCATTAAGAGTACGAAAATTAGGAAATTGTGTGTGTGTGTGTGTGAGAGAGAGAGAGAGAGAGAGAGAGAGAGAGGGAGAGAGAGAGAAAGAGGATGAATTATGTATAGTTACCTGCTGATTACCGCAGTCATA
>SRHC01003865.1:0-11096 GCA_004794325.1 Pomacea maculata
AACCCTGCCAACCAAAACATCAAGAAGCGAAGGTGGGGCTGGATCGGTCACAAGAAAAGGTGCTCACAGGCTATTAATTCACAAACCATGTGGGTCTTAAAAAGAGAGTTGAAAACATCGTAGGCTAGGGGGTGGGCAAAGTACGGCCCGCGGATGTCTTTGAACCGGCCAGTCTGCCAAAAAATGTGAAGCGCACTAGTTTTCTGTCTTTTTCTTAACCAAGGTTCATTTTATCATGGATTTGTATAGGTGGATTGCTGTATGTCTGCCAAGATCTACGCTCAGCCTCTTGCGAAGTGATCCGCTGTTAGTCTCGGCGAGCCGTAACAAAGAATGTGAATAAACCGAAGCTATGTCGTCTAAAGCCTCGTTTTAGCAGTAAACTGGAAAAAATCAGCTGCCAGCAGTCCATAGATATTAGTTCGTGATTTCAGTTAATACGACTTGTCGTTAAGAATCGGCAGCAGGTAACACAGACAAAGTACATCAATAACAATGCGGCTGACGCGTCTGACGTAGTCGTGAGAGAGTGTCGGCTGCGACAGCAAGTCGAGCACCATGACTATTCGTTTTATTTTAAAATAGTTCTACCAACATTTACCTGTGCTTTGACACAAATGTATCATCGGTAGGTATCAGACACATTGCAGGCTTCGTGTGCTTGAGTTTCTCCCCACCTTCACCACATATGTAATCATTTGACATGCAGTTTTGATTACTGGACCGCCGCATAGTTTAGAATTTTGAGAGCGGCCTGCGAAAAAAAAAAAACTTTGCCCACCCCTGGTTGGTGGTCAGTGAGGAAAATCACCAGCCAGTGGACGTGTTGTCATGATTGAGGTGGGTCATAAGGTCAGCCCTGGGACGTCTCTGCCCTGCGTCTCGTTTCCAAACCTTTAAAGCGGTATCCAGACCCCGCAGATGCTATTTGACCCCAGGGAGTCGTGGTGAGAAAGCGGTGGCAAAGGTGTTATGGAATAAATTCACATGAAGTAGTATCCGCCAGGCCTGCTTGCGGATGATGTACAAAGGGTGACTTTAAGCTTACAGAGGAAATACAAGCAGCACTGAGTCCTTTGTAGTTTGTTCAGGCAAGGAGGCCAGTAAATAGGGCGTTGCTGTAGTCCAGAGAGAGTGTGAGAGAGTGTGTGTGGGGGTGTGTGTAAAGAGTGTGTGAGTGTATGTTTGTGTATATTTCAGACGGTAAGAGTGTTGTTCAGAGATATAATGTACGTGTGCTTGTGTGTACCTGTCTGTGCGTGTGTCTAAGACAGAGATTTTTATCTAGTGTTTCAAATATCACATGTAATTCGTGTTTTTAAAAGGAGGATAAGTTTAACAAGCCATTGCCAGATATCGTCGCAGTAGGATGGGAAGCCTGCATCAAGGGCAATTTCATCGGGCCTCACAGGTAAAATCCATATAGACACTGAAGCACATATACTTATTGTAGTCAAGAGCCATTGTGTGTCGTGTAGTGAAGCTAATTTCATTACAAAGACGAAAGAGGTAAAATAAAGAATTAAAAACAGACAGAAAAAAGAACAGAAACCGTCAAGCTCTAAGGTTTCACGTTTAACATATTAGTAGGTTAACCCTCGAAATAGGACATAGAACCTCTTCTATTTGATCGTAAACAGAATAAAGATCACATAATAACTCAAGAGGTTGGAAGTAACAGGCTTCCAGGTCAAAAAACATTTTTTTTGAAAAACCTTACCAAGTGGTGCACGAAGATAACTACTCAGCCTGCACTAATATTACCTCTCCTCATTTTACTTTGTTGTGATTTTACAGGATGAACTTCAACTTCCATGACAGTCAAAATGCCTCATGTGACAACAATGGTAGTGGGAGCATCTACCTTAATCTTGATTTCCGTAGGGAGTTCAGTGGCTTTACAAATTCAGTTCTTTGGTTCACAGCCCCTTACAGCCCAGGTAACTGTAGCTGGTCACACCCAAAAACAATAGGAGCTCTTTCACTAACACTCAACGACTACTTTGAAATCACTCTCAGGATTCTCGTCAACAGTATAATGGAGGTAAGTAATAATGTTTCGAGGGAAGTAATTAAATGTATGAAATGTATTTTAAGGGAGGTGAGTAAATGTGAGAAATGTGTTTGAAAGGAGAGTATAGACGGTGAGAAGAGAGGGAGGTTGGTAGTAGCTTATTTGCATGCATCGGAAAGAAAATTAAAAAAAAAGTCAAAAGCCTTATAGGCTACCTAGGTGCATGTAAGAAATGGATCGTATTTCCATGAACTCAAATGAGTGATGAATATTACAAGTAAGCTCTCTTGCTGAACATTTAAAACACGATCAGCGTTTGTTTGGGGACTTTTTAAGCTGCTTTTGCATTTTTTAACATTTTTTTTTTTTGCTATGGTTTGATAAAATGCTATACTTTGTGAAAAAAAAAAGAATAATAAATCACTTCAGTTATTTTCAAAAAAAGAGATAACAAGGAGTTATCGTTTCTGTTTTTCCCTAGTTCATTAAAAATGATATTTCGAAATTCTTTAGAAAGGATTGCAAAGCTTTTGTAACATTCCAGACAAACCATCTGAATCACTGGTGATTACTGACATAATTGACGTTTAGTGTCTTAATGTAGATTACTTTCCACTAGCTCCTAAAGATTACTTTTTTGAGTTTCATGTTTGTGTACAATACCGGTTTCCCAAATAAATGTCTATAGAATACGTTGAATTTTACATTTCCGTTCTGTGAAAAGCGTTAGCTGTGTCAATACCTTCTTTCTTGAGAATATTTTCTTGTTGCTAGCCTCTCTACTCCATGAATTAATTCCACGAAGATACTGAAATATGTTTTGTGTCCTGCTCCCAGTTGCTTGATCTTTAGAATTACATAAGAGGAAGGTACCTATTAACCCTACCCACTCATCCCGCAATAGACACTCCAACTGGATGATAATACTGTTTGCACAATATTAATTACTGAAAGGGACAACTAATAACAGGTTAAAATAAAACTTGCGAACATATCGTAATTTTAAATAGATTGAACTACAATTAGATAACTTAATGGTTTAAATATCGTTAATTGGATGCTTAATTAATATTATGTACTAAATTTAAATTAAATGTGTACAGTGCTTAAAAAAAATCAAGCTTTGTTTTGCAGGTTACGCGAAATTAAAACATTTATTAATTACACAGAACAGGTTTACTTCTTATCTTATCAGCACAGAAAAGTTAACTTGTCATCATACTTCTACAGATTATATACAAAAATCGCACGACTCATCAGTTCGATCTCCTATCAAACAAGATAAACCTGGAAGCTGACCACCCACCTGGAGATCATACGCGACGTTCAACTTTCCTACGTGGACCTTGGCAGAGGTTGTGGCTAACGTTTGAATCCAGATTTCAGGGCAACGGATTATCAAACATCTTAGAGAAAAGGACAGTCATTGCATGACCCCCCCCCTACTCCGCCAAAAAAAAAGTGACTTAAATTATCACACTTCACATTTCTTATTCTATAGCTATTTTAAATTTGTTTGAAAGACCATGATTTTTTCAATGTTTCTCAACATCTTAAGTGAGAATAATCACTTGTTCGACCGATTGTAAATTTTTGGTGTGAAACTGGCATCTACATAGGGAAATGTGCTTTACTAATTGTTGTAGTTATTGTAAAGATTAGGAAATAACCACACAAGACGTTCGAACGTCCTTTAATTTTTTTATTCTTAAGATTAAATCTCTAAACTAATTGTAATATTCTTTCACTGCGTTGTGTATAGTACGGAAATGTCTACATTTAAAAATCAGGAAATTATAAAGACATTGAAAAAAAATCTAGTTCTATAATTTTTTAAAAAAAAACACACGTTCTGTAAAACTGGTTGAAGGGAGGTAAATGCTGAGTGAAAAGTTTGTCTGCTGATTGTCTCCCTTTTCTAATCCTGTTATATGTCTTGCAGTGAGTTGTTTAAAATGAAGGCAATTATGCGACAGGTGAATAGATAAACATTCAGATACAACCACTCTCCAGACTCAAGATCCTTTGGACAGGTGTTAGCCTGAAGTGACCTAACTGTCACAACACTGATGTGTCCTTCAACACATTTCAAGTCGGACAGTTACACACGGGAGTGGTTTTCTCATTCATTTGATATGAGATACACGAGCTGTGATGTTTATTAACCGTTCCGATCTTCATAGTCAGCACAGAAAGATAGGGTAAAAAGGACAAAATATAAGTTAGCAATAAAATGATGACAAAATCTTTAACGTTAAAGATTTTTTAAAAAAGGATAATCACATTTTGTAAGATACTTTCTCTGCATGTGTATTGCCAAGCGGCGATTAATGTTTAGTAAAATGGTGACCAAACCTATTCACATGGTTTTGTTACAATAGCCAGCTGAGCCTGCATATCTATCTTCTTGGAATAACGAGTGGCACTTCTTTTATGATATTTGATGTTAATAGCTACTTGTTTCATCTGTGGTCAATTCGTGTCTTGGGCCTGGGACGATTTGACTTTTCGGTCTTCGGACGAAATGGACTTAGCTGGGACGAAGTGACTTTTGTTGTGTGGAGAAATTACCGGCGGTGAAGCTTTATGCCGAGCCAGCAACTAAAGTTACATCACAGCAAGGCAGACAGACCAGGAAACAGATTTCACATGTAGATAATGAAGAGAATGCACGAGACGAGAGCTGAACCCAGGACAGCCGATCTTCACTGTATCAGTGTCACGTACCAACCGTTGCACCACGGGACCGTGAAATGACCGGCATCAGTTACATTGTCTCTACAGGTGCTACCAACACTCTTGTCTGTGTGTTTGTTTTATCACGACTTGATTACTGTAACTGCTTGCTCGCAGGCCACCCCGTATACATAAATCATAACTTACATAAAGTGCAAAACTCCGCTGTAGTCTGGTGCCTAGAACCAGGATACTGGACCATGTCACTCCTCTCCTTCGTTTACAATCCATCTGCCTTTGAATTATTCAGTACAAACTGTCCATGCTGTGTTTCAATTTTTTGGCTCTGACTACTTCTGGGAATTTTTTTCTCCTTTACATCCCATCTAGACAAGTCAGCTCTTCGTCTGATAACCGTAGTCTCTCTATTCCTGTCATCATTACAACCACGTATGGTTAACGGAGCTTTAGTTACTGTGCTGCAAAACAGAAGAACTCTTCCCTTCCATATCCGACATCTACCCATCATCGACTCTTTTTAAAACGTGCATTAAAAGCGCATCTGTTCTACCATCAGTAAACATTGCTGTCAATAGTTGAGATTATAGTCTGTTGACTAGTCCACCTGACTAGTCTAACGTGCATTAAAAGTTCATCTGTTCTACGAGCATTACTTCTCACACCAGTAAATGATGATGATGTAGTGTTATAGCGCGCTAGTATCCACATCACAAAGATGCGCTCAATGCGCGGTGATCCCAGCAGCCACCAAACTGCAGGTCAAATGAAAACTTCAAATAAGTTTAAACAAGTGAGTCTTAAGATTTTTCTTGAAAGATGCAAGACTAACAGACTCCTTGGTCGAGAGGGGAAGCGAGTTCCACAAAAGCGGGGCTACATTAGAGAAGGATCTGAAACCCGCAGTCTTCTTGTTAGCATTCCCTGACTGAACACTCGGTCGTTCAAGTCTGAAGTGTGCTGCTGAACGAAGGTTTCGCTGAGGTTGGTAACAGCGAATGAGTTCTTGCAGATAGATAGGCGCAAGGTCGTGAAGACAGCCATAGGTTAAAGTTAACAATTTGTGCTCAATTCTCTTCTCCACAGGAAGCCAATGTAGGTCACGAAGTACAGGAGTAATGTGGTCAGTTGTTTTCTTTCCTGCAACTATCCTCGCAGCCGTATTTTGCACTCGCTGTAGCCTCGACAACTCGCTCTTTGAAATCCCCCAGAGGCAGCTGTTTGCATAGTCTAATGTAGAACCGATGAGGGACACAGCAACTGCATTTGCAGTCTTCTTATTAAGACTGGGTCGGAGTCGTCCAAGTGTGAGGATGTGGAAATAACATGCCTTGACCACAGAACTGACATGAGCAGACATAGTAAGAAGATTGTCAACATAGAGTCCAAGGTTCCGTACGGAGCTGGAGAGGGGGATTCTAGCTTGACCCACTTGGATGGAGTCTAGAGAGACTTTGCTAAGGCTAAGCTTGGAACCACATAGCATCGCCTCTGTCTTCTCATCATTAAGCTTGAGTTTATTCCTCAGCATCCATGACTTGACCTCTAAGCAACAATCTTCTACGGCACAGACTGCCTCACGCACCGACTCACTGTCTGTACTGAATGAACGATAGAGTTCAGTGTCATCTGCAAACATCTTACGGTTCACATTATGCTTCTCAATGAGAGGACCAAGCTGAGATGTGTAAATAGAAAATAGAACCGGGCCCAAAACAGAGCCCTGCGGGACACCGCACAGCAATGGAACTGTCACGGAAGAAGCTTGATTGACCATCACCCTTTGTGTGCGGTCACTGAGGTAGGAATGGAACCACTGCAAGGCGGAACCACCAATGCCCACCTCCATCTGGAGACGAGTTAGTAGAGTGGTGTGATCAATGACATCGAAGGCCGCACTCAGGTCAAGGAGGACCACAAGAGTCACTTTCCCTGCATCCGCACTGCACAGAAGATCGTTCATAAGACGCAGAAGGGCTGTCTCACAGCTGTGCTTGGGTCTGTACGCCGACTGGAATTTATCCAATAAGCTGTAGCGGTCCAGCTGGAATGTCAACTGCTGAGCAACGACACGCTCCACAAGTTTCGAAACAAAAGGCAAATTCGACACAGGTCTATAGTTTTTACACAAGCTAGGGTCCAAGTTGTGCTTCTTTAAGACAGGCTTGATCACAGCTGTTTTAAATTGTCTGGGTACAGTGGCAGAGAAAAGGCTAGCATTGACTATGCGAACTATTACAGGAAGCAGAATGTCAAGGTGCTGGAGAAGAACACGAGTGGGGATAGGATCATCCACAGACGTGGTTGGGCTACAACGCCGAACTAATTTCAATAGTTCATCTTCTGTCACTGGTTGAAAGTGAGAGAGGGGCGTGCCACAAAACAAGTCAGTGGTTTGCTCCACAGTATCAACCGAGTCACTGAAGCTGTCCATGATGGTCTTTATCTTGTCTTCAAAGTAAGCACTCAATGTACTGGCAGCGGTCTGGTCATCCATCTCTGGAAGAACAGGCTGAGTCACATCTTTACCCAGGAGACCATTCACAACTGCGAACATCTTGCGGGAATCAGAAACTGCAGAGCTTAGAATATTCATAACATACCGTGACCTAGCTTTGACAATGATGGCTGAACACTGGCTCCCTGTATGGCGATAAATCTGACGATCCACCTCCAGTCTACTCTTGCGCCATTTGCGCTCCGCCTGACACCTGACCTTCTTGGCTCGGCGTACCTCTGGAGTAAACCACGCGGTATCAGGACGCTCAGTAATGCACCTCTTTTTCACAGGCGCAAACTTGTCAAGAAGAGCAGTCAGGGTGCTGTTGTACAGAGCCACAAGCTCATCCACATTGTCAGGAGGGGAGACCAGGAGAGCAGAACGCGGAAGTTCAGTACGAAAAGAATCAGAGTCCATGCCCCACACATTTCTAGTGTACACAGTCTTTCTCGGTAAGCCAGGCCTCGACATGCTGGTAGTAAACAACACAAGAAAATGATCCTAAAGTTGCAAGTCTTCCACAACAATAGACCTAACAGTGTGATGGCCGGGTCTCGCAATAACCCAGTCCAAGGTGTGACCCTTACAGTGGGTAGGGGAGTTGACATGTTGAACAAGATCAAGGGAATCCAACAGCTGACAAAGTCTCTTAGTGTCAGGGTCAGATGGCACATCAAAATGAAGATTCACATCTCCAAGAATTAACAAGTATTTGTTGGCAGCAGCTAGGTTGGAGACCAGGTGAATAAACTCTTCACAGAACGCTGAATTAGTCACTTTGTTGTTTCTAGAGTAAGGAGGGCGATATAGAAGCAAGACATGAAACGTTAGTGAACCACGAGTGAGGGCAAAACTGAGTGACTCAAAAGTCTTGAACGTTTCTGACACCAAAGGCCTCAGAAGCACGGATTTCTTATAAACAGCAGCAATCCCACCACCACATCTATCTCCAGACCTGGGATTGTGAATGAACGAGTATCCCACGGGAGTGATTTGCTTGATAACAAGTTCATCTCCAGCCTCCCTAAGCCACGTCTCAGTGAGCAACAGCAAATCCAGTGACTTGTCAATAATCATATCGTGAATGTCCACGGCTGTCCTGACGACAGACTGGGCATTGAGGAGGCCACATAACAGTTGAGTCTGAACTATCTGACTCTCAGACGAACTTGTAATATCTAGCGTTTCTGATGTAAGGGGGTCAACACTAGACCCATCTTCATTCACAATAGACGTACATTGAGGGGACAGGTCTGTGAACTGGAAAGGGAATGCCGGAGTAGGGGAGGATGGCGGAGGAACAGCAGGAACACTGGTGTCACAAGAAATTAATGAGATGTCAATAGGCACAGGGTTGACATCATTTCCCAACACAGTGGTGAAGGGGCCATCAAGGACAGATGCAATGGAGCATGAAGAATTACAGGAACAGAGCAGTAGCCCCAAAGACAAACTTTCCACAGAGGCAGTAAGTCCTAGAGGCTCACTGGTGCCAGAGCTTGGTGTCAACACTTGCACTAAGTCTGAACGGGAATGAGCAAGTCTACAAGCACGCACTTTCCTCCCACCACGTACTCCACGCACAGTTTTCTTATTAATTAGTCCAAGTTTTCTGCAATATGACAGCAAGTTAATATCCAATACACCAGACACAGTTTTGGCAAGGACTTTTAAGACAGAAGCAGAGTAGTGTAATTGACTCATGAAAGGTGGCTAGAAAGGAACACAAGTGTGAGAGAGACAAAAACTGCTGCTACTAAGCGCATTGAACACCACTGACCCACCACTAACTGACGATGTTTCAAACATAACAAACAGTTTGGTACTCAATGTGAGCACACAAACATGCGGCAATCCTGTTAATCACTAACGCCAGAACTAAAGCAGCACCACGAGAAGCGAGAACGTGACAGCAGCATCAAAACAAGAGCAGGACGACATAAACCACGTATCCATGACAACAGGCAAGAATCATCAGCGACATAAGTGAAACGAATAGATCCAAGATTTAGTTTGCAGAAATTTCAACAATAAAAACTAAGGTCCACAATTCAGAAAATGTGAAAAACGCAATGCTCAGCAGTATTGGAAAAGTTACAATTGTGTGTGGGCACAGGCGATCCAGGAGATTCACAGATCTAAAATACGGCAAGATGGCGCAGACGTTATAATGGAAATAAAATGCTCCAGATAATCGATAGAAGTCGCAAAGACACGGCAACCAATCCAGAGAGATAAAAAATGATATCACAGAGTCACTGAGCACTGGTACACAAAATCTGACGCAGATAAACGGGCAAAGACGAATATTACCGAAGAGATGACACTAGGCAGGTAGTTAAATAAAGGGACATCACTCTCACAAGATAACAAGGGTTATAACAAGTTATAACAAGGTGTCACAAGGGTGATCACTGCATGTAAATTTAACGGTAACGACTCCAGACTATAAGGTCAGTGACATCAGACTGGGAAGATATTAAGTAATCTTGAGAATATGAAGAAATGTTATCATATGAAACTGCAAAATGGTGATCGTCACTTCTGTTTAGTCACTGTAGCTCAATGTAAAAGAAAAAGACCAAAAAAGCAAAGTTGCTCAAGGTATCGACTTCATCTGCCAACATGCGAATGATCTTGATATGACATTGAGGAGGTTCGTAAGAGCCAATCCAACAGATTTGACAAGCTCAACGTGCAGCTATTTTCAGACTGTCTATGACTGTACAAAAGAGCATCGTCAAGTTTGTTCCGGCAACACTCTTGAGATAGTTCTGGACGTCCTCAACGTCTATTTTCGTCCGCCTGCGTGCTCATCCTTTAGCAACATACAAACAATGAAGGAAATCCGCTAACAACTTTGTCCCAATCCACCATTGCAACAACATTAACCTGGAGGATGTCAGAAAATTTCGTGAATTGCTCTAGCATGTACAGTATTCAGGAGCCTCAAAAAGAATGTTTCAGAAGGGAAAATTTTACTGTAGAAGTACCCGGGGTCGATGCAAGACAAACTAAGCGACTTTTAAACGACGCTTCTCCCCTTGACGCCGACAATCTTCAGAATGCATGCCGTAATCCGAGGGGCTACGACAGAGCCTTGGAGTGTGTCACGGAGGTTACCTAAAAATGTCTGCCACTCTTCGCAAGCTACATTCCAACTGCCAAAAGTACAAAGATGATGTATAAAGAGCTCTGCGGTAATATCAGTGTGATTGATTTTGAGTGTCTAAATTCAACAAGTTCTCACCTGTTTGAATGTAGCTACACGAAGGCTTTTGAGATGGGACGTAAGGGCTTAATAACGGATACACTTTGCACGACCTCTCCTGTCCTAGTAGAATGTTTCCTTGCAGTGTTGCCCCCTGTGGATGTCTTATGACTAAATTATTTGTGGAGACTTCCAGGCTTTACTTCACCCCCTCTACCTGCACCCCAGTCTCCGTTAAGATTCCAGAATGCAACTCAGACATGGATATGTACATGTGATGTTGGCGATGACTACATCAGTGACGACGGTGCCACGCTACCAACAGACAAGTTCCTTGCAACAAGCGTTCACTTCTTTCTTTGTCTCATTTTTTGTGCGTTGCTTTTACAACCAGGCCTGACGAGAAGGGGGGACAGGGGGGTCTGGTGTACCCGGGCCCGCGGTTGTCAAGGGGGCCCGGCCTTGGTCAGTGGATTTTTTTTTTCTTCTTCTCCTTTTCTTTTTCTTTTAAAGAAAGGTCTAAGGACAGAACACTCAAGCATTACACATGCAGAAGTTGAGTTTCAAGTCTGTAGAATACAATTTCGGGGTGCTGGGGCCTGTCGTGAGAAGTGTAGTCAGTGTCGCGTTCCACCCCCAGCCTCGCCAGAAGCACGCGCACAGCCGCTCACACAGCC
>SRHC01003868.1:4962-16098 GCA_004794325.1 Pomacea maculata
AGTTGCACTGCTAAATTTAATTTTTCATATCGTTAAACACTTGGGTTTTTTTTACTGCTAACATCAGCAGTCATTGGGCGGGAGTGGGGGAGAGAGAGAATGGAATGATAGAGGGAGATATAAATACATATTCCTCAAACTAGACCAGTGGGTAGGAAAGGAAGAATAATGTGGTGTGGCTGACACAAATGAGAAGACCACGTAGTCGTGTAAGTCATTCACTGACTTCTAGTGATTACAAACACAATACCCGGTATCCCTACATGAATCGTGAGCGGACACATGAGAGTGTCTAAACGATATAAGCCATAAAAATCGACTACAACCTGATGTCAATCCAGTATTAGCTGTGCCAAACGAAGGTGACATCTAGGCGATGGCAGTCCCACACACAAAGTATTTATAAAGAGGAGAGGATGCAGTCATGTGACTGAGTGACGCCTGTCTCCTGTGCTAAACACACCAAACACAAGTAGTGAAACATCACTAGGGAGATGAACAGTTATATTAAGTGAAAAAGAAAATCAATGCTAGTCTACTCACCAAGAAACGGAAATCCCCAATTAAGAAGAACAATCAATACACGAGAGTCACGTGATCGTTTGACGCAGACCATCATTGAGGCGTTCGTCTGTTCTATTTCTTAAAGGTGAGACATTCCTGTTGTAATATTAGTAATTAACTTAGTAAATTATAAAGGTAATCGCTGTAAATTCATTAGAAATGTTTTATGATGTCTGTTACCCGTTCGTCAAATCATGTTGACACACCTGTAATCCACCTGACATTCATCAATTTTCGCTGACTCACCTCGCTCCACTAGTGTTGTGTTTATTATGACTTTACTAGGTTTTATCAGTTGTAGTGTATATTGACTTATTTTTGAGAGATAAGACTGCATGACTAATTGAGGCCTCTTTCTAATATCTTGACATCAGCAGTGCCTACTTTGTGAAATATTATAAAAACAATCATGGCTGACAGATGCAATTTTCTTCCTGAAGTAATACAGTCCCCCAGGATACAGTCCCCCTATTTGCCATATTGTCATGATTTGTTTTTAGCATGACATTGTTATTGTGTGTTCTGTGTCTTATTTCATATTCTGGCTAAAATGCTCTCTGGACTGCAGAAATGCAGAATATGGGAGACAATTGGTGTTGAGTAAACATTTCCTCTGTGTTTGTGACTGTGTCTGTAACCTTTGTTTATGTCTTATGCTTTGGAATACAGCTCTCAGTACACCATATGTGGCCTGCCACACACCATTCACATTATCTTGTGATCATTTTAATAACTCACAGTCAATAGCTGCCTCGTTATCAGAGCGTGGAAGACTTTAGAAGCACCGAGCTTCTTACTTTCTTCACTCTATCATAGCCTTTTCAAAGTCACGTGATCACCCGCGTACTTTTAGCATCTACTATTCTAACACGCCTGGCTACATGGCAACCTGTCTACAATAATTCTTATATCATGTAACAAAGATGAAGATAATAGTTAATAATGATTTTAAACAAAAACCTATATAGAGAAATTCCTATATTATATAAGACTATTTTTATCTTTAGAAAAACTATCTAAATAAAGTTAGTATAAGTAAAATTGTGTTTTTTATATTAACCTCGCTTAAAAGTGTCGAAATAGGTTTCTCTACAACACACAAACTGAAAATGGAACTAAACAATATTAACGGGAATCCCCGAATTAGTAGGCTTACAATTGTCACGTGACCTCCACAAAGACGACCTGTACTGATAACGAGGACTTAACCTAAACAAAAGAGTTCTCGAGTCTTTAGTCTGAAGTACCAAGATAATAAACCCAGTTCATCAGTCAGGCCCTGGTCTTGTACAATAAGGTAAGTTTTATTCGTTAGTAAAAAAGTGTTTGTGCTGTCTAAACTATAATAAAAGGAATTTATATTTTAAACTAGCTGCTGCCGCTGGTGATGTTTCTAATTTTATGGAAAGTAAAAAAACAAACACTACGTCACTGATTAAAAAATAAAAGATAAAATAAAAGCAGCATTTCGAATATTTTTTCTTTAAGGCACAAGAAAGTTGTTATACTTCTTATTCGTTTGTTCATTTTGGGGGTTAATTTTTTTTATCGCAGAACACAATGGACAAGGCTCATGAAAAAAATGCAAATAATCAGCGAAGGAAAAGATAGTTCTCAAACTTCAATTATTCTTACTGTCTTTCAGAATTTTTTTTTCTTTTTTCTCTCCATCCCTTTTAGATCTCACAATTCTTCGACTTCGAAAGCTGTATTTGAAATTTTTGTTCGGATTACGATTAGAAAAAAAACATTTTTGTATGCTTTGTATCATCAGTAACTTAGTTTTCAAGATGGCTGAGCCACACGAAAGAGAGTGTGCCGTGTGCACAAATGACTTCACCACACCAAAGATTCTACCCTGTGGTCATCTCCTGTGTCGACAATGTGTCATTTCCTGGATGGATTCCAAACTTGATGCCGGGTGTCCACTGTGTAGATGTCCTATAGTACAGCAGTCAGATGGAAGTTCGTCCGCCACTGTTGACGCCCTGCCGACAGACTTTGTGATGGAAGCGCTGGTGGAGAGCGCTCGTGTGCTGAGTAAAGATCACCTTTGTTGTGTGTGTGAGGACGTCAGGGCGGACTTCATCTGTATGCAGTGTCAGGACATGTTGTGTACAGCGTGTGCGAAAGTACACAAGAAGATGTCTATCAGCCGTAGTCACGATGTGGAGAGTGTCAGCACTGTGACACCTGAACGTCTGGCTGCCAGCCGCCCTGCACTGTGTGCTGACCACGGCGACAAACAGGCGGAGTTCTTCTGCCGCGAGCATCGCCTCGCTGTCTGCTCAGCCTGTAAGGCTAACAAACATAAAGTATGCCGAGATACAAACTATCTTGACAGTGAAATAAAGTCAGTTCAAATGTCACTTACCAAACTAACGAAGATTTTGGTAGAAGCGGAGCAGAAGCTAGAGCAGGCTATAGGTCAGGTGACGTCACGTCTAAAGAAAATTGATGTCAGCGAACAAGAAGACATGGCGCAGGTAGACAAGTCATGTGACCGTCTTCACAAGCTGGTGGAAGATGTTTGTAACAAGCTGAAGAACAAGTGTCGCAAGCAACATCTCAAAATCAGGAAGTCGCTATGTGACGTCAAGACTGGCCTTAGCAACCGCCTAGGTAAGGTGACGTCACACAAACACATTGTGACGCGAGCGGTGGCAGTGTCACCACGTCCTGCACTGATACACATGACAGAGGCCTTTAAAGACAGGGTCAACAGCCTTGACCTGAGCACTGACCTGCAAGGAGAGGTTAGGGTGAAGCCCTTGTCAAGTGTAGAGTGCTGTCAAGATGTTGTGAGACGGATACAAGAAGAGCTTCTGATGTTGAAGCAGAAGACAGAGTTAAAGGTAAAATTTTATCCTTTTTAATCATTTATAATTTTTTAGGTTTTTTTGTAACATTTAAACAATATTTTTGTTTGTTAGTCATTTTCCTTTTCTTAAGAAACCTTTTTTCCCTTACTTGTATCAGCAGCTAGTGACAAAGCGAAAAATGGAGTTATATGTAGTGTGTGTATATATGTGTGTTTCAAAACAGAGAGAGAGAGCACCTTTGTCATATATCCAGTGTTATCTTTCCCGCTGAAAACTTACCACATCGGGGTGCATGAGTTTTAACAAGCAGGTAGTCAGAATCTTTAAACCATCTTAAAATACATTATGAAAACAGTCCGGTCATGTGACATGTATTCAGGAAATGTATTATTTTAGGAAGCATTGTAATAGTTTCAAAGCATACTTTCCTTTTGTAATTTTGTGTGTGATACCTAACACCGATACACTCAACCATTACATTTGAACTTAAATGGATACAACAGAACGTGCGCTCAAACACTTACACACGATTTAACGATAAGCAAGTTCTATGAGAATGCTCTTGTAAAAAGGTTTAAGAGGACACAAAGTATCTACACAACATCACTAATTGTTCATTACTTGTTTCTACAGTTCTCACAGTAAAGAGAGGAAATTTAACTGTTATACATCTTTATCAACATTCGGTTGTGACTGTTGTTTAGAGCTTGAAATAAATGTCAGGACTAACACTGTAACTAGCAAAACCCTGATCACAAAAGTGCATATCCCATTTCCTTACATAAAAACTTAAGGACACACACACACAGTCTGTTGTAGTTTCATTAAAATTATTTCAGAATGAATGTTTTATTCAGTCATAGCCTGTAAACTCTTGAAATTAATGTAAAGGTTAATGTGTGATATGATTTAATGTATGGGAAGACTTCCCGAAGGGTATGATTGTAGATCTCATCATAAAAAATAATTATCAAATACAACTCTATAATACATATAATAATACCAAAACATTTTCAGTTAATACTTACAGTATACTATAGATCTGTTAATAATTTTCATATACAAGAGAATATTATTTACAGTTGAACCCACAGCGACCAGTCCTTGTGTTCCATGACAACTGCGGAACCAACATTTGTCTGACGAACGATAACAGGACCGCGGAGAGGACAGAGCAGAATACTTTCCGTAACGGGGTGGTCGTGTCACGTGACCCTATGTTAGCGAACGTCTTGTATGAAGTAAGATATTTGACTAAAACTATGATGATGACAAAGATCATCATTATAATGATGATTAGTACTGTTATTAATAAATCGGGCTTCAGAATAAAAAATACTTTTATTTAATTTTCTTTCTTTTACAGTCTACAGACGCAAATGAAAAAATCATTTTGATTTATTTTGTTTCCATTTTCTTAAAATCGTTAATACAAGTTGATGACAGCTTACCGAGGACGGATTGAGTAGTATCAATACATTTTTTTTCTTTTCACGCTTGTGGCTTTACAGAGAGATCGACATCCTTTAGTGCAAATAGTCATTGTAATAAACTGTCACAGCTTGACATGTCATGACACTGGGATGTTGACGCAGGTCAGAGTGGACGAAGTAACAGATGTGTGCAACGCGCTAGAACTGGGTGTGACAAGAATTTCTCCTACACACCTTACTGTGACACAGTGGTCTGCAGGACTGCAAGACTCCATTATCATCGGGCCCGGTTGGGTCTTCTACCAGCAAAAACATGTAAGCCTTCCTGTCTGTGAGTGCAGATGACTTGTGGTTTGGTCTTCGTGTAAGAGATGAATTTGAGTATCATTCACTTATTTTCACTTTGTTATTACACAAAGCATGCTTGAAGGTTTTGATGGATTTTCTCTTCTTTTCCAATGAGGAAGTAAAACTCAGGGACAAATGTTATTCACAAGTTAAAATTAAAATCTTTACCTAATGTAAATAAAAACCTACAGACATCTAAATATGTAGAATGAGGCCAATAACAGAGACCTTAGACGGATGCGTATATGTTGACTTAGGTGAGATAGGATAAGTTATTGAGGCGGTTTGATTTTTTTGTACAATAACTTTATAAAATTGTGGATAAAACAATGGAAGTGTGTTATAAGACTTGATTTGTGAAAATGTTTTCCGAAGCCAAGGAAAACCGGTTTGGAGAAATTGAACTAAAGCTTTTACTGACCTAAATAAATCAGACCGTAATTTTTAAACAAAATCTTTTGTTGTACATCAAGTCACGATTAAGTGAAATCACCCTACTCATACCTAACATTTTTTGGAAATTTTCAAGCATTTTTTCTCGTACTCAGTTACAAAAAATAATTGTCGCAAAGTGAATTTTATAGTTAAAGACGGAGGTCAAGGTGGGGGGCTCACTCCACTCCCAATATTTTAGTAATAAGATAAAAATATCAGGTATTTATATATGTAGATGGATCTACCACTAGCAGAAGAACTCGGGAGACTTAAAGTCAGGAGTCGAGTCGGGGTACTGGTGACCTCATCCAACGACCTTCACCTCTACATCAACGGACATAACCAGGGTGTTGCAGTAAAAAATGTTACACAACCCTGGTTTGCTGTCTTTAGTGTTGGCAGATCAGTTAGTAAGGTAAGAGACACAGGTTATCACAAACACCACAGTTAGTCATACAGGCAGACACTGACACTGACAGAAGAAAACAAACAAACATCAGTGGGTGAATATTTTTTTACTTGATTAGCTTCACTTGTTGTTGTAATAGTTATTTTCTTTTAAATTCTTTTTCTCTTTTCTAAGCATGATCCTTAATGTGTATATGTTTACAACCAAACACTGTATCTTAAAGATCAATTTTACTAAAAAACGTCATGCAGTGTTTAAAACAACAAAAAATAAATACATAAACACATGAATCACTTCTATCGCACAATTTTCTTAATTAACGAGAACTTCTTGGGTCACAGTCTCTAAAGCTTGTTTTTTTTAAAACCAAGTAATTTCAATGTCCGATAATGGATATGGATCCACTAATTGGCTTTCACAAACTATAAACTACTTTCACTCAAGATGTCCTTTCGAAAAGCAAAGGTGGCACCTGTGGATCACTAGGTTGTTAAACTAATCACAACACAAGAAGAAAATTGTCCGTCAGTGGATCCTCTCCGTTAGTCTGGGAGTAGCGACGGTTATCCCCGCCTCCGAGTAAAATCTCAATATTCTGTGAAACAAATGAGCCTCGGTTGGCAGCTCCAGTAGTTCCACCTGTTACAACTATGAGGGAGGTAGAACCTTTGTAATATTTGTAATATGTTAGTGCGGTTCTTCTGTCAACTTTGGGACTTGTCCTGCATGTCGTTCCTTTATTTTCCCCCATTGGCTGGGCTAGGAACTACATTCTTCCCGACTCTTTCCTTCACAAACTTCACACACTCTTTCTGCCCCACAGTCTATTAGGGAATGCCTCAAATGAGTTTACAGTGAATACTAGTCTCCATACTAAACAATGTTTAGTTACCTGGTCTTGCAGTGACAACAACACACTACACAATCGTAACCAGTCGAGTTCCTGACACAAACACACTTTATATTTCACAGAGGAGTTTGGGATTGCCTGGGGAGACTATAACGGTCTCTTTAACGGTGATGACATGAAGGTGTCTAGAAAACTGCAGGTAAAGATAAATAAAGAGAAGACACTTGTCTTACCTATTGCATGGAGTTGGGGTACAGACTTTTTTTATATATTAAAGTTTACATTTGTACAATGTTTGTACCTGTTGCTCTGTTGTCTGTTTTACAGGTGACAGCGCTTCCTACATCTTGCAGAACATAAAGAATATCAGAGAACAAGAAGGCTGAGAGAATAAAACAAGAATATTTTCGTGATCGAGGATGACATTAACCTGGGCGTTGATATTACCAATGAGAGCTCCAGTGAATTTGTTTCGTTAACCTGATTGCTATCCAAAACAAGACGAGTACACATTGCATCTGTGTAGGATTTTTTCCAGTTGAAAGACATTAGCAAATAAAAAAAGCTGGATGAGCTACTTTTCCCCACCCAGACACACACACATAAAGAAAAGAGGGAAAACAAATTCTTAGCATGAAGAGAAGTTGGATTATATATTATTTAAGGAAATATAATATATTGTGTAAACACTACGACAGTATACACATACGTTCTGCTGTAAATTTGTTACTTGTTAAATAACTTGAATCGATCATTGGTTTCTGGGTTTGTTCATTAATTTTAAAAAGGCTGTTCATAAATTACTGTTCATCGATACTGAAAATAATCATCCGTTGTGATTTGCTTCTGCTACCCAATAAGTACAATTATTACTTACAGTATCTGTTCCTCTGCGTAAAGAGAGTTTCCGGTGGATTAAACACTTTCATGATAGGTTGTTTGTTGGAAGAACAATAGAAAGAGTGTTGTATTGTTTTTGATGTGTGGGGTGTGACTGGGTTTTTTCCCTTGACGGGAGCGGGGAGAAGTACAGTCTCCTCTGTCAGTGCGTACAGAGCGGACGGTTTTTCTATTGTCAACAAGTCTTGAACGACTTGTGGTGTAGTCCTGACTGGACTGAACGAATCCGGACAAGATTTGTATCTTTAAATCCTTATTAACATTGAACCTCTTGAGGTTTTCTTTTGGATTTTTTCTTTTGGATTTCTATTTTGTTTTGTTTTTCTCTTCTGTTTGTTCCTATTCTTCGTATCAGCCTCGGGTTCACCGACTTGCGCTGAGTTGGATATAGCTTCAAGAAGTGAAAACTTTGTGTACTTTTCACGTGGATATATTTGTGTATGTTAGAAGTTAAAACATTGTGCTGTTTCAAGTGAGACTTTATGAGGAACTGTACTGTCGTCAAGAAGATTGAATATTTTTGAGACATTGGAAGCAACGTGTGTTCGAATTGTCTGTTGGAAAATTTGGACTGTCTTTGTGTTGTGTTTTTTTTTTTGGATTTTAAATTATATTATTTTAAAATTTTAATTGCTGTCTGTGTTTTAATTTATTTATGTTCCTCGTCTGAAAGGCACTGTAGAGTGCAGGCGACAGTCAGTTTTTGGAAGGCTGTTACTACAATTTTGTAATACATGTGACTTAACAATCTTAAATTGCACCTGAGCTGGAGATGAAAATGGCCGATATACTTACATAAGCACTATGGGCAGTAGCACAATTTATTATTTCCTTTGCTCTAGAGAAATGAGGCATGTCCAGTTTAGTCTAGAGATAGCGGAGCGAGTCGAATCGAAGCATCTGCCCCTGCAGTTGACCTCAAATCGGGACAAAGTGATACCAGAGACAGAACCAGTAACTATAGAGAAAATTATCTTGGATAACAATAAATGCCAGTCTTTCATGTCCAACATAAAAAACGAAAAAGCATGCAAGAAATTAAGTGACGCTTTCAACATGCTAGACTTCTCTGTCGAACAGTCAATAGAACTTTTTAACTCTGACCTTCTAAACGCGGACCAATGTATGATGCGGACAATTTGGACAAGAGTGTGGTCACCAGCAACATCTGCTCCTCTGTAGGCTCTAACATTTTGAAGTGAGCTCCTCCATTTTTGATTGATGATGACAAGGTCTATCTGATTCTTTGTGATCCCATCTGGTGATGTCCGCGTTGCCTTGTGGATGTCTTTGTGTTTTGAAGAGTGTGCCTCCAATCAGTAGGTTGTTTTCTTCACAAAAGTCTGCCAGTCTCTCTCCGTTGTCATTGATGGTTCCAATTCCATGCTTGCCCATGACATGCTCCCTGCAGGTATTGTCACTTCCCACCTTGGCATTGAGATCGACGATGATGAGAAACATATTGTAGGCTCGAATGGTACAGGATGCTCCACAATAGCCAACAATGTCAAAACAGTTGAACATGTCAGTAAATGAAGCGCAGAATCCTATATATTAAAAACCTGCGCATCAAGATTACCAATGAAATGAGGCAACAACAAACAGTGAATAACAATCCATAAGAAAGGCTAACGGCACAACAAGCATCACAGATGAGTAGGAGAAACTAAAACTCGACATACGTCCATAGATGAGACAAAACGACAGAGAGCTGGTCCCCTCCAGCCACACACACACACGCGCACACACACGCACACACACAAACTATCACAAAATGACAATAGTGTAGGAAATCGAAATAAAAATATCAAAGGGACTTCTATCGTCTCTGAACTGTCTGGTTACGAGCAGCCTTACCTTGTCTACCCTACAACCATAACTAACAATTATCGTAATGATAAAAAAATGAGTTTGATATAATTGTTTCCAGTATGGCATTCACTCAATACCTTGAATTACATCGCATACTTTTATATATATAGATATTTATAATCAAAGATGGCGACAGCATCAGGTCAGCCCAACTAAAAAGTGTACCGTTTGCATGAATTACCTCACCTCAAAGATTTTAGTCATCTCCTGTGTCAAGAATGTGTTATTTCCTTGTTGACAATAAACTTTCATGCTGAATGTCTACTGTATAGATGTGCAATAGATATGTACAATGTACAATACCTCTAACAGGATGTATGGATTTGTTTGTGAACCTGCAGGCAGCACAAGCTGCCGACCACCTGCCCACAGATTGTTTTGATGGAATCGCTGGTGCAAAACGTTGGTATACTGACTGTACACACGTGTGTTGTTGACAATACGATGACAACAACAAAGCTGAGTTTATTTGTATGCAGAGCCTGGACATGATGTTTAATGATGCCAAGAAGTCTCAGAACTGTGACAGAGAATTAATATATCGCTTGTGCTTCTCGTTATCACTTTACTTCAGTCACCTGACTTTTAGACATTCCACTTTGTGAACGTTTATTGAGATGTGTGTGTGTGCGTGTGTGTTTGTGAGAGACAGAGAGTCTTCACAAAGGTGTATGTGATACCTACCGTAAAGATGTGAGCTTGTTTGTTTGTGTGTGGACATATGCGAAGCACTTTGAGACCATCAGGAACCAGATAAAAAGCGTTGCATATATAAAGCCTATTACATTAACAACCTCTACAAACCAAGTGTTTATGTTAGAAACTAATAAAGAAAGAAACTCATTCAAGCACACACGCACGCGGACACACACACATGAGCAAACACGTAAGTACGTACGTTTATTCTAACAAATATCCATCCTATATACAAATACAACCTCCTGTGTCATAATCGAAGCCAGCTAACGACAATGTACCTGCTGTTTTATATCAGTTACGAACTCTAGGGGACCTTTGTTACTTTATTACTAAATGAGCCGCGGCAGCTGTCAACACAAACATGAAACCGACCCTTGCTGTGTACTTTCTGTACATGCCCCTCGCCATCTGTAGTTCATTCACTCTGTATTGTGTTTAGCTGGTAATAAGTTGTCTCTCCTACAGCTCGCCGAATTTTGAATCTGAAAGAAAAGAGATATTAGAAAAAAATCGCAAACAAGCCTTTGATTCTGATTTTTTACAGCTAAAACAAAGGTTAGTGGTGTTTTGCATATTTGGTTAGATATTTTAGAATGTTTTAGCATTCAGTCGTTATGAGTATGTTTGGTTTCATTATTGGTGGAGTTGCTTTCCTTCTAGTGACAATGAGGCTGTCCTGAATCTCATTCAGTAGGTCCTCCATCTAGCGGTCATTAATAATCCTTGATGAGTCAGACGCGCTACTTGTTGTCCTACGAATGGAAATTTAAATAAGAATTTTTTTCTCCATGCTCCCACACATGC
>SRHC01003869.1:0-11009 GCA_004794325.1 Pomacea maculata
TTTTAAAAAAAGACATTATACATGTGCGTATTTCAACCTACTATATAAGGTAAATAAAATCAGAAGAGACATAAGAGACTTACCTCCTCCAATCGCCTTTTCTTTCCTTTTGCTATTTTGACAAAAAGAGACAAAAAAAGTCATTTCAAAAATTATAAAACATTAGATCTTAAACATTTACGAATTTTTTTTCCTCCAAGGTCATTTTGAAATCTATAATGTCATTCATAGGGTATAATTGGTCCAAAGTGAAAATAATATCCAGAACTATTTTCTACAGATCTGATGTTTAACTTTTACATACATTTCTTCTCCGTCTTCACCCTACTGGGTCCCGGAAGACTCTCGTCTTCATATCTCTGCAAATAATTAAAAAAAAAGTCTTAATTAATGTGTCTAGCCATGCATATGTGTGTGTGTGTACATTAAATTAACTTAACCTGATCCTAAAGAAAAATTGTTGCACTAAGCTTGTACTTTAAACTGACCAGAAGCCAAGCTTTTTTTTTTTTAAAAAAAAGACTCTTTACATGTGCATATTTCAACCTACTATATAGGGTAAATAAAATCAGAAGAAACACGAGGGACTTCGTTGTGTCCTCGTTCTTCTTCCATTATTTCTTAGTTTTCTTTCCTTTCACTATTTTGAAAAAAAAATAGAAGAAAAGTCATTTCAAAATTATAAAACATTAGATCGAAAACATTTAAGAGTTTTTATTGCAGCCAAAGGACCACATATGCATTAACCCGACTAATTTCTTTTTTAAAATTTATTTACTTTAATGTATATACAATGAGTAATTATACTAAGTAGATTGCATTCCAAAATCATCCGTTTCATTCTCTGGGCAAAAAAAAAAAAATGTTTCTTGAACACAAAGAGAGCGACGTTTCATGTTGAGTCAGACATAACACTAATAAAAAAAGGCGAAAGGCTGAAAAAAAAAGCAAAACAGCCTACATGGATTGTAGTCTGGTGAAGTAACGCTCTCTCTCTCTCATACGTATTTTTTTACGTCATCCATAACAGCGCGGGCACAGTCTGACGTATACTGGGCGCCAGCCCGGGATAGCGATGTATCTTAAACACCGTTTCCAGGGTGTGTAGCTGGTCAGCCCGGAATTGCGTCCGTGGCCTACGCACGTACTTATTTATGCTTATTTCTTGTTTTGCTTAATTTAATAACATATCTATAATACCGACAACTCTCGGAATTACATTTCCTCTGACATCATCGTTTTCGACGTCATTTATTGTTGTCGGCGCCGCATCTGATGTCTTCTATTGGCGAACTACCGCTGTAAGGAAGAACCACAATGTTAATACGTGTCTCTGAAGTCAAGGCTATTTAGTTAACAACTAGTGGACTAGGCGTTGGACCTGTTTACTGTGCTTACCTGAATTCTTTGTTTCGACAACCCAGTTCTTTTGGCCAGCAAAAGCTGGGTTTGAGCGGTCGGGTATTCTGAACGCACGAAGTACTCTTGCAGCATCTCTTGTTGCCACCTTTTTAGTCTCCTTCTTGCAGCCCTCGCTCTGGCGCGTGGTTCTGAATTGTTCATCTGTCAGGCTTGCCATAAGTACGAAAAACCTTTCATTGCTCATTATTTTCATTTTCTCCCTCCTCATCTTGGACGGTGAATTACTCTCATCTGAGGCTGGCGATCATTAAAAAAAAAAAAAAAAAGCCTCGGTTCATGATCTCTTCATTCAACCTCCTCCTCTTCATTGAAGAATCACTCCCACCCCCACCCCCTGGGTTTTCCTGCAAATAATTAAAAAAAGAGTTAGGTGGGATTTGGCTGGATGGAAACCAAAGAATATTAGCTGCATAATTATAACATTCATATAAAATGGCGATTCTTTTCGTCTTTTGAATACAAATTTACTTACGTTAAATATATATATATATACTGAATAAGAAAGCAATCCTGTTTCGCGTCCCTACCTCGCAGATTTATGTCTACGAGGAGGCGTCTTCTCTTTCGCTTCGGACGGGAGGCCACAGCTGGCCTTACCCCCTGCCGCAGCTTTCTCCCAGGCGGTTTGAGAACCACGACTGCAAGGAAGAACCACAATATTAATACGCGTCTCTTTGAGTCGTTCGCTTTTGTAAAATTCTTTGAGCTCGCTATCCTGTGAGAGAATACATTTGTAGTGCTATAATAATAAAGTCGCCGCCGTTGTCGATATAGGATTAACACTTATATTCCCAATTCCACAATCCTAAGGAATCACCACCCTTCCATTTCAGATATATTTACATACAAATATCATCATACACAGAAGGAGGTCAACAACACTGAAAGCATACGAAAACTTTTTTCAACTCTAGGAAAAAAAACTATGTGTACCAAGCTACCTTCTAAATGGCATACAAAAGTAATGTCATACAGAGTTAACCTTTCCTATTGTAGAATCAAACTGCAATGTTTTTCAGCTGTTGTGCATTTTTAAATATCGTTGCATTTTCTTTTTATACCTTACAAGATTAATATTTTGTGATCCACTGTGTACATATTTCTTGCTTTGCTTCATTTAATAACATATCTATAATACCGACAACTCTCGGAATTACATTTCCTCCTACCTCCTCGGCTTCTTTTCCTGTCTGCGCCTCCATGCTCTGCGGCGGTTTGCAAACCATCTCTGGAAGGAAGAACCACAATGTTAATACGTGTCTCTGAAATCAGGGCTGTTTAGTTAACAACTAGTGGACTAGGCGTTGGACCGATTTACTGCGCCTTCCCGGACAGTGGTTTCTGGCAGTCCAGTCCTTCTTTCCAGCGCTTCGCGGTCAGCCACCCCGGGTAGCGATTTCTTCGGAATTCCCTTTCCAGGGTGCGCAGCTGGTCAGCCCGGAATTGTATCCGTGGCCTTCGCACCTTCTGTGTCTGTACACGAGCGCTGTCGGTGGGTCCTGCGACACACGGGCAGACAAGGCGTCAGGATATGTGTAGATGAATAAGATGTAATAAGACGCCACTTAAAGAGGCTTGTTTATCCAATTTTTCTTTCTTGGGTCTCAGGAAGGGGAGATGAAGCTTTTTCGGCAGCTTGATATTGAAGCACGGTTTGGTGGCATATTTGTTGTTCTGGCCTTAACGTCACAATTGTGAAGCTGTCCTGCCAGTCTCCACCCCCAAGTCCCTGACGCGCTTCTAGAGATGGAGAAATTTCTTGCGAGGACGCTAACATGTTTAGTTTGCTACTGTCATCTTGCACCAGTTGTATGTGATCACACCACGAACTCTACACACTTTCAGATTTTAGCGGTAAATCTTGGACAAGAATTACGAATGCTGAAAACATAGAAACAAATAGAAGAGTCAGATCTCTCAAGAAAAGCACTTACTAAACAAAAGATGATGAAACATTTATTGACAACTCACACTTATAGTCTTTAGGTCAAGAAACAATACAAATAAAACAGAAAAAATGCAAAATAAGTCAGGGAAGACGTTTACACAAAAGATGGTTATTGATGCACATGTTTAAGTACTCACGTGGTTCTGGTTCCGCCTGCTCTCGCCGGAAAAGCTAGGACATTTGAGCACGCGAACGCGATCGAACCAGAGCTGTTGCTCCGGTCCAAATCGAACGGATTCTGAAATGATACAAGTAGTGTAACTCCATAACTTCATTTTTCTGTTGTCTCCTCATATTACGTTAGCTTTTCTAGTTTAAACAACTAAAAACACAAACAAACAAAATTATTACTTATGCTTAGAATATCATTTTAGGGACAATTAAATGTTAATTCTGTGACAAGTCCTTTTGAAAGGGAATAAATCGTATCTCCACACTGAAGTGAAGCATTCCGGTCCTCCCACCTATGTTCCGAATTCTAGTTAAAAACGATAATTATTAATTCAAACTCTAAAGACTGAGGCTTTTTAAATCTATCGTCATAAGAGATATTAGCATATGAAAATGTAGTAAGGGTTCCACCGCAGTGAAATGTACTTTTACTCACATATTCAGATTTGGCATTTTTATCCTGGCTCCAGTCTTTCCACTCTTCCAGCTACAAGGCTGTCTGGGCAATGTACAGTAATCGTTATACTTCATTTTTACGTCATTCATACAGGCAGTGCAGTTTATTCGTAATTTGATTGCATTGACATATATCATATCAAGCGGCAGATGCATTTGACAATATTCTCGAACATTTTTTCCATACAACTAGTCCATATCTCTCTGACCTCTTTAGGTCACTGTCACTGAATTCAGAGTTTTCTCAGATAAACAATAACATTGTCCGACTTTCAGAGTACAGAATAAGACTAACAAAGTAAAACTGTCACTGAAGTCAGAGCTGTTTAGTTAACAACTAGTGGACTAGGCATTGGACCGGTTTACTGTGCCTACCTGAATTCTTTTGCGCGACAAGCGCGTTCCTTGGGACAGAAGAGCAATAGTTGCCTGGCTGGGGTACTGCCCCCGTAGAAAATATTCCTTGAGCATTTCTCTCTGCCATCGTTTCATCCGCCGTCTTCGTCTGGCGGGTGGTTCTGCGAAAAGAAGGGGCAGACAAGGCTTCAGTATGTGTGTGTCGATGAATAAGATGTTATAAGACGCCAATTAAAGAGGCTTGTTTATCAAACCAAAGAATATTAGCTGCATAATTATAACATTCATATAAAATGGCGATTCTTTTCGTCTTTTGAATACAAATTTACGTATGTTCAAAAAAAATATATATATACTGAATAAGAAAGTGATCCTGTTTCGCGGGCCTACCTCTAAATCTTACTGTAAGGATTTATCTGGCGGCGTAAGTAACTCTTCTCCTCCGCCATCACTTTGCCCGGCGGTTGCAGAACCACGTCGTTGTCGTTGTCGATATATGATTAACACATATATTCCCAATTCCACAATCCTAAGGAATCACCACCCTTCCATGGCTGTGGCTCTTCTGGGTTTTGCTGCAAATAATTAAAAAAAGACTTGAAATTCATAAAACAGAGTGATTTTTAGGCCTTGGTGGTCCGCCATATTTTGTACTTAAGTAAAGTGGTCCGCGGTCCGAAATACTTTAGAACCACTGGACTAGGCATTGGACCGGTTTACTGTGCCCACCCGGACAGTGGTTTCTGGCAGTCCAGTCCTTCTTTCCAGCGCTTCGCGGTCAGCCACCGCAGGGTAGCGATTTCTTCGGAATTCCCTTTCCAGGGTGCGCAGCTGGTCAGCCCGGAATTGTATCCGTGGCCTTCGCACCCTCTGTGGCTGTACACGAGCGCTGCCGGTGGGTCCTGGGTCCACGGGCAGACAAGGCGTCAAGATATGTGTAGATGAATAAGATGTTATAAGACGCCACTTTAAGAGGCTTGTTTATCCAATTTTTCTTTCTTGGGTCTCCAGGAAGGGGAGATGAAGCTTTTTCGGCAGCTTGATATTGAAGCACGGTTTGCTGGCATATTTTATGTACTTGCAGATGGAGATCTTGAAGAATCTCCACTGGAAGTGTTGAAGTCAGATTTTAGCGGTAAATCTTGGACAAGAATTACGAATGCAGAAAACATAGAAACAAACAAAAGAGTCAGATCTCTCAAGAAAAGCACTTACAAAACAAAAGATGATGAAACATTTATTGACAACTCACACTTATAGTCTTTAGGTCAAGAAACAATACAAATAAAACAGAAAAAATGGAAAAATAAGTAAGGGAATACGTTTACACAAAAGATGGTGATTGATGCACAAAACTCACTCACTTCAGAGCCTGTTAAAGTACTCACGTGGTTCTGGAGGGGCCGATGGCTGAAGTAGTAGTATTTTTAAGCAGAGTAACGCTTCACTGTCTCATAGACGCTAAAAATTAGCTAAAATATTAGCTGAGACAGAATTGCACACTAAATTGTGACGAAACGAGGCGGTGTAATTCAAACTCTAAAGACTGATGTTTTTTAAATCTATCGTCATAAGAGATATTAGCATATGAAAATGTAGTAGGAGTTCGCTCTCACTTTCCACCTACGCCGCAGTGAAATGTACTTTTACTCACGAATTATTATTTGGCATTGCTGTGGAAGCTTTTTCGGCCTGCCTGCCTGCCTCCAGATATCGTCCTCACGGTACCTCTTTGTTACGTCATTCATACACGCATTCTGAAAACGTTGGTCACTTACATTCTTCCGTCATTCACGCTCTCTCATCCTTGCACGCGCGCTCATTCCTTCCACGATATAAAAATGTTAGAGGGCATTTTATTCGTAATTTGATTGCATTGACATATATCATATCAAGCGACCGATGTATTTGACAATATTCTTGAACATTTTTTCCATACAACTAGTGGATATCTCTCTGACCTCTGACATACAGGTTTTCGAGAAACCTTAGCCAGATTTAGACGAATCTTGTGTCATAAATTTAGGTACTTTAAACAGCAGTTCTCTATGCAATTTGTTATATTACTGTGATGAGATCTACTGGGAACCAGCTGTACCTGTCTTCTGGGGAGGGGCCGTTGGCTCTCTCGGAGGAGAAGCATTGAATTTCTTTAAAAACTCGTAGCATACATTATGTAGCTTCATGTGGATATCCAATACAATCTCCTCAGGTAAAACTTCAGTGATAGATCTAAGAAGTCTGAAGAAATGCCTGTTTTCTTTCTTTTTCTTTATCCAATTCCTCCCCCCTCCCTTGGGTAGGGAAAGACCACTCCCCCCTATCACAGGGGGTAATGTACATATTAGTGCACTCCCATCCATCCCTGTGTACAATATCTCCCACACACACGTGTTATCAATTTAATTAATTCACTGTCCTTAATAGTATCTTTACAAATCGAGCTAATCTGCTTTTCATAGCTTACAAGAGTGATGCAGCTCAATGTCTTTTTCGATTCCAGTATCTCTTTGTTGCGAACCAGCGCTGGAAAGGAAGAACCACAATCTTAATACGGTCTCCTTGTAGTGCTGTAATAATAACGTCGCCGCCGTTTTCGATATATGATTAACACATATATTCCCAATTCCACAATCCTAAGGAATCACCACCCTTCCATTTCAGATATATTTACATACAAATATCATCATGCACAGAAGGAGGTCAACAACGCTGAAAGCATACGAAAAATTTTTTTGAACACTAGGAAAAAAAATTATGTGTACTAAGGTACCTTCTAAATGTTATACAAAAGTATGGAAGTCTGGAAGGTAGAACCAGAATATTAATACGTGTCTCTGAAGTCAGGGCTGTTTAATTAACAACTAGTGGTCTAGGCATTATAACTGTTTACTGTGCCTACCTCGACTTGTTTTTGAGATAGTCGGGTTCTTCTTGCGAGGGTTTGTCTGCTTGATACTGGAGGAAATTTGCATTTTTTGAAGTAATCCTCCAATATTTTTTTTTGCCACCACTTGATATTTCTTCGCCGGGGCCTCCGTCTGGCCGGTGGTTCTGTGATATGAAGGTGCAGACAAGGCTTCAGGATGTTTGTAACGTTTTAGGAAGAGTGTGTTAAATGTGTATGCGAGCGTGTGTGAACATCTACATGTCAACCACGCTCACCGCACTCTTTCACCTTTCACCTCTCGCGGACACATACACGCACACAGTTTTCTCATTATTATGTCATTCATATGAAATGGCGATTCTTTTCGTCTTTTAAATACAAATTTACGTACATTCAAAAGAAAAAAAATATAGTGAATACGAAAGCGATCCTGTTTCGCGTCCCTACCTGACAGAGTTATTTGGATCTTTTTGGCTTTTCCTCTTCTTTGAGGACGGGCGTCAGCAGCTGGCCTCACCACTCGCCGCATTTTTCTGCGGCGGTTTGATAACAACGTCTGGAAGGTATAACCACAATGTTAATACGGTCTCCTTGTAGTGCTGTAATAATAACGTCGCCGCCGTTTTCGATATATGATTAACACATATATTCCCAATTCCACAATCCTAAGGAATCACCACCCTTCCATTTCAGATATATTTACATACAAATATCATCATGCACAGAAGGAGGTCAACAACGCTGAAAGCATACGAAAAATTTTTTTGAACACTAGGAAAAATAATTACGTGTACCAAGGTAACTTCTAAATGGCATACAAAAGTAATGTCATAGAGAGTTAAGCTTTCCTGTTGTAGAATCAAACTGCAATGTTTTTAAGCTGTTGTGCATTTTTAAATATTGTTACATTTTCTTTTTATACCTTACAAGATTAATATTTTGTGATCCACTCAGTACTTGTACATATTTCTTGCTTTGCTTAATTTAATAACATATCTATAATACCGACAACTCTCGGAATTACATTTCCTCTGACCTCATCGTCCTCGAGGTCATTCATTGTTGTCTGCACCGCCTTTGGGCCCTGCTGTTTCAAACCATCTTTCTACTTGACGCCTGGACAGGCCTGTACGTCGTGCAAGTGTTGCTCTGGTTGAACGTCGGGGAAATTTCGTCTGCTAGAATTGGTCTTCCAAAATTCTCCTTTGCCATGGTTGTATTCTTCTTATTATTATTATTGATCTTCTTCCGGCTGGTGGTTCTGCGAAATGAAGGGCAGACAAGGCTTCAGGATGTGTGTGTCGATGAATAAGATGTTATAAGACGCCACTTAAAGAGGCTTGTTTATCCAATTTTTCTTTCTTGGGTCTCCAGGAAGGGGAGATGAAGCTTTTTCGGCAGCTTGATATTGAACCACGGTTTGCTGGCATATTTTATGTACTTGCAGATGGAGATCTTGAAGAATCTCCACTGGAAGTGTTGAAGTCAGACTTGCCATTAACGAGAAGAATGCTTTGTTTTCCTCCTTTTTTTATATTCTCTNACGAATGCTGAAAACATAGAAACAAACAAAAGAGTCAGATCTCTCAAGAAAAGCACTTACTAAACAAAAGATGATGAAATATTTATTGACAACTCACACTTATAGTCTTTAGGTCAAGAAACAATACAAATAAAACAGAAAAAATGGAAAAATAAGTAAGGGAATACGTTTACACAAAAGATGGTGATTGATGCACAAAACTCACTCACTCCAGAGCCTGTTAAAGTACTCACGTGGTTCTGGAGGCGCTAAAGTAGTAGTATTTTTTAAGCAGAGTAACACTTCACTGTCTCATAGACGATAAACCAGCGCTGGAAGGAAGAACAACAATGTTAATACGTGTCTCTGGTCAGGCTCCCTGTGGGACCCTGGGGTATGCTTGCCTAGCAAGCATTGTAAGAATAGGGTCCCTGCCATCCAGCCAGTAAGAGGCGACTAAGGTACCTCACTAAGGTACCTAGAGGTAAAATAGGTGTGGTAGGGCTAACAACCCCACCATGTAAAAAAAATCATATTACAGAAACTCTGAAGTCAGGACTGTTTAATAGTGGACTAGGTATTATAACTGTTTACTGTGCTTACTTTGATATCTTGATGACTCAAATCAGTTCCTTTATGCAATATTTCCACTGTTTCCGGGCGTGGGAAAGGCTCAACGTTATAAAAAGTGAAGCACAACCAATGAAGATCAACCAATGTCAAGACCAGCAGGTACACACCAAGGTGACAAATGCCATCACCAACAAGATACAGAATTCGTCAACAGATGTCTGCGCCGCATCCTCAACATCAGATGGACCGAGAAGATCTCCAATACCGACCTGTGGGAGAGAGCCAACCAAAAGCCTGCCAGCCAAGACATCACGAAGCGGAAGTGGGGCTGGATTGCTCACACTTTACGAAAGCCAGCCGACAGTTTAACAAGACAAGCTCTTGCTTGACCTAACAATAATGACCCTGATAATTACAATGATGACGATGATGATTGATGGTGATGATGACATAGATACGCATCTCATCTCCAGACGACATCGCTGAAGCGCATAGATCAAGAATCGAATCTACACATCATGCAGCAACGTACGTGGTTCGTAAATCAAAAATGGAAAGCGGCATGGTCCACACTGGTCCATACTGCTAGAACAACTAAAAGTGTCAGTTAAAAAAGGCACAAAATCCACTACAGTCAAAAATCCAAAGCAAGATGAAAGAATATGAGACGGAAGCCGTTAGTGGACGAAGATGTCTATTGTAAGTAATGACGCAGCACAAGCACAGAATAACAATCCACAACAGAGACGAAAGGTGCAACAAACATTACAGATGAACGGGAGAAACCAAAACTCATCGTAGATCCACAGAAGATACAAAAACGTCAGAGCTGGTCCCCTCCAGCCAGTTAAGCGAAGGGACATCACTCTAGTATAACCTTTGTTAATGACGCGTACAGCTAAAATAACACTGGCAATAAAAATACGACCGCAGCGTGTTAAAGTACTCACCGGGTATAGCTCGAAGAATTTGTGCAGGTGGAGGTTGGAAAACATCAACAAACCTGCTGATAAACCATTCCCTTCCGTAGTTGAAAAAGAATGCACCTCCTCTTATTACAAAATTCATTTTCTGAAACGTTAAAAAAAGGGTCGGTATGTCAAGACCGGCAGTCGGACTGCGTTTTCTTTCAAATAAAACAAACACGAGATCACTTCAGTTTAGGACGTCCATATAATTATTATCATGAAAAACTTCAATCATAAATAACCATACATTGACCTTATATAATTCCGTGATGTTATTAAATTTGAAGATTTATCGAAGAGGTTGATTTCACTCAGTTTCAATGAGTTGTTTGACTCAGCATGCCAGCTGGATTTATACGTCATTGGACAATGTCGTCACTGATGACATCATCGCATGAAGGAGCAGAGACCGAAAGACTCTTGAACTTTGTATATCCAACACCATTTCATCTCCCGTAATACATCCACAGCATTACGTCCACAGAGATCGCAGCAGCAGCGAGTCGGTGAAGAAAAACCACAAATCCACCAAGTTATGATCAGCCGCCCACTGGCTGCTTACGGTCGAGCTTGAATTCCCTCCCCAGTTCACACTAGACCAGGTGTGAGCACTGCCTGACATGCACGTGGAGTTCACTTAATTTCGTGGCCCACACTTCCCACCAAAAACAGGTCAACCACGGTTGTCAACCTTCCCCCCTT
>SRHC01003870.1:0-10954 GCA_004794325.1 Pomacea maculata
TCTCAGTTACATGGCTAAAGCATTCATTCTGGTTTCTTTGGTCTTTAAATTTTAAGTTCTTCTGTGATTTTATTGTCAACATTGGATCTGCTGCTGCATTGGAGTCAAGCTCATTCAAATCTATCATTGAAACAATGTAGTTAATATGTGAAATAGATGTATAGTAGAGCGGTAAGGACTGCTGCATGTTCAGTGTCTGTGCTCCTAATATTCTTTTGCCTCTCCACCCTTTTTTCTCTCATATTTATAGGGTACCCTACAAAATTATGTCATTCTCTCATACACAAGGGTGCAATTATGTCAGCGTCAGCAAGTTTGCTAGAGCTTGCTCCATGTTTATTTCTGTTTGGAATCACTGATAATGGACACACAAAAAAATATTAAAGATGCTTCAGAACTAAATCCACATTCTCTATAAATGTATTGTATACAACAGCACTACAAAAAATTGGTTAGGCTCAAACAATGCAAATTTCTGTAACAAAAAGATGCATGCTTGCACACACCTACTACAAACTTTCTGTGCTGTTTTAATTTCTTTGCTGGGTCCTGTCCTAATTATTTCTCTGAACTTAACTTCCATTACGTCCCAGCTAGAAAACTCCTAGTCTGATGACGGTCTCTTTACTCTATCATCAGAGCAAAACATATGGACAATTTTTAGTTATTGTGCAGCGATGGAACTATCTCCCCATATCCGCCATGTACCCACTATTGAATCTTTTAAACCTCTTCCATAAATATTACTCCTAGCAACCTTTCCCATAATACTAGTCCTTTTTCACACCCTTTTGCAATATCATGTTACTCTCAGCTCTTGTTTTTTGGTTCATCTTTGTGTTTTCTGTATTTGATTTTATTCTTCGTTGGCAGTTATTTTTTTATACTTCATATGGTGTTTTGCTGTCCCTTGTTCATGTTCCATTCTTGTGTGAGCATGCTCCTTAGTAGTGTATGTGCTTTACAAATTTTGCTTTTATTATTATTATGTCAATCCCTGTTTGAGGTCAGGCCATGGCAGTTTCTGAACAAGTTAGCAACATTAAAAATCTATAAAAAAAAATTTCTTGTTATCAGTTTGGTTTTTAACCCTGGTAAATACTCATGTCTTCAAAATCAATTAACATTATGTGGCTTTGAAAGAGAGCTTTCATTCAATTAAATTACAACACCAATGCTTATTTTCACCATTTTATTATTTATGAGAACAGGTATAGAGTCAATGGCTGTGCGACAAACGCACAGCAGCCAGGCATTGTCAGAGGAAAAGATGCAATGAATGCTTAATTCATTTTACTGCAAAATAAGCAATGCAGTTAAGTGGAGGTTACTCAAACATAAAAACTGCACAAATCACAGGTTAAACTGGGATGCAGTACCACACCACTGAGGTCTGGCACACTGGAACATTATTCTAATCCCCACTCCAAGCGCCACTCCATATAATTGCATCAATATAAATGCCATGTTGGAATAACCTCCACATCCAATAGCTTTATGTACAAACTAAGTGTAGCTGGCGTACCTGTAGTTTATCAACACTATAGGGCATGCATACACAAGTGCTCACTCCAGCGAATGGGCCATTTCAAGGCAATGATTATTTTCACTGGTAACATTCAGGTTATAGCAGCCACAATTTCATGCTTCCATGATGTACAGAATACCTCATTACCTGACCTTCCTCCACCTACAACATATTTTTGGCAAGACCAAGTTGGCAACATAAAGGGTTAAAGGTATGTTTCAAGCCTGGTAGTACACTAGCGCAGCAGTTATTTAAGCAAAGAAATTGATAGCAAAATTTTCAACAGCATTAGAATGCTGTTTGCAATGTGCTCTTGCAGGAAGAAACAAAGCCCTGAACACAACTCCACCTAGTCCTTGCTCCCTCACTTCCTACTGCCCACACAACTTGAATGAAGCTTGTAGCCTGTAGTTTGTTCTGCCCAACAGTGTTAAGCCTCCAGTTGGATCAACATGATCGCTTTCTACCCTGCAGCCAGGTCTACATTGTGATCAACACACCATCACCACCTATCCCTTTGCAGGCTGAAGTTTGAGGGAGAGAAAAGGCACAACTGGCAACATGTACAGCAAGGGTCAAGAAATGAAGATGCCAGCTTTGTGGATACATTACATAACGGAAAAAACGATAAGAGGAGGAAGATGACAAGGCAAAGCTGCAGCTGCTTTTGAATGTTCACTATATCTTTCCACTGTAATAATTTTATCTACAATAAGGTTCTGAAAAATCAGCAAGCTATTTTGCTATTGACTTTAAAAATATAAATTTAACCATGGAAAATTCCTAGTAAAATTTTCGTAGTTGTATATTTAGATCACTGCTAATGACCACAGTCATTGTTCAATGACAACCCCTCCCCCCATTTCCCTTGCCATGCCTTGAAATGGCCCACATGACCTGTTCCGAATCAACTTCCATTTATCCTATAAATCAAAACAAATTAGGCAACAGCCAAAAAAAAAAGTCAAGAAGCTGACATACTAAATGTGTGTGTGTATACGCAAGACCTAGCCTTCACTTTCAATTTTTTTTTTTACACCCCCTCTACCATTATGCAAATTACATTCATATGACTTGCACAAGCCATTTCCTGGCCAGGCCTGTACTCTGCTGAAGAATAATACCTGCATGTGTGCTTCACATAAACCCTTAAATAGCTACTAGCACAGCTGAAGCTTGTTTCTCAAGTGTATTTACCTTACAAATATGACAACACTGATGGCAATTAGCTTGAAGTGAAATCTACTAATAAATTTTTCTCTTTTTATTTCTGAATACTCCCTTCTTATCTTAGAGGACAACTGTTTTAGGGTTGACATCCAGACTAAAAGGCATATAGAAGTTTCTAGTGACTGCAATTTCCAGATGAGTGAGAAACATGCCCATTTACCTCTGATGGTAAAACATTCTATACAGCAAGATTTAAAACAGCTAAACTGTGCTTTTCTAACATGCACACTATAAATGTCAAGGTCTAAGCATTAACTGTTAATTATAGAAATAAAATGTTAACCTATAAGTATGATTGCTTCCTGCATTCCTGTATTACAAATAACTTTTTCTATTATCTGTAAAGAACAAACCACCACAAGCTGTGAAATTTTTTAAGGTGACAGAAAAAAATAACCTATTGAATTGCACAACCTATTGAATTGTTTACAACTCAATGTGAAGCCATTTAAAAGGATATTTCTACTGGTAATGCATATCCCACCTATTTACTACAGTAAATGCTAAAAAACACTTAAGAAATGGTTATAAAGCAGACCAGCAAAATAATGCAAGAAAATAGTTTTGATGATGTTTCCAAATTCAAAATATTTTAATTCGTCCTATACAGTTCGCACCTGCAGATGCAAACTTCCTCAGCTTTGAAACAAATTGTAAGCTGTTCTTCATACTAGTTTAAATTAAAGCAAGCTAGTAAGTCACATGTTTTATGATACTGTTTCAAGTAAAAAAATTATGATTCGAAGCCCCAGTCATATAACTGGACAAAGACTGGGTGGAGAGAGAGAGGAAATGGCAATCCATTATGTATTGCTTTTTTTATAATTGTTAAAAAATGATGAAAGCAGATTTAAGTAGATTTTAGGGACCTCTTACACCCCAACCCTCTTACACCCTCACCATCTTTTACCAATTCTTATGAGACAAAAAACTATTTTTTTTAAAGTTTCTATTACATGATAGCATTTGGACCAAAGAAGTGTGAAAAGCTCATACAGTTTATTACTACCAACTTACAAAGAACCCACTCTTTTACTTATCTTCAGAGCAAATCAAATGGAATGTTGCTGTTCAGTCATTATTAGTAAACTCTGTAACTTTGGTTAGGGCCCAGTGCTTACCACCACCAAGTCTGCATTAGAAACAACAGCATTAAAATGGAGTGAAGAAGCCCTTTAATGGCTGATGGGTGCAACTGCTAAACCATCTTAGTCTGCTGGAAAAAGGACCAGAACATGAAAAGACCACCACATATACAAAAATTTGTAGGCATTCATGGAAAAAATCTGTTCCACTGCTGTAAGATTCAACATAGTGACACGTAACACTACAAACTAAGGCAGGTAAAGTTGTGAAGTGTTAAATACTGATACTAAAAATAGCTGTTCAGCAATGCTCCAGCATGTTGACAGGTAGTTTAGTCCTTAATGTATGCATGCACTCACTCTCTTGCACACTTTATAAACCAGGACTTACTCTTAACAGATGATACAGGAAAAAGGATGTAAGAAAAATCGTCACAGGAAGTAAAACCCCTTAAAACTGATTCCCAGCACACATTATAGACCTTCTTACACACGATCTGATGTCCTGCAGTTTGTTGAAACATTCACAAGCCTTAAGACGTGCCTATGTGCTTGATCACAAACAGACCACAGCTGAAGATACTTTTGAATGAACAGCAGACATTTAAAAATTTCTGCAAGTGTTCCAAATAAAACAATCTTTCTGAAGTTTTCGTGGCTGACAATATTGTGCCTTACAGCAGCAACTGACAAAGGTGCAGTAAGATAATGCTTAAATGATAACCAAGCTTAGGGAGATCTACATTTAAAATGCTTTTTAACAATGAATAGAGGAATCATAACTCTTTCCTGATGTGAAATCTTTTTAATGCAATTTTTCTGTGCATAATTTTCTAAGCAGTTTACCATTATACACAAATCCTTTCCATCTGTATCATTTACAAAACCAGTTATATACAAGTATCTTGCCCACCATATCCCATCAACATGTAGTTGAATCAATCTAATTTCCAGGTCTAAACACAAGAACACTGATCCTATGACTAATGTCACAAATGTAATGATTACTGTATAAATCAGTACTCAACCTTTTCTGCCTTAGGTTTAGGTATTTCACAAGCTATTTATAGCTGATTGGGTGGCATTTGAAATAAAGATGTGCCAACCTTTCTAACAATTTCCGTGGGGAATAATCATCACGTCACATATTTCTGGTCTTGTACAAGCCACTGTACAACATACAGTGCATAATCTGGGTCTGCTTACTGTCCCTGAAGTAAAACCAGTTTAAAGTACATGCCAGTACAAAAATAAATCCTAAGCGCAAATGTGGTGTTGATTGTAACAGAATCAATTTAAATCTAAAACAACAATGTGACTTGCAGGCTTGCACAATCTAATCGTTACATAATGATTCAAGGAAGGAAACTACACTTACCAAGACAATGCAAGAGCTAGCCACTGAAAAACAACAGATGTACTGCAGGCAAGTGCACACAGCAGGTGAATGTTAAATAAATTTTGGCTACCAACTCTGTCATCAAACAAAAAGCCCAAAACTGCAGTAACTGGATAATCTTCTCACATCCCAGGATATGGCAGATGTCAAATCAGTGGCTGCTGTAGCTGTTTTAGGATTATATATCAGACCTGGAAGCAGGAATTATAATCCATCATGCACATTCAGGTCTTTAAAAGCACACCTTCTGTCTTCTGACCTCTCAGAGAGTAATGCAAGCGCCAATGGAACCACATGCAGTATCAATACATCACTTGCCATATGGTCAAGAAATGCTGTTGTCAATTACTATGACAAGAGTAGCTGGCATCTGGCACTATACGGATGCCTGCTTAAAATACCACAAGTATTTCAGACAGCTTTTAAAAGTCACATATGCAGTTTTTCTTCTTCAAAATTCAGGGTGGGTGTCTCACATTGCATGAAATCATTTTTTGCATGAACCAGTTCCAACACCATTTTAGCAGTATAAAAGTAATCCAGCAATGAACAAGCATAGTAAAGATGACATTCTGTGGATCAGAAACATCCACTAAGTCTCTCACTGAAGGAGTGGTTTGGTTGGCACCAGCGATGTGTGATGGGTCTGACGATTATGGTACCTCTGCCAGCGTGAAAGTTTGGCCCAATGCAATTAAACACCATGTTTAAAAAAAATAATTCAGAATTAAAAACTCGAGAGCTCAAGCTCAACTCATGAGCAATGAAACAGGTGAGTTTCATCTTTTTCATGCAGGTGTGAATGTATGCAGAGCAGCAAGCACAGGTTGCCTATAACAATCCCATATTACTTAGCAGACTGCCATACACCTGAGTTGCTCCAATCCAGGCCAGTGCTCCTGTTAACGTTCACTTACTTCTTTCTTCTGCTACTAATGGGACAGTATTATGACCAAAGGCAGATGTCAAAACTTGAAGCCTTCTGATGGAATCTGTCCTTGTGGGTCAAACTGGTAGCCCTCTGAAGAAGTCTGCGGCAAAAGTGCTTCCTCCTCTTGCTGTAAAGTATGCAAGATGTCCGTCATTTATGTGCATTGAAAACTGGTATTGCTTGTCATAACACAAGAAAATAACTCCTATTTCACGTTACATTTAACATCACAAACCATATTCATTTCCCAATTTTGCTGTATTGACTAATAAACATTAACTCCTATAGGCTAAAATAATTTTATTTCCCAAGCTTGCAATCTAGCTTTTTGAATAGTGCTTAAAAAATTTAACTCTCAAAATAATTTGTATACAAAAATTCTGTCCCCTTAAAGCAACCAACAGGATGAAACTCTGCTTTTGTTGTTTTGCAAGATCAATATGTGCAGTTTTCATATTCAAGTTTTTATTTATAAGAACTAGAAAAATTGTGTGTGACATACCAGTGTGGGAAAAAAGTAAATATTATTATAATACAACATGGGGAGATACATGGTTCATGTGACATCTCAAATTCTTACAGGTTCATGTTTTCAGTCTTGATATCATGAGGCTTAAAGTGCGACTAAATTCAAATCATAAAAGTGGATTATATTTCAATTAGACATTGCGAATGCTAAATAAAAAAATACATCAGATTTATGAAATAATGCATTCTATGCATTTACAAAGCATAAAAGAGTTGGTAACCAGATAATCAGTATCAGCCAAAACTGTACATCGCTAACCTCCCTAACCCAGTGAGGGCAGCGGGATATAATGTCATGGTCACTAGCTGAAGTGTAAGACATATTTTTGTAAGCTGTGTTTATAATCATCATAAAAAAATGAGGGAAATTTGCTTAGGTTTTCATTATGGAACCAATTCAAGGGTAAAGATTCATTATAATGCCTCACACAAGATAAAATATACAATAGAGAACTAAAAGAAAAGATGCACAGCATGCCCGGCAGGTATGCATATATTACCATAATAAAGGAAAGCTGCATATCATAGGATGATCTGGGGACTACTCTCCACTTTTAAGCATTATGAATTTTTTCTAAGCTGACTAGAAATACTGATATCTCTGACTCAGCTGTCAGTTATTCCAGCAATGTAATAACTAAAGAAAGATAAGTTGTAACGTAAGTCTAAGACAGCATAATAACGTAAGCAAAACTTACCTCATCAGAAAAGTAGTGATCAATAATTTCATAGGCTAATTTGTAGATATCTTCATTTTCGTGTGTTTGCAAGCTCTCAATTTTGTCCAAACCTGTCAATTTAAATTAAAAAAGAAACTGTTTTTTAAATTATTCTCCAATGTCTCAAATATGTACATATTTTACAACAAATTTGCACAAACCTGCATTTCTGAGGCTAGTTGCATGGCATGTTTCCTAAACTCGATGCTGTTCTCAAGAAGCAAATTAAAAATTTTTTTTAATTTGTTCTACGCTGTTTTAGAAATGTTAAAAAAAGTGCTAATGGGAAAGTTTGGCTTAAGCGGTTTTATCTTATTTGAAAGTTTTTAAAGTTCTAAAATTGTATTGTGCATTGTGTTTCTACAAACTGATTGCCTAAATAGATTTAAGGGCTCAAAGTGTTTAACATTAGAAGTGTGTTGCTCAAATAGCCTCTGATACAAGAGAAATCTACAAATATAAAAACACAAAATGTCTCCACAGGTTGGTGGTGTGCGCACTTCATGACTCGCTAAGATCTGTGGCTAGAAAATATCCCCTGCACACCAGCAGCTTATCGGAAATGCAGTGACCCTCAGAATTTTCACGGGCTACTGTGATGATGGTCCAATACATGTGAGGTCTAGGGTCTATTTGACTATAGGTGTTGGGACAATGTACTCTTACGTGGGATAGTGTGGTCATGGTGGGATTGATATGCTTTTATGGGCCAAAATAACCTACCCCTGCTCACCGTTGTCTCTTTACCAGCACATAGTCAATTGTGCTTCATTAAGGGCAAAATCAACACACATGTCATGGACACACGAACACACACACAGACATATATTTAAACATTACATACATGTATAGAGATTTCTCACACTTACATAAGTATGCATAAACAAGCACTTGCAACACTTTCTAAGTGTAAACTAAAAGCAACAGAGCATTGAAGCCATTCTAGATATCATGCAATGTTTCAATTTTTTTTTTTTGGAGAAAACTTGTCTCAATACTAAAATACTTTCCGTGTACTTGTACTCATGAAGAATTTAAATTTAAGGTATCTTAGGTCTGTTCTTCATTACAAACATGTTTAAATCGTTGGCTTTTTGATGCTGGAACCCATCTCTCCTTTAACTATAGTTAATAAGAGCTCTGCACATTGCAACTTCAATTAAAAGTGCTTCCTTTTAACATCTTAAAGTCACTTTGTTCTTTGATCTGCTAGAAGCTTGCCCCCACCCACACCTTATCAAGAAGGCATTAAGGAGAAACACTCAAGTAACTCACCACCACATTCTTCAATCATCTGGCAAATAGGTTCTAAGTCATCTCCTGCCATCTTGAGAATGTTGTTGATGCCATCGAGCACCACATTAACCACCTGTGCATCTTTGACACTAAGGAGGTTACAGAAAGGGGCTATAACTCCTTGTTCTACCACATAAGCCACCTGAAAAACAAGAACATATAAGATTCAAATTTCCAAAGTTTTTTGAAACCATTAGCCCCTTTACCACTGGCAAACTGCAGCCTCTCCTTTCTTATGGTTCTGTCAGTCAAATAGACCAACTCTGCATTACTACTAATAATAAAGATGTATTACAAACAATTATGGTTCTGTATGAGATGAAGGATCATGCATTCAGCGCTTGATATAAAAAGTAGCTTTATCTGCAGTACATAAAGAAACAAAAAAGATGGGTAACACTAACAAATCGAAAGACAGTAAAAACACAGGTAACAGTAATGATGAAAAGTAATCAACAAAGGGGTATTGCAGGACAGTCTAATCAAGAGATAGAATAGGAGGAGTTTGGGATGGGGGGTGGGGCAAGGGAGAGCAGGCATAGTGAATGTGCTTAGGACTAGTGCTCAATGTATCTTTAAGACCTAACATGCCATGAAAAATAAAAATTTCACAGAATATCGCTGATTTTTTTTAATATCATCTATTTTATCCTTAATTTGGGGGTTCAAAAAATAGTTTTACTGCACTTGTCACGCTGTCGGTTGCCATGGAAACGATTCAAAATGGCGCCAAAACAAACAAAAAAAAAAGCTTATAACGTCTTTTTTTTTACCTGAAAGGAAGATCTACAATTATATATGGGGGAATATGCAAAATCAACTTAGTTTTTTATTCATTTTAAAAGGTGTTAAAATTTAAGTAAATTTGATTTAAAACAGTAAAACTACTAAATATTTCTTTAAAAGCCCTCAAAGAAATGTTTAGAATTGTATAAAGAAAATCTCAACCAAATTTCAGGTATAAAGAAAAACTCAACCAAATATCAGGTCTATATTACATGCAAATATAAAGTTACAAGCATTTAAAATAAACAAGCTCACTAAAACAACAACCTGAAAAGGCAAGAAAAAAAGTGAAAGCTTAGAAACCAATAAACTACTAAATATTTTGTTTTGAAGCCCTCATAAAAATGTTTAGATATGTACAAAGAAAATCTTAACCAAATTTCAGGCCTATATCTCATGTCAATATAAAGTTATCAGGTTTTGAAGTAAATAAGCTAACAAAACCAAGAAACTGAGAGAATGCGTGAACAGAAAAGGTGAAAGCTTAGTAACTGTTTTATCCAAGCCTTTCATGCTATTTATGTTTGATGGAAAAATATAACCACCTTTTAATGTTTTCCTACATATAACTTTAACACAACTAATACAATTATTTCACTTTTAGAAAAGTCAACATGATTGCTGTTGTGTGTCCAAATGTTGACTAGGCTGCAAAAATACACAGTAATAAAAAAATGGTGCTTGCAAACATTGAGCCACACAGTTATAGGTTGAGTTAGTTTTATAGAAGTTCAGCGTCCACTAGCTTCATAGGTTTAGCCATCACATTTAGTGACGCTGCCTTACATATTGCTTCCAGTTTTTGTGAGCTTCAACTGAAATAGCTGCATTAGTACGAAACACTGTGTTTGTCTTTCTTAGCCAGCAGTTGCAGGGTGGTGGGATGAACATCAACATATCATTCTTTTATTAAGGAATTAATTCAAAAGCTTCTTCATTAAAGACAAACTGCACACAGAACTGAACTTTCAGGAAAGAACTCTTTGGGGAGCATAATCTATTTATGGAATCTAGACATACATCATGGAGTGCACCAGAATTTGAGCAGCTGTTCACATTCTGTTCTTCTGTATGCTAGGATTATTTTATAAATTACCTATGTAGTCAGATAAAGATACATGATTTTTGTGGCTAGGTGGTTCCCTATTTTCTGTCAAAGATTTCTGGGAAAACCAGGGGTTGACAATGATGTGCTCTCTAGATGCTGAATGCTACACACTTGACTAGATAACATTCATTTTATTTGTAAGGAATATCATTAATCATACATAATTGCCAGTCTGCACACATTCTGTTACATTTGGTTTGAATAAGACAAACTTCCTTTGTTCCTTAGCAAGTCTCTAGGACTGTGGCCCAAGATGTGAAAGTATGTACACGAGTCTATTTCGTTCTTTTTCTTGTTGACAACCAGGGCAAGGGTTTGACTTACATGCAATAGAATAACCATTA
>SRHC01003871.1:0-10950 GCA_004794325.1 Pomacea maculata
TGGACACATAGGAAGGAAAAATAAACTCCCATAGAATACAAACAAGTTATTACAGCGACAAGTATATTATTCCTTATAAAGTTTGATTGCAATAATAGGCATCAACTGATCTTTCATTGCTGCAGACGATCTCATGAGGCTCAGAAAATAATCTGCTTAATGCACACCAAGGCCATACTTGATGTTAGTCTGCTTGTTATCGTCGCAGTCCACCTTCTGGCTTTATGGTCTTAAGATGGCGCAGTTAACTGATGGCATCTTCAAAGTAAGCAACAAGCACAGAGGAAAACTGTTTAGAGGAAAACCCAAAATAATGTCCGTATGCAGTACCAATGTTGTCATTTTCTCTACAGACTATGGACTTTGTACGCTGTACTTTCAAGCGTTTCTCACAAACAATTTGGTTTTTTTCAGTCAGCTTAAGACGCTTGCTAGTTACTGTCATCGACACTTATTTTGTTGCCTTCTCAAATACTTTTTGCAACCAAAAAAAAAAAAACTGACAATCACGGAAACATGAAATAGATTTTAATAGAGCATAATACTTATATACCATGCACACTAAATGCAGCGTATTTCAGCCTGTCGCCAAGAAAGCGATGTGAAAAGATGTTAAATTGACCTCCTCCGATTGTTGTAGAGGTCTGGTGGCGCCACGGTTAGCGCCTGTCACCAATACAGTGAAAGTTGGCTGCCCAGAGTTCATTTCTCGTCTCGACACGCTGTTCATTCTCTGCACGTGGCATCTGTTTACAGGGCTGGCTGCTTGCCGTAATATAGCCTCAGTTGCTGACACGGCGTAAAACACCAATTCCCCCCCTCCTCCTCCGATTGTTGGGGAAACCCCGCGAGTGTACTATAACATAAGTTGGATCGCGCATGCGCACACGTGGAGTTCCCTAGGTGTTCCCTCAAGGTCAGGTGTCGATGACCCGATAGCTGACCTGCGGTCAAACGGGGACACGGCTTGCACGTGCGGCGCTCACTTGGCGACCGGCCAGCTCTCGGGGGGTTAGAGGTTAGCGTTGCGGAAAGTGTCGGTGGGATGAGTCTACGGCCCTTGTTCTATAAGCTTCCTGCAGACTTTATTGTTGCAGTAACAAAAGAACAAAACTGCCGTTTCAAGCACCTGGCAAATAAAGACAGATTGGACAGAGTACTAATAGTGTGCGAGGCAGAAAATGAGTGGCACGCTCACTGACACCCTACACCTTCTGTGTAAATTTAACTTTTTATAAATGAAACAAAAAGAAATAATAAACAAACATAAGTGAGTGTGTGTGGTGGGGGACTTCGTCAAGATGTGCGTAGAAGGTAGCATACACAGATGAGCACTGACATGGGAAGAATAACGTATTCCTTAAAAATCTCGTGTGTTCGTCTGTTTTCTTCTTCCTACCATCACAGCATGATGTGCGTCTGCAAAAGCATGATGTGCGTCGAGATCAAAGAGTTTTAACCCCTCTCCAACAAAAAAAAAAACAAAACCAAAAAAAAAAACAACAAACCAACCAAACAAACAAACAAAAAAACAGTGTCAGAACTGAAGAACCATACACCTTAATAGCAACCCAAGCAAAGTCAGGCTGAAGACCATACAGAGCAGCATCAGTACTAACGACGAGATGCTAGCAGAACAACAGAAATGGTTCTCACTACGATCTTCAACTGTCGCATTCTAAGTAACAAGCATCTTCAGCATCAGTGGAACTGCAGCCACAACTTCATTGACTTTAAAAAGGCATTTGACAAAGTCTGGCACGAGGGCTATGGCAGGTGATGGAAAAAGTTAGCATCGAAGGCAGGTTTGTTCAAATCATCGAAACACTTCACAATACAGTATTGCTGAACAACAAAATAGTATCTTACCATCGCACCACATTAGGTATTGTTTAATATCTTGTTAATAATAAATGCAAAATTTGTAAGGCGCATACTCACACTCCTAATGAGCATACTCCTAGTGCTTAAGGACAAAAGAACATGGTGGTGGTAGAGATGTGTGTGTGTGAGAGAGAGAGAGTACAAGAAGGAGGGAAAATAAACTCCAATAGATAAGAAACAAGTTATTACAACGATATCGACAAGTATAATATATATATATGTATAATATAAATTATGATTCCTTTAAAACTTTGTTCGCGATAATAAGCATCAACTGATCCTTTCATTGCTGCAGACGATGTCATGAGGCTGAGAAAATAATCCGCTTAGTCTGCACGCCAAGGCCATACTTGATGCTTGTTTGCTTCTTATCGTCGCAGTCCACCTTCTGGCTTTATCCTCTTAAGATGGCGCAGTTAACTAATGGCATCTTCAAATTAGCAATTAGAACATAGGGAATTTGTTAAGAGGAAAAACAAAAATATAGTCTATGTGGTCTATAAGTTTCCAACAGACTTTATCGTAGCAGTAACAGAAGAACTAAACTGTCCTATCAAGCACCAAGCAAGTGAAGACAGACTGGACAGAGTACAAATAGCGTAGGTGGCACAACATGTCTGGCACATTATTTGAAAACCTTACACTTTTGTGTGAATTTAACATTTTATAAACAAAAACCAAACATAATAAAATACACACATGAGTGTTTGTGTGTGTGTGTGTGGTGGAGGACTTTGTAAAGATGTGTGTAGAGGTAGCATACACAGATAACAATTGACATGGGAAAATAACTCATTCCAGTAATGATGTCCGATGTGCGTCTATTCAAAACTTTCCTTACCACCATAACCGTACACTATTTTAGTATATTCACTAAATAAGGCGATATCATGAGGCTGAGTAGTTAATCCGCTTAAATTTGTGTCGTCCCGCAGCTCACAGAGACACAGCTCGTTATACCGCACCTTCCTTGTTTCTTCCACATCCTCAAGTGGGGCAGCTGGTGCATTGTCGTCTGCTAGGATTTTCGGGGAAGGAGACCGGTCAGACATAAAAGTCCAAAGTCCAAATGTGCATTAAATGGAATGTTGTGAGTGAACACTGAACACCAAGAAGAAATAATGACCAACACGCCTTTGTTCCTTTGCTGCAAGTGATTACCGTTTGAGTTCGTTAAAAGCATTAATTACAACTTAATAGTTTCTCTTTGTGTCTTAAGAAAATCACATTTCTGTGCAGTTTCAATAGTAAGGTGGGGAACAGCCATTCCAAGTATTTGTCACGCGACTGCTAAAATTAGAGCAAAGCATCTTCTAACGGACAAGGGTTATTGCCCCTGTGTCATACTAAGCATGAGTTGTCCCCCTTGTTGCACGAATGAATCGAATGAGAGTGATGCAACTATATGAGTGAGCGAAGTGTGGAATAATTTTTAGTGAAAAGAGTCTTTGCATTCACAAATAAGACAACTAAGGAGTGAGACTTATGAAAGACTCGCTGTGTGGTAAAATGAATGTAGTTTCTTGCCGTGCCAATGTATTGAACATGTTATTCTTTTTATCATTACTAATGTACTATGCGGACTTTTGGACTTTGGACTTTTATATAAAAGAAAGATGAAGCTTTGAGGAGAACACCCTGTGTACGAAATATCACTTCCAAGTATAGTAAAGTAGCCGCATCTACAGAAAAGTTCGAGGTTGTAATGTATACCTGGGACCCAGTGGAGTTCACAGAAGTTACCTGTGGCTTTTGGGATCTTCGTCAGACGGATTAGGATATACTTCACCACGTGGTGCAACGGGAAGCTAGATTATCACCTACCCACTGACGTCAGTGCGGCCATTTTTAGAGCAACTGCTTGTCTCTTATATATGACGTCATTTTCTGCTTCAAGTGACGTGCAATAAATGACGCACACAAGACGTCAGACACATGACGTCATTCGTACATCAAACAACACGAGGCCGACCACAACTCACTTCACACTCTAACACCACTGCACACATTATTCCACTTGGAGCAGCAAGTGTAAATATGGAAAGATAAAAAAAGAACGATTATTATCACGTGTGTTTACTATTACTTACAAGTCCATATCAAACCCTAATGGTGTATTTTCCTATATAACTTGCCACTTTCGTACAGGGTTCTAATGTTCCAGGACCCGGTTGCATTGCTTGGATTGTTGGAAATTATCGATGATCTTAGAGAGGAACTTTATCATCATTTTCGTCAGCATGGCAGCCTCTCTTCTGAAATGCAAGTACTTTTAGCCTTGCGATTTTATGCATCGTCGTCTTCAATTACTACCAGGACAAAGGCAGGGTGGACATCATATTCACTACCGACTAGCATGGCAATAAATCGTCTCCCTCACCCAACCTGTACTTGAGGTAAAACGACTTCTATCTGAACATACTGTCAGGGTTAGGACTGAGTCTATTCTCCACCAACAAACAAAACTAGAAAATATAAAGGAGCGAAGAATGAACATCGCAAATGACACAAAAATAAAAACAACTGAATTTTCAAACTTTATTTTTTGTGCTTTTTTGTCTGTCTCTTTATCTCTTATCTTTTTTTTTCCCCTCATTACCGGGGATATCCATATTCAGGTTGTACTCCGTGTTTACATGTACGGTCTATTCATGCATTCCACCCAAATTTTCAGTATTATTATTGTATTTTCCAGTTGCTATGCATATACTTTCTTTCTTAATCTGGAAAATGACAGTCGTGTCCATCTCATGAATTCGATGTCCTTTCAACTACACAATTTTCTTACCACTCTCTGCACTTCGCTGAGCAGCTTGACAGCAGCAGGATCCGTTAGCACTATTAGAGATGGTAGATATAGCGATTGCTATAAGGTGAGGTTTGGTTAAACTTGTCATGGATGTTTCGGAAGTGTGTAATACATCCATCCAACAAGTGCCTTAGTCTCACAGGGTCGCCATCGCAGTGTCCAATATACCAGTAAACATGACCGCTGACCTCTGCTGTATTGTCACTCAGCTGAGGGCGCCACGTCTCGCCGAGATTCACTTTACTACCTTGCGCCAGTTGTTTTTCATTCCAACTTTTATAATTTTAGTAATGTCGTGCTCGTTAATGTTTCTAACACCTTTATTTTTCACTAACTTACTGTCACGTTGCGATCGTGAAGGTGTTCCTGAATTCTAACACCTGACTCATTCATACTTGCTTACATAGCCGTCGGATCGTATGATACTGTATAGATAACTTTCCTTTTGGTTTTCTGCAGCTGCTGATGTGGATTTTATTGGAGTACTTTCATGTAAAATTTCGGAGCATTGAGCGTTTCTCCATGATACGGATTTTGTGCGTTGTGAAACCCCATCATCCTCTCGCAGCCCACTGCCTCGTGGCGCTGGGTGCACAAGTCATCTTTGGTGATGTGCTGAAGGTTTACAACCTTGTGAGTCGACAGTCCTAGAGTAGCATCATCAGTGGGATATGAATTTTTTTGGCATGCATGCCTTGCATCTGTCATCACACTGATGTTTGATCTTGGATCTGTCATCACACCATCACACCTAGCGGGTGCGACGAGCTCCAGACGACAGTATGTCTGTTGGCACAGCCCAAAGTGATGATCAGCACATGCCCATCCATTGTTGAATTATTCACTTCAAACGAAGAGGTGCACGATACTGAATGTGCATGAACTTGATCAATAACATCCTTCACCTTGTCGTGCTTACCAACAAACAAACATGGAATTGTTGATGATGTTTGTTCTTGCCTGTGTACATTACATATTCCACTATCTTGACTACAGGGAATCTGAGGACTTTCACCGCTCAAGAAATTATCCAGTAGACAGGACACAAAAGCAGACCTAGACTTATATTTGTTAGCCCAAGTTCAAACTTATCATTAAATACTTTTCTTGCTTCTTCATCATCAAAAAAACAAGCGTGTATCTTTTGTTACAGCATTATGCTCGTAGGTTTTAACAGTGTCGTCCGTCAAAGTTTTCTTGCTGTGTTTCTTCAGTGGCTGTGGGTTTTTCTCCATTGTAGACCTGTCACACTTGGAGAATCAGCCTCTTGTTTGCACCCCACTCTCTCCTCTCTACGGTCTACGTGTGCATACCACCCAAGTTTTGAGTGCGACGTGTATGTAGGCTAGTGTTCACACTGTAGTATTATTTTATTTTCAGTTGTGATGTATACTGTGCTTCAAAATTCCGTTGTCTTTGTGTTTGTGTCATTTCCGCTGTTATCTTTTTCTCCATTATTTCTTTCTTTCTTTATTTTTATGGAGAATACATTCAATTGTCGGTCCTAACCCTGACAGTATGTTCAGTTGCAAACTGTTTCACTTCAGCTTTCTAACCGCCAACGCGTGGAAGAGAAGAATATTAACGTGCATCGGTGAATTATAAAGTAGTCTTGTACACGTAGGTAGGCCGCTGGTCACGTGACCCCCTGCTCGCCAGTCCCAACCCTGGCTGCTCCACACAAGGCTGCCGCACGCTCGCGCAGCGGGGTCACGTGTTCATACGTCGACGAGGTGAAGAGGGTGCAGGGTGACAGTTGACACAATGGCGGACAGTAGCTCGAAAAGAGATGAAGCGACAAGGACGAAAAACAAAAAACGTCAAGAATGATAAGTCGATTCCAATTTGTGTTTTCTATGTTTGTCTTTCTTTTCGCAGTCTGTCTTGTTGTTTAACCTTCTGTTTCTTCGTATGTTGGCAAGCTGTCATATACCATCCTCCTTAAAAAGTGTGAAAATGCACTACATAAATTTGGATTATTATTATTATTTGTATAGCGGTGGAAAATATATGAGAAACAGTCTAAATTTAAAAGAAGAAGAAATAATATTTTGAGGCCAAGAGCCGATGTGTACAGTATGTTTAGCATTATCTACTCTAACCACGTCATGTCCTTTACTTAATTGCTATCCTCTCGTGTTGCACTACTAAACAATAGATATGAAATTGAAATTGATCATTTTGACCCACCCCGTGCCTTGACCTACAGATATGTACATGTACAACCTTAGGGTACAATATAACGATGTGCATATATAAATGAATACATAAGGGAGACAAGCACTGGACCCTTAGGAACACGAAAATGTTTTGAAAATTCTTTAAGATGGAGTATAACAGATAATTGTGTATGTTGTAAGTTAATAGACATAAACTTTAAAATACCGGAGACATTTTGTTCGCGGGCATTCAAGACTTCGTCTACTTGTAGCTGTAATGGACGGTTACGTGGTTCCTGTGCGCAATGACTTACTATTGCATTCAGTCATCTAGCATTCGCCCACACACCTAATTACAACAGATCAATAACGAAGTTTCAATACTAATGACAAGAATATAATTAACAAAGAGTGCATATATATATATTTATAAGAAAATAGCTTACAAGCATTTCATATGTAATCTCAAAACTTAGCTTTCTGGCGCTTCTCGCTACTGTGCAGTGCGCTGATAACTCCACTATTCACACGTTAAAGTTCACACTTTCCTAATGATTCCATTGTTCACAATTTCGTCAGTTAAACTTCACACATCCGTAATGAATCAAAGTCCCGTGGATCTTTTTAACGTCCTTTTCACGACGGACTTTCTGTCCGCCGCTCTCTTTCCACTGCCACTACTTTGTTCGTTTCTTCCTGTGGGTTTTTCCCCACCAAGGAGGGTGGCCCACAAACCACTACCAAAAGGCGTGGAACAACTATCTCCCCTGGCCGTACGTCAAGCGCGGCCGTCCACGTTAGATGTTCGGACGAAGTTGACACCGACACTGGACACCGGCAGCGAGATGGTTGTCGCGCCAGCCAGAGGACATGTGCCACCTTGTTGTGCACACGATGTTTTGTCCCTGCTTAACCACTCTAATGAAGCATTTGCCCTAACACACTAGCAAAACACACTAAACACCTCAAAAAAAGATAATAATTAGAAATACATTTTCTACAGTAGCAACCGCACTTCTCCCTATGTACTGCTGACTGTGCTTTAGGAAACGGGTAAAAAAGGGCTTTAAGATTTCTTTAAATTGTTTCTGCGGTGTCTCATCCAGCTGTGTGTGTGCGTATGCATGTGTGTTTGTGTTTGTGAAAGAAATAGAGATAATACGTGCATATGCAACTCAAGTGTGCGTTTGTCTTATTACAACACACAAACAGATGAACAGGAATGTAGAGACTGCATATGTGTGTATGTTTTCGAAGAGAAGTTGTTGTCTACAGCAGCCACCAAAAAAACATTTTTTTCAAATCCCAAAAGACAAATGATTGCGCTTCAACTATTTTATTTTCACCTTGCATTTTCAATGCCATTTACAACGATAAATTTCAAAATCTGACAACACGTTTTTAAAAAAATTAGACATTATTTTCCACTCTTTTTCTTTTTGTAGAATTAATTGCTTTAGAATTGCTTGTGAGGTAAAAGACATTGGGTTATAAGGTAGACTTTTGCAAAAGTGTTAACAGTCGACTACTCTTTAGGGTTGGCTAGTGTATATGTTACCAGTATATTTCCTACCTTTTCATATCATCTTGTGACTGAATAATCAAACAGAAAATAACTATTTGCGAAATGTTTTATTCAAAGGCTTTAAATGATAATTCTGACTGTAATCGATTATTCTTAGAAAATGTACTTTTTTCACAATAACATTCAGACAGTATCAAAATTGCAGATCATCGAATATAGTGTCATTCTACAGTACAAATTTTGCTCTCAATTTTGAAGAATGTTCTTGTCAAAGTGCTACACCTCGAAGTTCACCAAAATAAAGAAAACGTATTTTTAGTAAGACAATGACAGCTACATTATTACTTGGTAGGTGTGAAAATTAATCTTTTGAAGCTAAAAACAATGTCTTTACGCAAATGTGAATCTCAACCAAATGTATTATATTACTGCTTTTATAACCACATTGCAGTGCCTTTTGGGATGTCCGACACACTGTCATACTTTTGGTTACTTTTGTTGTAATATTCTAGAGATTTTCAACTGTAAACAAAAACATTAGCAGGGTTGTGTGCCATGACACTGTTGAAGGGTGACAGTAGACATTGACAGATATTTCTGAGAATTCCAGTTAGCCGGTGACCAAGGTGTTCCATCAGGTGAATAAACTCTGCACACACAATGTAAGTTCCATGAAAACAAAAAAGGAAGAACATCAAATAAAAGGATAAACATTAAACAAATAAATAGCTTTAAGTCCTTTCTAAATAAGATGTAAATCATAAAATCTGTAAGTTCTAAAATCTTTTTGCAATGAATTCCGTAAAGTAACAAATTAGTCGTCTGTAATAAATTTTCCACAAAACTAGTTGTAAAGTACAATTGCTAAGTTTCTAGAGTGTTTACTTTAAAATGTTATGGACGTAAATACGCAAACGAACAATATATCAGATTCATGTGAATATGTCTGCCCAATGAAATTATTGTTCTGTACGTTGCATATTTTGATATATTGTAGACAATATTATATCTTAGCATTATATTATGTATCATATTATGTATAAATATATTTTACGCATAAAGTTTTAGCTTGAGGTTTTGCAATGCAAAAAATTTAAGTACATGTAATTAAAATTGCAGGAAGAATGACAGACCTGGTGATTTCTAAATAAATATAGATATGTGTGTCTAAATGATGCTTTAATACCTTTATGTAGGTTGGTCAGTGCCGGATTCAAATTCTGCGCCTACTTCGTTTTACCTGATAACAGTCATTGTCAGACGGTATATAAATGTAAATGCAGACTGATGTTAATTTAAAAATTTGAGTTAAAAACCTTATCACATTACTTTCATCCAACAAAATCAGTGTTAGTCAAGTTGGGAACTTGCAATAGGAGAGCTGAATGTTGTAGAAACATCTCCACTCTTCTACGACATGTTAAATATACCAAGTTTGAAACACACATAGCAACAAATTTGGTCTTTTAAACAAAGTGTTAACATTATATGTTTCTAATATATTCGGATAGGTAACTATGATATACTTATTTCTTCTGCCTGGAGCATGGGACTTCAGGCTGGAGTTTCATCTGATATAGAGTATTCCCTGATAACCAGCAGTAGCAGACAAAACTCTTTTGTGTAGTCTCATGTATTCTTCCCTGAACCGAAATCTGTGAGCAACAGAAAAACAGAAAAACGTGTATATGTCTGGTAGATACGAGCTTTGCGACAAATGTGTAATCACACTAAGAAATCATAAGCAATAAGACATTTAATGTCTTTAGACACGTTGAGAATTCTCATTTCTGTATCATTGAGATTTAAATTTGCAAAGAGGACAAACATGACAACATTGCATGAAATACGCATTTTGCGAATGAATACTACGAAATTATCTTGTAAAGGCTAATACTAAGCATTAAACTTACTTGTCTTTATCCTAAAGGATGTAGTATTACTAAAGTGATAACCAGGTAAAATAACAGTCGGTGTGTCAGGTGCCATTGGAAATATTGTCTGCCTGCTGCCATTAGGTTTAGACAAAGTAGCCTATAACAACAAATTCCTTGGGGGACTCCCGCATGTGTAATGCTTTGTTAAGAATAGATTAAATTTAACAAATGAACTACAAATTCTAATAAATTTGCAAAATTTATTTTAATCTGAACAGTAAACAATGTTGTCCGTGGTGATCAGTTGTGATATCTACCGCCGTTACCGAAAATGCTGTGATGTGATTAAACAAATGTGTCCACTTAAGATGGCCAGTTTCTACATGCGCTGGAACCACTTTGGTCTTACCTTCTGTGCCGTTTGTATCGAAACGTATGGATCACATAATTACCAAATTAAATATCATTTATAATTAGGGTCTTATTGAAATAAGCATCTTCAATAGAAGTCACTTAGTGGAGAAAGAATACACTACAACAATAACTTCTTATTATACTTGTAACTGTTGTGTTTTTTCAGATTAAAAGAGAACAGTCTTATGACATTTATAAAACATGAACTTGGCACAGTGACTAGATGCTGTGGTGCTATTGACAGATATATTAATTGAGTATTTGACCCAAGCACAACAATTC
>SRHC01003872.1:0-10906 GCA_004794325.1 Pomacea maculata
ATATGGGACTGAGTGACAGTGTTTCTTTTGGTCTTGATAACTTATTCATCTCTCTATCGTTATCCACCTCAATTTCTTTCTCTTTTTAAGATGTACGGTGGTAAGGCAAATAAAGAGTGCTCTTAAGATTTTTCTTTTTTTTTTTTACATACTCTTTTTTTTAACCCCATGACAGTGAAAATCGCGTATTGTTGGTTGCAATATCCATTCTGATACTTTATGAGAGGCTTATTCAAAGGGCAATCGGTTAGCATTCGTAAAATATAACACAATACCTAGTGTGTCGTATAAAGTGTTCAGGGGTTACCATGCAGACTGTTCTTTGCGACACCGAGCTCTGAGCGAAGTTCTCTCGGAATACAGACGAGCAGCGACTGAAGTGTGTCGGGCTCAACAGTGACGATGCCAGGGTTCACGTGGCCAGCTTCTGTCCTGCATCTTTCGTACCCACGGTTTGCTTACAGTGACCCCACCATATCCCCCTAACCCCCTGTTGTGCTAAACTGCTCGCTGACTCTTCTATCTGAAACAACAACAAAACTAGCCTTACAATCTCCCTGTTCTAAGCACCTACTCCAGTGTAAACTTCGGGATAGGGGTGGTGATGTCATTTTGTGCCTGGGGCGCTCGGTGATATAGTAGTTACAACTCTCGCCTGTCACTACTGTAGTGAGAAGCCCTCTGGACGCTCTCTACGTGTGACACCTGTTCAAAAAGCTGGGCCTCGGAGGTTTTCTCGGGCTACTCAGGTTTTCCTAAAGGTTGAATTACTTTCCTACTAAATCAATCAACCAACCATTCTGGGACAGCGGAAAGCGTAGCAGCTCGTGTGATATCTGACTGATGAGTAGCGGATAATAGTCAGTTATCTGATGCATATCTACTAACAAGAAGACTGTTCATTATGTGATATTCATGTTCTTAAGCGTCTAGTTGTGAAAACACATGTTGACCCTGCCAGGAATATTTTGGTACAGGTATAAGGCGATGGAGCGATTATTTATCTGCTAGGTACAAGTGTTTAAAGTGTAGCACCTGTGTAGTCTTACTGTTGTACTGATTACCTGAGTAATAGACCACACCTCTGTATCGGGGTGGAGGATACATTGGGAGTGTTTGAAGGACTGAACAGAACAGTTAATAGAACAGTAAGACATACAGCGTACCATTATTTGTCATGTATGCTGTGGGTCAACAATTTTAAAGGTTTTCAGTTTGTGTGGTGACTTTTTAAATGTTTTCCCGGCCATGTCCCTTCCTGGTTGTTACCATCCAAGTAAATAACAGCAGCTAGATTATTTCTTCTTCTTCTTTGTCAGCTTATCGTTTCAGCTTATCGAGCTTGTCTTACATATCATCTAACTGCTAAATACTCAGTTTAACCTCTAGATGAGCGTTGCACAAAGGAATATCACAGCTACAGTGACAGAAGCATTGTTTTAACAAGCCTTAAACTTAAGTATACAGCTAATGGTTAATCTGCTAATTAGTCACAAACGTAGGCAATGAGTACATTGGGAAGTAAAATACAACGATTTCTGAACATTTGACTAGACTAGTTTATTCATGCAAAAATTCGGTAGGTAAGAGGTTGATAAAGTTCACCCAACACTAATTCCCGATTGATGAGCCACCCAGTACGTAAAGTTATAAAATAATAATTATAATCATATTTATCATCAGTACAATAATTAGAAGAAGAAAGCTCACTTCCCAGTGTATAGGCAAACTAGAGCTGCGCACTAAATATTACAAACATACAGCAAATCACGCAGGAAATACAAGTACCAGTGCACAGAAACGGCAAACATAAACTGCACTGGTAACATGAATAAAGATGAAAAACTGTATGAAACGGTATGCTTGATTAAATAAATAATATTAATTAAAGACATTTTAAGGGGTTAGGACTCTTACTACAGTATGCGACACCCCAAGATAAGCAAAAATAAGTGTAGTAGCAGCAGACCCATCCCCGACTTACAGATATTACTTTTTATTAGACAGAAGACTTGCTACTAAAAAGTAAAAAAGTATTAGGTAAGAAACAGCCCAAGTCTCTTTTTAATTTTGACTAAATGATGTTTCTAGAGCAAGTATTAGATGGTAAAATATTTGTTTTCATTCAGAAACAGAATGAAAAAAGAGAAACGAGAAGGCATATAGCTCATTATAAAGTCTGCTTCTTTCGGGTATGAATTCAATGAACACAGCATTGGTAAAAACACTCAGTGTAAGTATACCTTTTTATGTTTTTGGTCCAAAAAGTCTTTTCTTCTTTTTTTTCAAATTAACACACTTTCATTTAAAACGGTAGAAAACCTTTTTTTTTCTTAAGTTTTTGGGTTTTCTTTAGTACATATAACTTAAAGAATAAAAGTGTGATGGACACATTTTTAAATATTTTGAAAAAACACAAGAACAAAGGAACATTTTTATTCCTTTTTTGTACTTTATTTAAAACAAAAATATCTTTAAATTTGTTTTACTTATTTTAATTTAGACAGTTCACACTTTTTTTACTTTTTTAAGGCAAGTAATCCAATCACAAGATGCGAAATGGAATTAAATATATTAAATATATTAGTTACATTGCTTATTGAAAGTGCTCTTTGAGAAAGAGTTACTTCTTGTGAAAAGCTGAAAATTGTTTAATAAGTTTTTTTTTTTTAGGCCCTTCGCCCCTCCTGGGACATAGGCCATCGACTACAGTCTTAACTGTTGTCGATGTTTTGGTAGCAAGGATTTGTTTTTACGGGGTGGGGGTGCTGGCCCCACGCCCAACCCTCCTCCTTTTTCAGCCCTCTGGGACCGTCCTTGGCGGAGGGCAGCCAGCCCTGTAAACAGATGCCACGTGCAGAGAAAGAACAGCATGCCCGAGACGAGAAATGAACTCAGGGCAGCCAACCTTCACTGTATTGGTGACAGGCGCTGACAGCGCTAACTGTTGCGCCACCGGACCGCTTTTAATAAGTATTAAGTAACCCAAAATTAATAACTGGTGAAAACTTCTTTAGGCTATTGTATATGGGTAAAAAATCGATAACAAAATTCCAGCCAAACAGACGGAGTGATAAATAAAAGTTTATAATTAATCATGATTACCGCAATATTTATCCTAGATGGGAGAAATTGTCAGAAAGGTACATAATAGTGCGAATAATTTACAGGCTAGTCAAAGACTACGGGGAAGTCGACGGGTATTCAGCAGTTGAAATACCCATCTTGGGTAACATATCAAACTAATTGTGTCTGATTAATATGTCTGCAACTTTAATCACTTTCTGGAAAAAAGAAACAGAGCAAAACATGTCAAAAAAAAAAAAAAAAAAAACAGAACAAAACCTCGTTTCCTTTGTCGTTTTAGTGTAAAGTGCAATGGGTCACCTACCTAAGTAGTTGACTGAGAAAAATTCATACACAACACCTTAACAGGGGCAAGTGTAGCGTTGTTTTCCGGATGACGAAAGTGATAAAGGACTACTTGAAACCTACTTGTACCCAGATATATGCTCTTGTGTTAGAGAAGGTGGTCCATAAATGATAAATGAATAAAACAATAACAGACAGAAGAAAAATCTCCAGAAATCACTATCAATCTTGTAAAAGATGTCTGCTTAAAAATAGTTTTATTAAATGTACCTAATAATGAGATATCATATTTTAAACTTTCATTACAAAAGGAAAGTGCTTGTCAGTTCGTGCATGGTACCATCCTCAGGTGCACGTATCTACTTCAACACTCAAATTCCACAAGTGATCGTTATCTGCTTTATGATTGGTACTTGTGTGTTGAAGAATAAGCACTGAAGCCGTGATCAGAAATAAACGAACAAAAGAGTGTTTTTCTCGAGAGTGCGAAGTTTTCTGTTCAGTCGGTTGCCCGGATATTGCGAGTGATCGGTTAGAACAAACATTCCAACAAAATCTCGAGTCAAGTCGCAATAGGACCGCAGATACCGGCACAACTTGAAGCAGCATTCAACAAGAAATACCACAGGTGTTGGTGAAGTGTATAGCTCAATATCTTGCCATGCAGGTTCCCAGACCGTTGGCATAACTGTGTGTGACAAATGATCCAGGACAAACTGTCAGTCCTGGAGGTCTGACAAATCTGCTTTGAGTGTAGCTGGTGCAATGTCTCTGTGCAATGTACCTAAATTTTACATCTGCAATAAGTTCTAATGCTTTCATTGTCTGTAATATTTATAATATACGCCACATTTTCACTGTTTTTTTTCTTTTTATTGGATTTAAGGCAAAATTAGTAGTGTTTGTAAAATATGGTCTTTTCTTATTGCGAAAAGTGGGTAATGGTCAGATGGAAACATAATATAGGAGGGCAAGAAAAAGGAAATACTATGTCAAGTTTGGAAGATTGGAAGGTAGCAGAGCTTGGACTATTGATAGAAAACATATATGCGTGGCTAATTTTCACCCTACGAGCAAAGTCAAATATCTTTAAGGCAGACAGCCAATATGTGTGTTTGGTGTTTAGGAAGTGTTGTTTTACCTTTCCGACACCAGGATACCAGACTAAAATACCTGGACTCTTGATTGATTGTCTTCTATTACGAGAATATACATTTTTATATGGGCCTAACGTGCTAATGCTGCTCATTGGTTTGTTTCTTGCTATTCCTTGAGGAGAAGCAAAGGGTCACAACATCTCTTTAGCGGACCGTTTTTGGAATCTTACCAACCAAGATGTTTCAGCATCCTTTCTATTGTTCTATACTGATTTTCTCTAGGTCTGCTTTGACCTCCCAACTCTCCACTTCCCCTGAGAGTTCCAGTCGAGTGGCTGCATGTCTGGTGGTTAAGCCTTGTATAATGTCATGGATACCACTACCCTCAGATGATGTCTATAATGTCATTTCACTCGCCACCTAAGCTGACTTGCCACTTTCAAAAAGTGTTCTAATGTTCCAGGTCTCTATCCTGCTTTTGGCCTCGCTAGTTAAAAGATGAGTCGGCGAGCGGTTTCTGTAACAACCCATTCATGTAAAGCGCCAGTTGCTATAGAAACCACAACGGTTTGTCCCCTTTGTTACCTCTATTATGTACTCAAAAGCACAAACCATTTCATGTCAACATGATATATAGGACATCACGGATGACCTTATCAATGCATGAAGACAAATTTATTATTATATATATGTAATAAATATAAGTTAATATACTCAATCTACCTACTTTTTTTAAAAAAGTTACAATTTCTATCTTGTTTTGATGATTTTTTCATTTCTCTCGCTCTCTCTCCCTCTTTTCTAGGATGTAAAACCAGAACGCACGATGATAGCGCATGGAATCAATAAAATAAATTTTAACAAAAATGTTTTTTGTTTCACAAATACATTTTAGTTTTTACACGCCTGATTTTATCGTACCTTGCGAAATACATATAAGGGTGGATATTTTATGATGGAGTATTTAACAAGGTCCGACTCTCTCATGCTGTCTGTTTGTATCAAAACCCAATATAGCAAAATATAAGCCCTCTCTCTAAAACACGGACATCCACGGCCGATCTTAAATGAAATCTTAGTATTTAACAATTCTAGCAACTTGTCTGCCTTTACAGAAAAATGGGTTATTTTCTATCTCTAGCATACATATTATAAATGTGCCTGTCTTCCTTTTTATTAATCTTTGAGGAAAACTTTCTTTAGCTAGTAAGATTTCTCATAACTTTTTGAAAAATAAACGTTTGGATTTTTTTTTAATTGATACATGCTTAAGTATATTTTCTGACAACAGCAGCTTGAATTTTATTATAGTTTTCAATAATATGGTAGCTGATGCTGACAGACTTGAGAAAACTTTTGTAGCAAGAGTGAGGAAAATGGTGAATGGTCTGGTAAGTAGTTGTATTGGCGAGTTTTATTTTGAAAGAAAGTAAAAATAAGTAAGCAATAAAATGAGCACGAAAAAAATAATAAATAATGAATTGAAAAATTATGTATATCTCTAACACGAGAGACACATACACAGACACACACAGGCACTACATGCATATACCTACATGATCGATGAATCATTGAGTACAGAGAATCTGACAGATCAGCAGACAGGCAGACAACCAAGCAGTTAGGCAAAAAAACATAGAGAACTACACTTGAGTTATAAGTTTGTTTTACTGTGATGTAAAGCATTTTCTGTACTGGTCGTACCTCTACTACAGTACTTCTGATCTGTAGATTTTCTGAGTTTCTTTCTCAGTATTATAATATTATAATATTTCTTTCTCAATATAATATTACTTTTATCATAAAAAATATAGACCAAAGAGGAGCCATTTACTGATACTAGACCTAATATAGTGCATTTCATCTATTTTATAATAGAAGGGCAGTGCAACTAACGATATTAATATTCATCGGCACAAAATGAACAACTAGTTGACTACAATGCACCAACACCCCTCCCCCTCTAAAAAAAACACCAAATAAAGAGTTTCTTATGGTCAAGTTTCATGTGTACTTAACAACACCTATCAGTTTCTTCCCCTAGTAACTAATAAATTGGTAAACTGACTGTACCTTGCTACGTAGTGTATTGGTATGTAATTGGTCCTCGATACAGTTCTCTTTAGTTGCCTTTCACCCTTTTCTGGCTTTGTAGTTTATTATTTTGCTCCGGTTAACTGTTTCCAAATTAGTTTCTCTTTTTCTTCCACGGTAACATTTCTTGACCCGGTGAATGTAAAACCTTGTTATTTTCACAGAGATGGTCTACATCGCGAAAAACCGCCTTTTTTAGTCAGGAAATATTACCTTCAACATCTAGACCTTGGAGATTTCCGTGAACACCTGACTATCACAGTTTTTCCAAGTCAAAGTAAATTCATGCGTTGGCTGGGTGGCGTTTGGCCTTCAGTCTGAACTTCTGATCACTAGGACCAGCTTGTAATCACTGCCTATCTTCAATCCTGAATGTGTCAGAACTTTGGTTTAAGATGCGGAAGTCACGAATTATAAATGCGTCTTAGTTTATAATTTTAATTAAACTATAACATTCTTCACATAGAGAGATACACGTAATCCAGGTAAACACACACATCAAGATCGTGGAAGCAAACACACCAGTGATCTGGATACCCTTCACAGATGTATTCACAGTCTGCTGCTAGATGTTGATAAATACCTATACAAACAAAATTCACCCAAGATGTAAGTGCACAAAACCAAATCCAAACAGAACACAAAAGCAGCCACAGGACAAAGTGACAGCCACGAGTTCACAACCTGTTCTTCCTCACCAACCGCCGGCTTCCTATCGCAGGCAAGAGATAATATGAAAGCCACTTTTACTACAGCTCGCTGTTAAGACGATAGTCAAGACTGGTTTTCAAATACGGTTATTCTTTAAAAGCAAAAATTGATAAGCTGAAAAAAGGAAAAATAATGGAATCATTTTGAAAGGCTTCGATTCTGCCTTTAATAAATATGTGATCTCTTTTAGAAAATAAAAAAAAATATCTTTATGTGTGTCTGGAGAAAATCGCATTTTGTATGTTGGATACAAAACTGCTAACATAAAGGTTATTTGATATAAAAGTATTTTTTTTAAATTCTTCAGTTATATGTTTCAGTTAAATTTTGAAAGGAAGGTCAATTGAGCAGCAACTATTATTGTTTTGGAAATGGTTTTGTTTGCTTTTTTTGCAAAATAGTGTGCTATAGAAAGCATCTCCTTATCTGGCGAAGAAGACGCATGGTTTTAGTAGTCATTTATAGCTTTATTTATGTAGTGTTCTCAATGCAAGCATAATTTTATTTAAGACGCACTATAAAACTATTTTACTTATTGAGGATTAAATGATCTTCGTCGCTGCCCCGTATGTTTACAAAGAGTTATAAAAGTAGTTAGAAAGGTTTGCTGCATAACTTTATCCAAAGACATCAGAGTAATAAGTTTTACAGTTTGTCATATGTAGACTTTGTAAGGGCCAGCTTAAATAAATATTATCTGTTTTACCTTTATTACTTTTATTGATAATAGCTTTGTTCAGCTCATTGTTGGACGATCCGGAGGAGCAACGGTTGGCGTCTGTCACTAATACACTGAGGGTTGGATGGCCTGGGTTCAGCTCTCGTCTCGGGCACGCTGTTCTTTTTACTGAAGGTGGCATGTTTACAAGGCTGGCTGTCTTACTGTGATATAGTCTAAGTTAGTAGCTGGGTATGCCATGTGGTGCAGTGTCAGGGCAGATCATCTAAATAAAATATGTAATAAGTTTACTTTGCACAACACATTCATCTTTCACTGTTGTCTTGCAAAGATATTTTCAAGTTTAATACTTAATACCAATTCCAGAACGTGTTGCCTCTACTGAATCTCGTGTTTCCCATGTAAGACACGATGATCCTTCCTTTTAATAACGTTTACATCATCATTATTTGTAGTATACTGACCGTCGTAGCTATGTGCGATATACAAAGATCTACCCATGACCAAGTACATCTTTTAGTGGCTAGCTATATGTAAATAAGCATGTATAAATAACCATCGTATAATCACATGCGTACTGTATGACTGTACTATGGTCCTAATTGCTGTCTGTAACAAATCCAGTCGTTTTAAACTAATTTTTAATAATAGTAATTCATTCAGATTTCCATCCCAAATTAATCCAATACCTCAGCAACCGGTGTTTCTTTCTTTTTTTTTTTTTGTCTTTTATATTGAACTAAGTACTTGTGGATGCTATAGTGACTTTTGTCAGTCGTAAATTAGTGAGTCAACACAAGAAAAGTAAGGTTTGACAAGATCATCACTACAATAATGAATTAAAGTGACATTGATCATAAATGCCAGCTCTTTGCCAGCCAGATATTCGTACGGTTGTATATTGAGGGAGGTCAGTATATACAGGCAAGTTTTTTTTTTTATACCTGTAATTAAGTTGCCATCGCCCAAGGGAAGTAAGTGCGATTTAATTATCATACAAGTTTACAAAAATAGATTTTATAAGCTTAAACTTTTATCGAAAAGTGACGATTGTGATTTCATACACTATCCTCTCTTTTGACACTATCAATTTTGTAATATTGTCATTGCGATTTTTATGGTATTTCTGTTAACACTCATAAACTTTTATGTGCATTTTATAAACAGCAGCAGCAGTAGAAGAAAACGAAAAAGAATTTGTTTATTACCAAGAGGTATTACACTAAAAATTAGACTTGGTGATGTCCGCCACTTACTCGATAAATGCTAGTCACACCCTCCCACACACACTTGCAGTCTTATTTGTACAAAATAAACAAACACACAGTTATTTGTAAACCATAAGAATACGCATGCAAAACACATCCACATACTCACACACACGCACTATCTTTTTCGCTTTCTTTCTATCCCTCTCTTCCTTTCTTTATACACTACCCCCACACTTCAGACTAAAACACATATGCAAGTTGGTACATATAGATGTTCCCTCATATTTTTGCACTGTACATGATCCTTAAAGACTTCGATGAGACACATTCACCTGTTAGACCTGGCACAAGCTAGGCCACTGCTTTGGCAACGAAAATGTTTCTTAGTTTGGAAGTTCTGTCCCGGATGTGTTTATACCTGACCCCAGAGGGTATGAGACAGAACAGGGCGTTGGCCGGGTGGGATGTGTCAACCACAATCTTGCGTGACCTGCACGAACTGCCCTGATTGTGTCTACAGGGGTCACAGGTCATAGTGAATAATTGAGCTCGCTGCACGCTCCCCCCAGTCGAGTCAAGCATTCCGTTTGTGGGTGTTGTTGTCATAGCAGGTGATTTAGACTGTCGGTACACTCCCGATCACAGCTCGGTAAATCTCGACCAGAATGTCCCTCCTTCAGCCATTTCATTTTTCAGCTGACGCAGAAATTAAAGCCGTTGTTGGACCTCATTGTTAACCCAATGTTTTCCCATTTGAGTGGTGGATTCCAGAACCTTGAAACCGTTGACCAGACCGTGAGAGGCTCACACGGCACCAAGCTGTCAGGTGATCCACCTCCTTCTGGTATCCAGACTCGGCGATGTTTGTGATGAGACCTGCAACAATGGAGTCATTGGAAGACTTTACCATCCGAATGTAAAACATATTACGACTGTTACAACTCTTTGTCTTGTGCCTCTTTTGTTTAACTGTGAATTTATATCTGAAACTTTTTAGAAGGCAGAAAAGGGAATAAAGACGGAAAGTTTCAGATATTAATAATTGTGTTCAATTACATTACCAGAATTCACCACACGCGCAAAAGGTTTATTGGTCAAAAAAATGACATCAGGGTTGTACCTGGGTACGTTGTCAAGGCTGCAGCCACATGGACCATATTTTATATAGATTTGCCTATAGACAAGTATAGCCTTAAGAATTCGACTTTTTTTTGTGCAATGTTCATAGGCACGAATATCAAAAAACGTATTCATTCAGATTTGAGGAGTTTTTTGCGCTGATAACACACCCTTGTACTCACTAGACCAGTCTAAAAAATGAGAAGTTTTACTGCATACACGTACTTTTTTTAAAAAGATTTCTTGGAAACTTACACAAGACAACAACACGTATAGAAGTGGTGTTTTGCAAGCTTATGGCTCCCCAGAGTATATATTATACAATCCCGTTCTTGATGACAAGTGTATGAAAGCAGATGAAATATTTTCCCCCCAGAGAGAAAGATAGAAAACTGGACACGTTAAATGAGAATAAAGAGCAAAAGTTTACTATGTAAAAGTAAGGGTTTTGATGACCACTTGATGTTAATAACAACATTTTAGATATGGTTACATTCCGTTCAGATTCTGCGAGACAAAATAGAACTCCTAATAAGTCGAGAAGAACAGTCATGGTGAGTCATTGACAGGGATGGGGAGTAGCTGTAGCCTAGCTACAGCTACTGTAGCCGGCTACAAATTTT
>SRHC01003873.1:0-10837 GCA_004794325.1 Pomacea maculata
GGACATCGGCTCAGTCCAGGTAGCGAGAACGAAAACTTTTTGGACTGAGTCAGGGTCGAATCGGGTGCATCATCATCATCATCATCATCATCATCATCATCATCAATCATCATCAATCATCATCAATCATCAATCATCAATCATCAATCATCAATCATCATCATCATCATCAATCATCAATCATCAATCATCAATCATCAATCATCATCAATCATCAATCATCAATCATCAATCATCATCATCATCATCATCATCATCATCAATCATCAATCATCAATCATCAATCATCATCATCATCATCATTATTAAGAAACCAGGTGACTGTTAGATGACAACTCTAGCAATGCTTTCCTTTTCTTCCAATTAAACAGGCCCCTCTACACTGAAAAGTTAATATCTAACAAGATTGAAAGACGCTCCTACATGTACATATGGTGAAATACTTAGTACCACCTATGTACTGTTGGAGTGTCATGAAAACAAACATAAAAAAGAAGAGCTTAGATTTTAGATATATATATATAGACTAGCACTAAACATAAACAGCTGCCTTTTCTCACCCAAAGAACTGTGGTATACTATCTTTTCTTTACTGGTAGCAATGGCGGCAAACATTTACACCGATTTATTTCCCTGCGGGGTCTTCTAACCGACTACAACTACTAAAAATAACTTGCAGAAAGATTATTTACAAGACAGTGGATTTCTGACTGCTTCCCTAGTGTGTTATGCAGTGTGTATGTTGAACATTGTCTGCGCCCCATCTGGAACTCCCGAGCATTATCCCTTCGCAACAAGACCCTCATATTTAACACCAATGTGAAGGCAGTCCTACTGTATGGCTCTGAAACTTGGAGAGTGACAAACACCATCAACAACAAGCTCCAGACCTTCACCAACCGATGCCTTCGCCATATTTTGAGTATAAGATGGCCTGAGAGGATCTCAAACAGCAGCCTGTGGGAAAGAACCAACCAGAATGCCACTAGTCAAGACATCAAAAAGCGCAAGTGGGGCTGGATAGGACACACCCTGCTCAAACCAGCTGACACCATTGCCAGGCAGGCACTTGACTGGAACCCGCAGGGGAAGAGGAGAGTTGGGAAACCAAAACAGACTTGGAGAAGATCAGTAGAGAGCGAGGCAAAGGCTGCCGGAACCACATGGGCCCAACTGAGGGGGGCTGCCCAAAACCGGGTTCGCTGGCGAGGTGTTGTTGCGGCCCTATGCTCCTCGAGGAGTAACAAGGAATGATGATGATGTTGAACATTTATCCTTGCTTGTCTTCTTTGCAAAATAATCCAAATAAAAGAAAACCTACATCGGGGATTGCAGGTTAAATCAATGTCATGTGAATATATCAAAGTGTTACTCTAGATACAAAATATCGAAAGGTACATAATCAGTATAGTGTTAGAACATATATGCACGAGATAGAAACTGTATCATATTATTATGGCGAAGGGAGGCATTTGGAGAAGAATGTTTATGCTGCTGTGAGTGTGAGTGCCCGTTGGAATGCGTGGAAGTGGGGACGTTCGAGCAAAGCGTGCATGAGTGAGCGAAAGGTTCACTGAACCCCTGTAGTTATGGAAAATACTGAGTTTGGTTATTCCCCCAACAGTCTTTAAAGCAGGGAGACTGTAGTTTGAGGGGAAGAGATCGGAGAATCTGCTGAATTCCTTGCCAAGTCAAGAAAAGAAATTACCTGAGAGAGGAATTACCCATGAGAGGAATTACCTAGAAGGAATTATCTGGTTAAATAGAAGAAATTAAATCGAAAGATGAATTACCCGGGAAATGAATTACCCAGGATAAGGAATTAACTAGGACAGGAACGCCGATTGGAGGAGTATCGTCAGTGTCAAAGTGTATCGTCAACAGCCGGGTGTGTCCTAGTCCGCACCCACTATTCGGGAGTTTGGCATTGTGTATCATCGTCAACGGGAGTGTCGTGTCGTCTTAGTAGACACTTGCTGTTCTGGTTCTGGAATATGGACATGTTTACCGTCGTCATTCTGGCGTGTTGACCTCGTCAACCCTAGCGGTCCCGGCTTAAGACAGATTTCAGGGAAGGTTATTCAAGGAAGGTTATTCGAGGAAGTATAGATCTGTGTGTTAGTGTTGACGTCACTGGACATCACCCAACCGTAAGTGAAAATTTTGGGAACTCTCAAAGTAAAATTTGTCTAACTAAATGAAATGTCAGGCAGGTTGAAAGTCACTCATTTACAGTCATATATATGTATTGATGTGAGAATGTAAAAGTTGTTGGTCCCTCTTACAAATAATATTAGGCATTGCAAAAGATAGGAGAGTCAACCCACGTACAAGTCGTTGTGATCTGTTGTTAGAAAAAAGAACACGTGTGGGACTAGGTGTGTTGTTTGTGTTCTGTGCCGTCCAACAGTGAGGTCGTTTGCGCTAGAAAGGAGCATACATTAGTCCCCTTTGTAACATACCATATTTGACTCACATCAGGGTTTAAGCGCACAGTTCGCAATTCGAAAACGACCCAATGCCATTCAAAAATTTTATGACAAAAATTACCTTAGTTTTGTGTTAAGACTTCTCTAGTGTTTTGTAAAAAAAAACATGAACAATGTCCCACAATGTGGCTGACAGTGATGCTACTTTTACCCCCAAGGATAATATAATCTTGCAGGGGAGCATTATAAACAATGAAGTCACAAGTCGCGAACACAACAAGGGGACTAGTATTTACATCATCCTGAGTGCTCGTTTCTGCTGTCTTTGTGTTTTTTCAGGTCTTTATGTGCAACTAGCTAACAAGATGGCGGGCGTTCACTTTCTCGTATAGTCGTGAGTACCTCCGTGCATTCTTTCAATCAGTTCATCTCTATCTTGACTCTTTAAACTTTGACAATAAAATCTTTGTTTGAAAACCCCCACAAAGTCAGTGAGAGAGGGAAGGAGATGACAAGTTCAGCGCTGGCTACGAAAATGCGATCTCAATGGCAGGCGTTAATCTTAACCACTATCTTGTGATTTGCTGTCTAAGGCTTATTCAATCCATCCCCCAAAAAAGTCTGAGCTCGAGGCACATATCAGATGGCTGCTGGAAACCAATCTCTTGGCTTTTACCGCGATTATGCTAAATAAGGACGAGAGCGACAATGATCTTTTGTATATGTCAGCTGGTTTGACTATTTCATTCCCATGGACTATCACCAGGAAATTCGTTGGCTGAGGTCTGGGATTTTGAAATAAATGAACAGTGCTTCAACAGCGTTGCAGTTCAAAGAAATTGCTGTCCATCTCCCTCCATCCATAGTACCTCCGAAGGAAATTCCCTCGGCTGCTCTTCACGGCTGTGATTATCCACCCATGTACTAGTGACAACATCGCCAATCGTCTTATCTCCGACATCTCAAAGAAATTTAACTCCATTTTCCCGGACACTTTCACTTTCTTCCACTTGGAATTTAATCATTATTGGCTTACTGGGGTTCCTAAAAGGACAACACAGGCATCTTTAGCGAAAACCGCTGGCAATAGATAATAAGTATCACAAAGACACATATCGGTGGTATTTTATGACAAAGATGCACAAGACATTTCATATTCACATTTTCCTCTTGCACTTGTCTAGAAAACAGAAAGTGACAGAAGGAAAGTTTTTCATCGGCATGAGTTGAATTCAAAAAGAAAAGATGTCATCCTCTGTAGAACAAAATAGATCATGACAAAATATGTTGTTGAATGTTCTCATCGGCACTAGGAGCTATGTTTTTTACTTACTTAAGAAATACTAAACATACTGGCAACAAACCTCAGTAAATAATCATTGTTCAGAGATGTGTATATACAGATCCCTGCTTTCTTCAAAGGTCCCGTTTGAACTTCGCCCCCACACCAGACTCACGAGTTTTCTCAAAGCATTTTAAAATAAGATTGTTTTCAAGTTCCACAATTCGCTCAAGGTTTCGATAGTAGTAGGGACTGACTGATGTATGTTTACCGATAGATTATTTTTCTTTTCTTCCACACACTTGTCGATGTAATGATTAGAGGCGACTGACCACCCCTAGTTGTCAGACGGCGTGTACTCCTACCTCCCCTCGCATAGCGAAGACCATTTTAAAAACCGCCCACAAGTTTGGCCCTAAAGATGACTGTTATTTTAGCCGTGCCAGCTTACGATTACATTACAAAAACAAACCAACATGTAAAGAGATGTTTTTTTTTATATAAAAGAAAATAAAATTCCCGTTCCTGTGACGGGCGATTAGCTCAATAAATTGATGTTTATTGTATTTGTGATCAGCGCTTAACAATTGTGTGAACGATACTTCCAATGACATATGTGTAATCCATTTCTACATCGCAGTTTCTGATTAATTAAAATCAAGAAGAAAGAAACAAATCCTTGAAAACTAGATATTACTTAGCCAACAATTAGTCATTGATTCGCAAGGATATTAAAGTTTGGGATTTATTTTGCTAAGAAATATGCTTCTTTTATGCATAGTAATATTAGAAAATTATAAGATATGAAAGCGATTTCGACAGAAAATAAGAGGGTGAAATTTAAATTCAAGGTAGAGATAAAAATAAATGAATAGAGTGTGCACCTAAAGTATGGCTGGGCATGAACAAATGGTGTGTTGTGTATTAAAATGAGAAGAGATGTTTTGCAGTGTTCTTTGCTCATTACTAAGTCTTATAATGTCTTTGACATACATGACTGTTATCAAGGTTGTCAATTGCTTCTTTTTTATTGTAACCTTGTAAAGTCAAAATTGTTTTACGAAAGCCTGCTTTTTTATGTTAAAGCCCGATGACGAACGTTTTAACATTTACTGTGTCTGTATTTGTCTCTTAACGCTCTCTCTATCAAGGATAATGCTATGTTTAAAAAGAATTTTGAACAGTGTAATCAAGATTAAAAGATTTTCAGAAGACCATTAGATGATCTATATTTCAGTATGGTAAGGTTAAAAGGTGTCAACCCCTCCCACCCACTAACCCATCATACTCGAATGCTACCCTCGGGCCAAAGTTGGAAACAACCGGTTGTCCTCTTGTCATGTGCGAGTGAGCTCTTAAGCAGGAACATAATTGTTTCGTCATTCCCACCGAGCATTATTTATGGTGTGCATCTGACAATTTTCTGTGTGCCTGAGTGTAAATGTCAATATGTGGATAATGAGGGTGACTGTATTTTTGCTCTGGTCATAGTACTTGTTAGAGCTTCTAACAAAAAAAAAACTATATGTGTTATGAACAGCAATATACAATAAAGCATATTATATTGAATAAGCTTCAGTCTGTGACTATAATACGACACACCCTAATGCCATTGTGAGATTTTAGATCTTTACTTTTTAATGAAACTTAGACAAAGGATGATGTTTTAACAATATAATATTAATGGCTTACGTTTCTTTATCACTCTTTGTGCTATTGACTGTCTTCTAAATAATAATAAAAAAAAACAACAGTGACAATGATAATGTCTTAGATTGTAACACAGTTAATTTCTAGTCTAATCTGGAAACAGAAAACTGTACGTAGTTTTTGACAAGATTATTAAAAGGCATGAAAAGATGTTTAATGTAGATGTTTAATTATTACTGGACTCCTTACTAAAGTTGCACGCTACGCCGACATCCTCCCAGTGTCCACAGTAGTGTCTGTAGAGCCCCGAGTGTTGACACTGCGCCAGGCTGGTTTCGTTCCCCACACACTGCAGGTGACTGAACAGAATAGGACCAGAGCCTGCTCCGTACTTGTATGACCCCACGTTTACTGCTGTTGTGCTGTCAGACATCAGAAACAAACAGGGGAATGTCACAAATCTCCTGTTATTTTTTCTTAATGTTGTTTTATAGCCTGGAAGGGGACAGGCAACGTAGCTGGAAGGGAGAGGCATAAAAGACAAATATTTGTGTGGCTGTCGGTGTCAGCAGTCTGTTTGTCGGCGTGACGCGCCAGTGATGGCCGGCCGGCCTTTTCATCAACTAGTGTTGATAGATGGTTTTTGTAGAGAACAAAGGAAAGAGTGTTGGCTGTGTTTTGGACCAGCACTGGATTAACACTAACTGCAGGAAGTGCATCGGTGCCAATAGAGACTGTTGTGTTCATTTCAAGTGGAGACTGTGGGGAACTGCCTTGTTAGATTTGCTTTGTGTTTTCTGTTTTCTTCAAATTATACTGTTTTATTTAAAATTTAAATGGTTGTCGTGTTTTTCTTTAGTTATCTTCCTCGTCTGAACCCTTTTGATGTAAGTTTAGCTGTTGCTATTAAACAGTTTTATCATGAAGCAGCACGTGCTGGTCCTTCGCGTCTGCGTCCCATCCTTCATTAATTTGCAGTGTTACCGTCCATCGTGCTCTTAGCTGAGTGGTATGGGCGGCCGGAATGTTAATTTAAATAAATTAAAGTGTTAAAACATACTAATCAGCCTGATTAACAATGCACAAACTAAAAAGAGAATTATGATTAAGGTTCTATTTTGCCGGTCTAGTGTGGTGGGTTTTTTGTGTCAAGCTAATTAAAGTAAAAAATTGGTTCATTATAATAAGCTTGGATTAGAAAAGGTCTAGAGCTAAAAGTAAGTTCTGAAAATCCTGATTGTATTTTCATTGTTACAACTTGCACAATATTAGACATTAATAATGTTTAACAGTTAAAATTTCTTCATGATATTAACTGTATCCGACTATTTTCAAGCACACAGCTTATTCACACAGACTTATTAAGGCATTGTATATTGAAAAAAGTTAACAAAAAATAATAAATAAACAATAAAAATAATATACAAACGGAGAACAGTTAATCAAGATATCGATATATTAATTCGTTTACAAGCACTAAATTAAGAGCCTCCGACGTCTTTCCTAGCAATGAACGAGCCTCTTAATTACGAGCGCATTATTGCTAATGCAGGTCCAAGAAATTCTAAGAAGTTTTTTTTTTTTAGGCCCGAGGGAAACGTGTGAGACATATTCGAAGAGATAAAAGTGAAGGTCTTGCCAGAACGTGTTTATATTATCAGTGAGACGAGAAAGAGCTAGTTATTTTAGTGGATGTCTTTTAGTAATTCTACTATTCTTGTCTTTTCTACCGCGTACAATCTAGCCCCGTTCTACCATTACAATTACTTTGGAACCAAGAAAAATCAAACAGCTGATTCTAAAGCAACACTTGTTATGAAGATCAGGAACTAACTTTACAAACTTTTTACTCTTTCTTAGATGCAGACAAATTATAAGGCTACAATCCTCCTATAAAAATAGTGATCGAATGGGGGAAAAAATGATGGCTTAGTGAAATAACAGGTTTCAAATCCTAATGGGAAACACTACATACCTGTTAAATCCTAGCATCCTGCAGGCTACCAAGGCCTCTCTCTGTTCAAAACCATAGTGACACACTGTGCCCCAAGTTCCATTGTACAATATCTCTAGACGTCCTGCGTCTGCTGTGCCATTAACTACACGAGCTGACATCTGCTGAGCTGAAATTGAACGAATTATTAATACAGCGAATTAATACATTGCTCCAAGCTTTTTATTAATAAATAGGCGAGACTAGACTAAATACGGAGTTTGTTGTGTAATTAACGCACAGTGAAGCCAATTAGTCACTTTGTATGTTAGGTATCCCCGAGGGGAGGTAAACGTAAACGCGATTAGCATCTAGCTGGTTCTTTAGTACTAGAGTACAGTGGTACCTTGACATACGAGTGCCCTAACATACGAGTGTTTTGAGATACGAGCCACCAAGCGAGCGAAATTTTGCTTCGAGATGAGAGCAAGATTTGAGATACGAGGAATCGCACACTACACCGCTGCACACGACCCCAACATGCGGGGCGGATGTTGGTGTCGTGTGGAGCGTCTAACAGTTTCTCCCACCTCAGACTAGACCTCCGTCTGTGTGCTTGTTTCCTTCGTGTTCGAAGCATTTTTGATAAGTTGGGTTCGCGTTTTTTGCTTTTTGTACATTTACAAAATATTATCACATTTATTTTTATAACCCATCGGACCGAAGAAGAAGAAGATGATGTCTATTGAATTAAAGCGATATCTACACCATATTTTTGGAATACGATGGCCTCTAGCAGCAGCCTGTGGAAAAGAACCAACCAGAATGCCACTAGCACAGACATCAAATAGTGCCAATAAGGCCGATAGGACACACACCCTGAGCAAATCAGCTGACATCATTGACAGGCAGGCACTTGACTGGAACCCCCAGGTGAAGAGGAGAGTTGAGAAACCAAAAGCAGTCTTGGAAAGAGCAGTAGAGAGCGAGGCAAACGACGTGGGAACTACATGGACCCAACTAAAGAGGGCTGTCCACAACCGATCCACTTGCGAGGTGTTTCTGCAGCCCTATGTTCCTTCAGAAGTTCCAAGGAATAACTTAAACTACTATGATTAATATGAATCCAAAAGGTACATTTTTATTGTTGTGCACTTAGCCTATGCAAGAAGGGATCCAAGGCCCATGTTACGGTGTATGTGCATGAAATGTGTCAGGTGTGAAAAGAACACACACTGGTTTAAAAATATTTGGTTTTGTAAGATAATGCATTGTTTTTGGAACGCCTGTTTAGCAGATGAATGTACTCTTACATGACTGTTAAGTTAAGTTTATATGCTTGTTTTATATTATAAAACATTGTATTTTATGTGATATGTATCTGTAGGCTGAATAAATGTTGAAAAAAAGGTATCTGCCCCTCCGCCGGTGTCGGCCGCACGTCTGTGACCTCACCTTCTTCAACCATTGCGTGAGCAAGTGCGGCTGCCGCACTTGAAAAGAAGTGACAGGACTTGAAAATGGTGACCAGTGTTGTGTGCGACTTAAAAAAAAATAGATTGCTTGGGAACGAACATGTGTAGCTATAGTCAGAAGCTAAAATTCAAGGCAACTTGATCAGAGCCAACTTTGAATGTATGCAACTAATATCAATATTGCTAACTCTGTAAAAGCAAAGTTTCTATACGCAGCTGTAATAAAAAAAGGCTGATACAAAAGCAAAGATAAAGTACCTTTTGAGAGGTGACACATTAGCGCACCACTCACTATTTTAAACATCATTTAAGATTTTATTAACAGCAAGTAAATGTTCATCAAATTATCATGAATTTCAATAGCATAGTAAATAGTCCATTGAAAAAGAAAATAACCAGCTGCATTTAAGATCCTTCAAAAAGTGCTTGCAAACACAAAACGAATACATGTAGCAAAGTGCAATTAAATATTGCAAAACGACAGCAATTAGAATTTAAAATCCATAGAAATCAGGTTAAGATAACGTGCGAAACCAACGGTTATTCATTATTAATACACAGGCAACTATGCAATAGGAATGCTAAGAGCCATTGCCTTTTACAGCCCGAAACATTTAACACGTGAGATTACAATAAAAAGGTCTTATTGACAAACAACTAATTCATTATTTTATGTGCGGCACTACTTACCCACACTGGGCACCAGGAGAACAGAGATCCAGTAAACACTGACGGCCCTGTACATCATGATGCTGGGTGTCGATATGTTAAAGCTGATCGTGTGTCTGACTGACAAGACACTGGACAAACATCGCAGTGCGACAGCTTCTTCCACGTCGACGAGGAAGTAACTGTGAGCCGTCTCATTGGCTAACGATCACGTGCCTAATTTTGATTGGTTGGCTGTATCTTCAATCCTCTTTGGGCGTGTGCGAGTGTTCAAATGCATTAGTGTAAGCAAACCTTGTGTGTTTTGTATACCATATATGTTTTGTAGTTACAGGTATTTCTGTTTTCTAATGCTAGTCCATAAACAATATTTTAAATCAATTTATATATATATATCTAAAATTCTGATGAAGAAACCTTTTTCTTGACATAAAAAAGAACCAAAAAAAAATGGTCGGTATTCAAAAGTAAAAAAGTTAACAGCCGTTTAACTTATAGTTGTATTGCCTATTTCAGTTCTTACACCAGAAAAGCCAAACATTGATTAGGTCCAATTCCTTAAACACAGTAATCGTTTTGCTGTTAGCACTTTATTGACTGTATACCTTAAGAACAAGTAAAGATAAAGAATACATAAGTAGCAAGATGTACAGACAGCGTTACTCCGCTGTTGTTATTTATTTATTGTAATTTACAAATAAGATAGTTAAGGCGCTTCTGAACACAATTATTTCCAAACCATTGAGCTCATCAACAAGAGAAGAAATACAATTCTTTTAGCTTCATCCATATCAATATTCTTTTTATTTGTTTTATCACCTAAAAAGTAGCCTTGCCATTTTATACGAACTGTAGCTCTTATTCTTTGTCGATCATTACACGGGTTCTCTTGAGACACATATTACCATGATGATTTATCTTTACTCCTGTGTGTGTAAATGTCTGTATGAGTATGTATGCCTGCCCTTGTGGGCGAAAGAAAAATTTAAGACAAGATAAGATAAGATAAGATAAGATAAGATAAGATAAGATAAGATAAGATAAGATAAGATAAGATAAGATAAGATAAGATAAGATAAGATAAGATAAGATAAGATAAGATAAGATAACTTTATTGTCCAGCAAAGGATGTGTCTTCCAGCATGCAAGCAGTCAGAGAGAAAATCAAAAACATCAACAATAACATCAGCAATGGCAGAAGTGAGCACACACACACACCCACACACACGCATATTTATTTTACTGTTTTTCTGTCTTGGGTCTCCTCGACAGACAATAAAGTCTGATTTGATTTGATTTGATTTGATTTGGTTTGGTTTGATTGATCACATGAACCGAGTTTCATATGGAAGTCAGTGAAGTGTGACCGGAAAATGCACCAGGACAGAACTAAAATCTT
>SRHC01000387.1:2587-52695 GCA_004794325.1 Pomacea maculata
AACTTACATCTATCAGATAATTCCATAACGTTACAAAAATATCTTTACTGTTAGAAATTAAGTCACCACGTGATTAATTTAGAAATTCTACTTATATTTAAACTTTAACAAATATTTAATCTGTTACCTTGTCTAGGCAAGGAACTTAATTTCAACGATTCCCCGATTCTATAATCCAGACATTCAGTACAACCGACCGTCTAGGCGGTGGCGTTGGGAATGCCCAAAAACAGTTCACCCGCCAGAACGCGCGGTGAACACTAGTCACTTCTAGCCACGTGAGCCACGTGAGGCACGGGAATTACACCTCAACCGAGCTCTGTCACACGCTCCAAAAAAATACACACTGGAGGCACGGACTGGTCCGTGACAGTGAGCATCATTGGACCAAGTGCACTGATGTCAATGGGGACTGTATAGAATAGGCGTGAAAATCTGTCTTGTTTCTGCGACTCCTTCTGGGTAAGGCTTACACTACATACTTTTGAACGACTCTCGACCTTCTTGCAACAAATATTCTATGACATCAAATGGTTGAATTAAACCGGAGCCCCGCCTTTCTCCTCCCCCGCCAAGTAACTTAATAGTGTAGACAAGGCTGTACATCAAGGACATGTGCACTGATCTTACATCCTATGAGGTAGTTATTATTTTGCAGTTTTAATCCTTTTCATAGGACCAAAAGATGATTATAGGAAAGGGCTGTTGAAGAAGGGCAAAAAGACAAGAAGAGAAGGGGAAAAGAAGACAATGACAATTAATTAAGGGCGATGACAAGGTTGGAATAAAAACTTGAGGAGGGGCGGGGAAAGAAGAAGAAGATATAATGATCGCAGACACAGCTTTGTTCAAGTGAGAAATTCGTCGCGGCCATCTGCAAGGCTACAGCTCAACTGGTCTGTAATTAATTCTAAAGATTTCGTTTATTTTCAGACATCATGAACTTCGACCCCTTTGTTGACGAACCGCGCCTTTCTCACAAGGTGACCTGGACATCCGGCTCTTGCTGCGAGCAGCTGACTCTCATCAACGCCATGGCAATCGCAGGCGACGGACGCCTGATCCTAGCCGACTACATCAACGTCCGGGTCTTGGTCGTCCCCTTGCAGGGGTCACGCCAAATCGAGGCCACGACCCCGCGTCTACGGAACAAGCCGCTCGCGGTGTGCTTGTTGCCTGGCGACCGGCAGGCCGCCGTCACGGGAACTCAGAAAAGTCTGTTTCTGATTGACCTCCCGCTGGACCTTCCTGGCGGAGAGATACGAGTGTCAAACGTGCACACCACCCGACAATATTACGGGATCGGAGTCACGAACAACTTCACCTCCTCCTTGGTTGCATGTTGCCATGACGACGAGGGCGGTCCGGCGAGTGTGGACGTCATCACGAAAGAAGGCGTTCTCCTGAAATCTATCGTTAGTGATAGCTTCTTGAAAGAGCCTAATCATTTGTGTATAACTGGCGAAGAACTTTTTCTGTTGGACATGAGCGAACGTAGAATTTTTCGTGTGAGCCTGGGCACCGACTCGGTCCAGTTAGACAGCTTGGACGTAGCTTTGCAGAGACCCTCCCACCTGGCTGTGGATCCCGCTGGCAACGTCTACGTCGCCGAGAAAGACGCCAAAAGCGTGCTGGTGGTGTCACGTGACATGCAGCAGCGTCATCTACTAACGGCAGCAAGCAGTTCTCACACTGCTGTTCTCGGGCCCCAGGCTCTCGATCTGTGTCACCGGCAGCAATGTTGTGGTGTCCTGGTACGGGCTGGTGAGTCCCGAGCCCAGAAACGAACAGGCATGTGTCGTCATGGTCTATGATTTCAACCCAAATTAAAATATTTGACATCGTGCTGATCATTAAATTTACAGTCAATTTGTATTTTATTGGTTCCCACACACTGTGATCGAGTCAGAACATTTCTTGCATTCTATTATTTGTGTGCATGTTGTACGTTCATTCGTTAATGTGTTATTTTGTAGTCATCGGCTGTAGTTTACATTATATATATCTCCAGTTTTGCTGGTGCAACTCTAATCCCAAAGTAATCCTTTTTTTTATGTATTGTAACATTTCCATATTCTGTTTGCTGTTTGACGCTCACTTCTCATTTCAGGGATAATCTGGTAAGAACATTTTGACATTAGTACTAGTATACTCAATAAACATTTTAATTCTTATCATTTGCTGGCGTAAGTAAAACTGTAAATTACATCTAAATTAAAGTAGACCGCAACATTTGTTGAAGCTGTTGAGGAGTTGTGCTTGTTGATATTTGTCACTTTTTCTAGTTCTTAAATGATTGTTGCAGTATTCCTTGTGGTTTTTTTTTTTTTGTTTTTTAGCCGAGACGTGAGTACTCGCCCAGGGGAACAGGGCACGTGGGCGAGAGTTAACCTCAATTCTCATTACCCAAGTCAACATAAGTTGCAGGAGAACCATACGTACAATACTCACACGTCTATCACACAGTTTACTACGCGGCTGACGAGCCCCCACCCCTGCTGTTTCCCGAACACAAAACTTGACGTGTGACGTAACGTATAGAAATAACACTGCCGTCGAGCCGAGAAGTGTACGTCCTGCTGGTTCCACGTTCCTTATTTCATTTTGCGCATTCCCGCATTCGTTACTTCCTCATTTACCACATGACAATGATATTAAGATGGACGAAAGTAAAATGGCTCAGTTGCGCGTACAGGTGAAAATATTGTGTACTTCACTACTAATAAATTCTGGATTGGTGTGACTAGAAGTGAACAGAATACCATCAGGTATCAAGCAAATCACCATGCATGTGTTGGAAGGCAAGTATGATATTTATTGATCTAATTTGTCACAAATACAATATGAAAGAGCTTATTGCATGTCATTACTTGATAAACCAAGCATAGGAAGGCTAATATTTCATCGCTGCATGACATCAAATGTTGCTGACAGTGGTATTATTTAGAATTAAGATCCCTTGCACATTGATCATGAGGTAGAAAAAAACTTTATCAGATGAATTTCTTGGGACATCACATACTTTTGCTTGAGTTACATGTCCTCGTGGCAATGAAATACAGTTTAAAAAATTATCATAGATATGCATAGTGAGCAGAAAATCATTTCATTGTATAATTTGTGTGAAGTACTTTCATCCAACAGAGAAAAACATGAGAGTTACCTCCCCTACAACGCGCAGTCATGGCGGAGTCGGAAAGTGTGAACGAGCGAAGCCAAAAACGTACAAGAAAAGCATTAACTCTTGAAGAAAGAGTAATGGTGATCAAAAGAAGTGATCAAGGTGAGACCGCAATCGAGATTGCGAATTCCCTTGGTGTGGGAAAAACTCAGATTCAAACTATAATAAAGGAGAAAGATTTTATTCTTAGAAGATGGTATGGTGGCGAAAGTGGAGACAGAAAACTGTCTAAAATTCGTAGAACTGCCTTTACAGTGATAGACGAACAAGTCTGGGATTGGTTTCGTGAGATGAGAAAGAAGAACATTCCAGTGACCGGAAAACTGATTCAGGAAAAGGCTTTGTGCCTGGCAGTGACTAGAGGATTTAACGATTTTCGGGCGTCGAAAGGCTGGCTTGAAAAATGGATGAAACGTCACAACGTTTACCAGGCATGCTTACACCACGAGAAAGAAGAGGTTAGTGAGATCGCATTTGGTAATTGTTACGATTTCTCTATAAGGACCCCTCTCAGTTAAGACCTGATTTTTGAGGATTTTAGCAAGTCTATAAAGGTAAGTTTTACTGTGCATTTTATTTATTCGAATTTTGTGTAAAAATTGGACACTTTTTATGGAAATACTTGAAAATGTTTGATTTCAGATAAAACAATACTCCATCCGCCAGACCCGCAAAAAACAGACGCAAGCACCTGTTGTAGCACCCAGCAACATCTCCAAGCCTCTTGATCCTTTTCAATTGAGGCTCAAGGGTATGTTTTAATTTTCAATACAAGATATGGGTTTATAGACTGATTGTATTAATTTTATTGGAAAGTGTTTCCATCTTGGTGATTCAACACTGTGGGAAAGACTAAATCCTCTTTGCATGAAGTAGAAATTTCTCATGTTTTTAAAGCATTTGTGAAGGGGGGGTGGGAATTGGTGTTTTATGCCGTGCCAGCAACTAAGGCTATATTACGGCAAGGCAGCCAGCCCTGTAAACAGATGCCACGTGCAGAGAAAGAAAAGTGTGCCCGAGACGAGAAATGAACTTTGGGCAGCCAGCCTTCACTGTATTGGTGACAGGCGCTAACCGTTGTGCCACCGGATCGCTCAAAACATTTGTGAAGGTATCTTATTAATCGACTAGATATTGCATAGTAAACATATACAATACATACTGTATAATTAGCAAGACTGAGAATTAGACACTGTTGCTGGCTGGTTGGTAGATTTAGTAGGAAAGTCTTCTACCATATGGTGATTTTGCAATATGAGGGAGTTGGGGGTGGGGACCAGAGTACCCACAGAAAACCCTCAACATTCAGCCCTGTGAGAATTCTAAGATCTGAACCCAGATCCTCTCACTGCAGGTGACAAGCAAAAGTTTGAACCATTACACCGCTGGGCACCCAATAACAGATGTATTACAGTATGACCATCTTTGTTGAAGACATTTTCTTATTTATTTAATTGGGAACATTTTGCATGCACTTCTTAGAGGTTTTTATTATTGATATTACTATTACTTTTATTAATAATATGCATGTCTGTTATTGTCTACCACAAGTATGTGTAGGAGTATGTGTAATAGATTGTGTTGAGGATGTTTTTACAATGGTAATGATCAACTTTATTAATCCCAATGGGAAGTTATAACTTAGGAAAGTGCTCAGTTATGAAAACAATGCCACAGAACAAGTACTAGTTACAAGATGTGACCTGGTGTATCGTAACAAAGCAAAAAAAAAAAAAAGCAGTCTTGCATCTAAAATCTTTCTTAAGAAACCTGTGTGCACGTACAAGTGACATTTCATTTCCTGCTGAAGGTGCAAAGTTTTTTGGCAGCTTAGCATATTTACATATTAAAACTTTGACATTAAATTTGTCAACTCATGAAATGTATCAAATATATTTTCAGTTAAAAATTTAGCATTGCAGCAGTGCCATCGCCTGTTTTGAAAAACTTTTATGGTGGTGGTTTTAGATAGAAGTATGTATTGATTACTCCTGAAAGTTCTAAAATATGCTTGTGGTATCAGTGCATGGACTGGATGAATAAAGTCTATCCTGGAGAAAGTCAAGGAAAATTCTCTTTTGTTTTTATCATGGTAGCACAGACCATGGCTTCACAGTTGATGTCAGATTCATCACTTAAGAAATACCAGGCTGACACACCTGAACACATTGATGATCCTGATGTGATTGCAACTGCTTTGTCCTGCCTGGCAGGTGAGTGCATTTGAGATATTACTATGACGTTACTATGAATTGTGTAGCAAACCATTTGCTAGGAACATGGTGATGGACTGTGCATAAGACATGAAATTCTCCAAGCTTGTCTACTATTTTCCCCATGTTTCATTGTCTGTTACAGAACCCAAGAACAGTTTGCCACAGTGTGATTTCTCAGTTGTAGTAAAGGAGAAAGTATGTGATAATGTGGATATGAAAACTGAGGAAAGCAATGAGAGCCATATACAGACAGCTCTTTCTACCCCATCAGGTGATTGTATTTTGTGTCATCAATTCATTCAACGCAGACATCACAACAACCAAAAAATTTGTCTTTTTTTTTTTTGGACATTGAATGATCTTGCTTTGGGTGACTACTGTCATAATGTTAGGATGTGACTGAAAAAGAGACTATGTCTTTGCCGGTCTCTTTATGTTAGCAAAGTGTAATCTTTATAATTAAGCCTTTATAGTCAGTAGACAAGGTGCAGTGGAAGTGACTTATTTTAAACACATGATCTTGTGTTTTCAGTAAATGTCTTGAAACACATAGTTGTCAATTCTGCCGCTAATAAAAATTTGTGGAGCGCAGTGGGTTTTAGGCGACCATTGATGAGCACAAATTCAAAATATAATAATAGCAAATTGTAGCAAGGAAGTACATGGGCCTTAAAAAAGCGTGAAGACCACATGGTCCTTGGGTCAGAAAAAGTTAACTTGGCAGTAAAACATGAAGACTGCAGGGTCCCTGGACCAGAAAAAAGTTAACATGGCAGTAAAAAAGAGACAGTAAATCCTGTGAAGAGACTGTAAAGAGTTTAACACAAATCCATTGAGCAAGTAGGATTTTTACTTTAAAAACAAATAGGGGGAAGTAATTGGGAAGTGACAGTGGTGGGTAGAATTAAAATATTAAAAGCATTTATTACCTATTTGCTGATAAAGATGACAGTTGTAGATGAATACTTTTGTGCTTGCTCACACACATCAGCCAAATATTTGATTCTGTTGTACAGATTGCTACACAATCAAATTGTTTTCTAGTTTCAGATATTCTAGAACCATTTCATTATGCTGTGTGTGTATGTTTGTGTGTGTTTATAAGTATATATATCTTTCTTGTAGATACTGATAGCAGCAGTCATGACATGCTCGACAATAACACCTTTGTGATCACTGACACATCATGCACAGAGTCGGACACCGAGACAGCCCAGTGTTTGCCAGTAAGGAGAACAGCCTCTGAGATGATATCACGAAAGCTGAGGCAAAGATACAGTCACATAGGGAAAGGACTGAGAATGCATGAAAAAGAGAGACGCCTGGTCAGAAAGTATATGAAGAGTGAGACAGACAGAAATATCAGTGAAATTAAGCTCAACAAAGTCAAGTTGAAAATCGCTTTGCTGAAGAAACAGAAACTGCAATTACAGATGTTAATGGTGCAGCGGAGATTGAATTTGCAGAACAGATAGACAAAGTATGGTTTTAATAAAGAATAATCACTTATTTCTTCTTTCATCCTCCTTTTCCACATTTTCTCTCTCTCCTCTCTCGTTCAAGTCTAAAATCATCAATCAACCTATTCTGTCTGCTACCTTTATTCTAGATGTAACGGCACCTGTCACCAACACAGATTGAGATTCTAGATTCAGATATCATCTTGCGTGGGCTGTTCTTTCTCTGCATGTCACATCTGTTTACAGGGTTGGCTGCTTCGTGCTATAGCCTTAGTTGCTGGTTCAGAGTAAAACGCCAATCTCCTCTCAACTTTCGATTCTGTGATCATTTTGTGTGCTCGGAGTGAAAGATCAAACATTTACCATAGTATATGGATGTGTTTGTATGAATGAGTGAGAGAATATTACGAGGTTTGAGCAGCACATGGAGATCTGTTAAAGAGCATGTGATGGAAAAAAATCAACTTAAGCAAGTTATTCATCTCTTAAGTGTACAAAGCTGTGTATTCAGTGCTACAGTGTACACTATTTCCAACATGCTGTAAATACTACTGAATTTTCATGTTGACATTTCATCCTTCCTGGCTGTGACCGTCAGCTGATAGGCTGATAACCATTGTACTTTTGTGTATGACTAACACAGTGGGTACAAGTGACAATTGGTCATGTCCGGTGAAGATCTGTAAATATGCCCAATGGAAGTCCTTGTCCCAGTCACAATACACCCGATCTGGACAGCCCAAGGCAGTAGTTTTGTTTTTGTTGAAAAAATGCACAGTTGTTGAGAGCAAGCAAGTTGTATGATTTGCTGGTTCCTGACAAATTTTCAACTATTTTTCTGAAATCATCTAACTACAGTATTTATAATTTTTTATAATTTAGTTTTTCATGGTGATCTATGGCGTTAAACCTAGAGACACTGCAGAGGACCACAAGCTAGTTTTTGTTTTCTTGTTACTCCACCACTAACATTACTGTATAGCAAGAAAAATAGTAATAAAAAAACCACCACTTTTCTCATCATCTTTTTATGGATGTTCACACCAGCACAATACAACCTCCAACTTATTTTCACATTTATTTCCATGTTTAAAGTTTAAAAATATCTTTCTTACATTTATGATATGCTGGCATTTATTATGTCATGAGATAAGTATCCCGGAAGGACCATTAAGCGGGTCATAGATATGTTTCGAGCGATACGATGCCACACTACTGCCTCGTAGGTAGTAGGGTGCTTAAGGCTGCGTGAACTTGATCGTTCAGTTCTACTTTTAAGGGCAAATACAGAGTGGTGGTCCCCAAGCCTCTCCACTCATAAGCATGCCACTGTTTAAATGGTGCTTAATGGTGAAACAGTATCTTTTTATGTCAGACTACATAGCTCCAGTAAGAATAAAAGGTATAGATGCTTTCAATCTACATTTGCATATGGTAAACTTTGCTATAAGTGTTATAAGATCCATGATAGTGTCAGAGTAACTGCCAAATAAAAGTTGTCTCAACCGTAGAATTTCCGAATTCATGGATTTTTCAGTTTTATAGGTCTTTTTCAGAGTTTATTCTTAACTATTGCTACACAGTTCGCACCCACAGACATCTTCATAGCTATAGCTCAGTTGCATCAATTCACCTGTGTTGAATTAATTTTCTTAGATGGCCAGAATGCATGCATCATATAAACCAGCATTGTTTTTATAATATTGTGTTCTGTTTAAATATCTGCAGGCAACATAATCACAGCTTTAAACTCACACTCAATAGGAATTTCTCAATATCAGGGACAAAGAAAATTATATTAAACAAAAAGAATAAACATAGGAATACACTTCCATGAACATCTTCACATGAACTGTAAATTATACAGGTGGTTTTGATGTTCGTGGCAATCCTGCATGTTAAAAGTACGTCATGGAAATTAAAATAACCCTCACATCTGTGATAATCGAATTACACAGTTAAGAAAAGTTGACACAAAGATAGGTGTCATATTCCACTTCACCACCCCCACCGCATGAAGCTCCATTCTGCTGGTGCTAACATGGACAAGATCCATGGTCCAAGGGAAGCAGTCCATGAGAAACCAGTTGGGAAAAAAAATCCTAATTATCTCCCCTACATTCGTTTATTCCCTTTGGCGGCATCCTCGACAAAGGATACATAGCACTTTTAAGCAGAGAGTTACTGTGTGCATACCATCAGAATAAGCAACCATCTTGAACTTCTCAAGGTTTATCATAACTATTCTTGGATGTGGATGTGAGGAATATGGAAGTAGAAACACTTGTACAAAATGGATGAAATGAAATGAAAATTTGTACAAATTGAAATGTGTAATGAATCTTGCAATCAACAGAATGTTACATGATACATTTTGGCATGTTTATTTTAGCTTGGCATAACTGACAGTATCAACATAAACCTTTTTCAAAACGTTCAACAGAGCTTGGCAAACTTGTGAGTGAAGTTTTAGCATTAAATGACTATTCATATCAATATGTTCTTTAGGGCTGAGGAGGAACCCTCTTTTCATGGAAAGATGTGTTTGTGATGGTTTCTCTTTTTGTCAGATTCTGTTCATTGCTTGATAAAGTTAGCCTTTCATTCTCTGTCCAGTGTCTGATTGTGAGTTTTCCTTTTTTTTTTTTTTTTTGCCCCTTAATGTTTTCTGTAAGTAAAAACATACATAAAGTTGAAATTAACAAAAATTCCTTGGAAAAAACATTTGGACTATTGTTAAGCCTTTGACTAGTGGCATGCAAGATAAACAATATGAATGATCTCATAGCATGTCACCAGGTTTCAATCAGGAAACAACCCGTCATGCTTGGCACGGTACACAGAATCAATGACAATTACACAGAAAATATCTTAATCATGTTACAGCAATGTTATTTTAAAATTGTTTTAGTTCACACAGGCAGTTATTCCTTCAAACCATTTTAGAAAGAAAAACAACAAAAGTGTGATGGTACATTAATATTTAATGCATTGTGCAACAACTATTAGCGTATCATGCATCTGTAAGCACAACTTAGTAATACAGGTAATAAACACAAACTCCCATTACAGGACCACGGATCCACTGTCCTTTAGCCATGTTACAACACAATTTTTCTATTGGACTATTTCTGTACAATAAATTAATAAAATGTCCCAATCACTAATTTCGTTTATAAGCAGATTGCCGCAGAACATTTTTATAGTTGAAATATCTTTGAAGTTAAAGATAATGAACAAATTGGGAACATTAAATCGGTCTCCTTTATTTGGTAACTCAAATCTGTAGTCTGTTCATGTGCTTATACGTTGTGAAGTACAAAATGCGCTGCATTACTCACAGATGGCTTAAAGTTGAGAAAAACTAGAGCTCTCCTCCCTTCCGTGTGTCATGTAAATGTATTTACAACGATCCTATAAGATTGTTTATGAGCACAAAACCATTATTTCTGAAAATGTTCCTTATCGATGCCAGTCAATATTAAGGCCACCCCTCCAATTGCTTCCTCGGTCAAGGAAAGACATAGGTAAGAGCCATATTAAACAGTTTTCCAACAATCAATGTAAACAGGAGAACGTTTACCTGAAGCCATCAGTCTGGGGCCGTAGCTTTGAAGCGAGAGCAAGTCGTTTCCCCAGGGCAAAATGGGGAGGTCAAGCAACGCGGTGTCCAAACCCCACGGACACTGCTCCATGTGTCCTTATCACGTGGTACCTTTGCCACTGTTTCATAACGATGGTAAAACGACATCTGCAGGGTCTGGAATCCACTTTATAATTATGGAAAAGGTGCTTGTCCTCGAGTTCCCCATGTTGCCCCGGGCAACGACTTACCCGCGCTCGAAATAACTATCGCGCCTGCTGTGAACAGAACCACGGAATCAGACTGACTCCCTTCAGAAGCATTCCTCTGCAGGAACATCTAATTATTTACAGAATCCGACACAGTGACAGATGCAATCCGGGCATCCTTCTGATTCTCTCTACCCATTCATCCCTTCATTTGTTAAGCAGAAAACTGGGCATAGGCACAATGAATTAACTATGAAGTCATAAATGCAACATGAATACTGTGGAGATCAGATCTTCATGCATAAGGAAGTAGGATTCTCCCGACAGTCGTAACTCCTTCAAAAGATTGTTTTCTTAGTCCCTTGAACATCGATTCCCTCCCAAGCGTTCGACAGCCTGGCTCACTGTGGATATCAAGCATCGAAGTACACATCTGTCTTCACAACATGCTGCGAGTCTGCGGTATTCTTGTCGGTACCAACCTCTGCCGACCCTATGGGATCATAATCCTTCACAATATGTTTGAGAAGCTTCTCTCAACAACTTGGAGGACATAATAAGTAAGACAGTCGAGCGAAGAAGCAATAAATAGGACCAGTCGACAAGGAAAACATCCAATTCTCTCCACGACACAAGTTCTTCGCTGCCCGAAGTTGATGAAACGCATGATTAGCTGCAAGACTAAAGAACATCCATGTCCACGTCATCACGAGGTCATCAGGTGGGCAGGACCACCCCTTCCATCCCACTTTCTTGCTCCTCCATTCCCACGTGTCTTGCTAGAGACGTGCGTTCACTGTCGAGTCCGAGGACGACGTGATGAGCGATGACAAGGAACTGTTACGAGAGTGCTTGGCGCTAGCAGTCGCGCGGGAGGAGGAGGGTGGGAGGGACGGGGGTTGCTGTGGGAGGTTACTGTTCGCCGCAGCCACCTTCTGGGAGAAGGCCTTGACCACACGGGCGCTCAGGTGAGCCTGCAACATCAGACACACCTGGTAAGGAAATAAACCTCTAACTTCCTGCGAACTGACTTGATGTATTGCTCCGCTCCTCTCTCACACTTATCCTCCGACACACCCACCCACCGACCCACATCCACCCACCCATCAATTGGACGGTCTTAAAACTGTACAGCAGCTTCATAAAAGCATTTCTTTAGTAAGTTTAACAGAAGCACAACAACAACACCACCACCACCAACAACAACAACAACAACAACAACAACAACAACAACAACAACAACAACGTTACTTAAACACAACACACGAGTACATCACCTGCTGCTTCAACCGCATCCCGCAAAGCTTGTGGCGACGATGATAGAAGATGATGGAGTCGAGATACGGGTAGGGTTGTCCTTCCAGGTAGAACAAGTGATGCACCTCCGTGATTCGGTGGTGGCGAATCTGGCTGGTCAGCCTGCAAAGACTTTTTCTCTTTAAACCCACATCGCATGTCACCAATATATGTATAAACATACAGGGGCAGAATATAAAAGTATACTGTTTGCTTTTCCTTCTAGTGAAGAACGTGCTTGTGTGCATGAGGGAGGGAGATGCTACGAAGTCCAAATAAGGAACACAGCCGAATAACAGACGACACATTCCTGTCAGTTACTGTCACCAGCTCTGCCCTGGTACACCATGTGAACTACCGTAATCACCATATTAAAGGATGGTTGCGATGTGCATAGGATGAGCTCCACATCAAGCAACAACCTCAGGTGTAAAAGGGCTATCACCACCTCCTCCCCACCCGAGCGCGTTATCATCAGTCACAGGTGAGCAATAGTAGAGCGCACAGCTTTATGACAGATGTTGGCAGAAAGGGTGGATAAATTAGAAAGATCGAGGTGGGGAAAAAGATGATATCTGCAGCTCAAAGTCTCTACACGTCAGAAAGGAAATACTTAACTGCCCCCTTCATCTTATCTGTCCCAGGATTTATACCCACACATAAAATTAAAATATACACTTTACCTGTCCCCGGGTTTCTACACCTCCATGTCCTTAAAATATGGCAGAGATTACCTGTCCTTAACTCTCTGCAAATACCCAATAAAAAGTAACAAACATATTTCCCTTAATTTCAGGTTTCCATCCTTTACAAAACAGAGTTTACCACAGTTCTGTACACGAACCTGACGGAGAGGTAAAGCTTGTCCGTCTCAAAATCTTTGTACAGGAAGAAGGTTCCCGCTGGCGATTCCCTCAGCACGGCCTCGGCATCCACCATGCTGAACAGTACCGGGTAGGTTCTGCACGACCAACACCCAGAATCATTAAGTTTTGCACTCAACACCTTTAGCACAAATACACACAACCAACAAACAAAGACTCAGGTTGGCGCTAAATATCTTTAGGTTCAGTTCTCAACATTCAGCACAGGCACACTCGTCATGTTGTACAATAAACATGCATATTTTAAAGTACTCAACCTTAAAAAAGTTCGGTTATGCATGTTCAGGGTTGTGAAAAATAATGCTCCACCACTTCAACAAGCAAGCAGGGCTACTCTACATGACATGCTGAACGAGTTCAATCAGTTCTGAAAGGTCGGTAAATTTCAAAGGATCAACGGGTTCAGGGTTGGATTTACATTTCACAAAGTATCCATCGGCATTTACAATGCATGGGCGTGTCTCTAATATGTAAAGGAGACACGAAACTTCAGGCTCGTAGCCCACCCAAGATTTGTAGGACACACATCGCACTGAGTTCAACATTTGAACGGGTCAGGCTCAGGTACTTAAATGAAAATAAGCCAGCAGAACTGTACCTTCATCAAATCCAGTATTGTTCTGCACTTTCAAGTCTTAACTAACTACTCAGGGCGAATTTCTCGCCATGTAAGAGGAAGGTTCAGGTCCTGCAAAACTCACGACTGGTTGAGCACTGACAGAATAGTGTTATAAACCTCACACGTCGATTTCTGTATAATTATATGTGCGCTTACCACCGACAGTTTGCAATAAATTATTCCACAACTGCTGTGCACTGCCTTATCAGCATGTATCGTCACGTCCGTGTCTAATTCACTGGCCTGGGGACGAAAGTTTACAACAAACCGCGAGAGAAAGAAAGAAAAAGAAAGAAAGAAGCTAAACAAAGGAAAAGAACAAAAATCTAATTTAAGATACTAGCCTTATGTGGTCTTTCTCACTGTGGCCTGTCTAATGTAATAACAACTTTGATGTTCAGCGATTTACATATTTTTAAACAAATAAACAAATACACTAAAAAAAAAAAAAAGTTTTTCGCATTCCCGAGATACAGGAGTCCAAATGTCACCATAAGGAGACAGTGTCGTCACTAAAGCCCACGGTTACAACTACGTCATCAAGACAGGTAAATAAGCTGCTAATTAGCTATGTTATCAAGACAGGTAAAGAACCCGCTAATTAGCTGTGTTACCGTGGTCTTTCGTCACAATTCTGATCACGTTTTAGAAATGTAATGACTTATAGAAACAATATCTTGTACTGAGCTCAGCTCACTCACTTGGGGGGTGAAGGGGAAGGGAAATGGCGGAACTTTAACGATCACATCCCACTAGGAAATCCATTTTTCTCCGCAGTTCTTAAACCACCACCTGGCGCATCCCATCATTAATTCTCTAGACCTGCATCGTTCCCCTTACTCAGCGACTGCACGGCGTTTGGTGTCACACGATATGTCGTGTCGGAATGTTTTTATGGAGATAATATTTTATTTTTACTAAACACAAACGAAGGCGTGTGACTGGGGGCATACAGTTCGGGTTCAGTTCAGATTTGGACTATGACGAGGGTCTTCGTGAAATATCGTGTCGGTCAATGTCTGAACGGAGGCTGGCCGACTTTTCTGCAGCGCACCTCGAGATTCTCAAACATGACAAACAATAATAATATAAAACCCTGAGGCAGCTGCAGTGAGGGTTGGTGAGGTTTCGTAATTCAGGACAGCAGCCCGCAAATCAAATCAGAAGCCCACAGTTCGAATAAGACAGATGAAATCAGGTCGCCAAGATGTTCTTTGATCGTCTGCAACGATTAGTTCGTCAATACAGTCGGGAAGATAACCCTGCCCTGCCCTCCACCCTCCCTCACAGCTGCTCGTCAGCGACGTCAGCAAAATCTGCATCGGAAGGGATTTTATTGAATTTTGGAGCAAATAATTCAAGTTTTAGTTGCAGAGGGTAAAAATCTTTCTTTACCACGATGTCTGAAGCGAACTTTGTAAAGGTCACAAGTTCACAGGAAGCAAACCGTTTAGTTGTTACTCTTTAAACACAAGTGAAAAAAAACCCTGAATTAGTTTTAACCACTAATTTGTTTTAATTGTATAAAGAAGAAACAAAACTACAACAGCACCAGCATCAAAACTTGTGTAGGTTGTCTGAGGGTACCCACCTGATGACCTCGGAGTCGTAGTGCCTGTTAACGGTGAAAGAAGAACGAGACAAGCAAGATCCCATAAGCAGTCATCAAGTGTTCGGTGATGATCATCACATTTGTTTGCCAGCTGTTTCTTATCCCTGAGGGCCGTCATATAGGGGTTACTCATCAAAGGTCTGCTACCAGCTGTCAGGGAGCAGGGACGAGTCACATCTGTCTGAGGTCACGTGTTGTGGAGCTGAGAACATGATAAATGAGTAGACAGTGAACTGGTGCTTCTCACAGCTTGGTCTTCGAATAAACTATAGTTGTAGATAAGCGAATTCTTTCGAAGAAAAAGCACCTGATACAGAAATTAAAGCAACTGTTGCATTGTCTTTACCTCTATATTTGTTTGGTCATTGTAAGTCACTCACACACACTCACTCTCTCACACCACAGAGAGAGAGAGAAAAGAAAGGGATGAATATTATGATGAACACGCGGAGGGAGGAGAGAAAGCGAGCTAAAGGGAGAGAGAGACCTTCAACCAGTAGTGTTCGATCATGTTCTTAGAAAAGGTGTTTCACTATTTCGACTCACTGACATCACGGTATGTCATTTACTGAATAATCTGGATTAGAATGAAATGTTTTGTCCAACGCTGACGTCAGAATCCCAGTTGAAGGCGTTCACAGGAGAAATCCATGCACAGGGGCAAATAGTTTGTGTTGTGACCTCTCGGGTCAACGCTGATCGCTACTTGCTATAGTGTACAAAACATCTTGGCAATCTTCTTGTTTAACAAACGCGGGTGGTAGTTGACCTCCGATGACCTGTAGATGTCGCAGCTGGGGTCAGACAATAACATGGCAGTCAAAGTACGGGGTAAATACATAAGTGGGAAGTGCGGGGGACTAACCAAGTTTACATATCACTGTGGCGGTGTCAAGAGAGTATCAGTCCATTTCCTCTCATTCCTTCTTTCGGAAAGTTGCTTTTAACACTGTTTCAGCAGTGAGTGGTTTTCCCCCCTTTGTCATGGACTGACGTGACCTGCAACTGTCAGCGAGGTCCCAACACGAGACAACTGCTTGGGGTTCGACTGGGTGGCGGGCCGGAGGAATGAGAATTATAACACCTTGAAAGATAACACACAACAAGGAAGAAAACCTCGGCTCTGTCGAATTTTTTCTTAGTGATTTTCCCCAGATATTGCGCCTCCTTATCACACATGAACTTCTGGACCATCTTTGCTGAAAAGGAATGGAAGACATTGTTGCCCGTGAATTATCATTATCTGAGGTAGGAAGGGAAGAAGTAACAGAAAGTCATGGGGGTGGGGTAAGACAAAGTCGATCTTTCTTCTAAAATAAGCTTGGCTGTCGTCAGCTTGTCAGGGTATAAAAACACAAAACATATTGAAGACGGCTCCTCCCTCTCTCCACCGGCCCGACGAAAAATAAAAGTTGTACATGAAGGATTCGATCTTGGCGGACTGACGCAGGTGCTGTTACCGGAGCGTCTGTGGTGCTGCAGGTAATTGTCAAGTTTATCGAAACCATAAATACAGGTCTGCAAACTCTGCCTTGTTGTAGTGTTGGTACCAGCCTAAAGAACTAACACACTAACACAGCCTAACACACATGGGATGTATCTCGGGTTTAGCTAGATTTTTGTTTCTAAATTCTACTTGATAAAATAAACGAGAAGCGCAACTTCGATGGCAGCTAGCATAAATGGACATAAGAGCATCTCCTACATTCTAATACTTGGGGCTTTTGTACACAAAACCGCTGATCAAATAAGACAGTACAATGCGGTGCTGAGTGAGATGCTAGCAAATACTTAAGTCTTTTAAAGAGATGAGTTTAAAACAGCTTCATGAATCCATCAATAGGTGAAGGTGTGCTGGAATGGGACAGGTTAAAGACCACATTGAAGCAAATTTAAAAAAAAAACAGTTTTCATCCTTTTAAAAGAGTTCTATTCTTCGCTAAAACTTCTACTGTGCGTTGTTTTATCTCATTTTTATCCCACCTGGGCTCAGTTTTAGTGGGATTTGACCTACGTGGTATCGAGTTTTGCACACGATTTAGCGATTGAGTGCACCTCTCGATGATGAACTTAATTCTCTACCTCCCCTCCCCCACACCCACCTTTCCCTCCCACGGCTGTATCACATTGATTGGCAGCATGTTTCACCTGAGAGTTCATGTCACAGAGCGCACTAAAGGCTGCCTGTGGCAGGTTGTCCGGCTTTTCATCCCCCCCCCCCCCACCTTGTACTCGCCTAACACGCACGTGGCAATTCTCACCTTGATGACGTCAGCGGACAGTTTCAAAGGTAACGGACCCCCAGCCCCCGCCTCCATCCTCGAACAGCCCGCACCGAAAAACTAATCCTCCTCCTCATAACCACTGTGTGGCATCCATCCCGTCTTGACATACCGCACCCAGGATACTTACCCGATTAATTCTGGTCCTTGTAGCATGAACGGTCACGTGACGACTACAGTCGATAGCCACGACACTACACTTACACAAACAGGCCTCGGGAGGGTAGGTGAGTCGTTTTTACTGTCTCCACCTGAAGTCTTGCAAGGCACCGGGGGGTCTCAACACACCTGTAGTGTTATTGCTTCTGACCTCACGACACACACCCAGCGACACCTGATGAACGGCCAGGTATGAGAGAGCGAGAGCGCGCTCTTTGCATGCTTCGTAACCATGGCAACCTTGCGTCTTGCTTTAACCGGGGACGTTTACCTCGAGTACCGCTGGACCCAGTGAGACCGTTGTTGACGTCTGGTCACCATCGTCTGTTATCGAGGAGTTTACAGCCGCATACAACAACATTGGAGTGGGACGAGAGAGGGAGGGGGATGGGGTGCCTGTGTTATCATGACCTACATGGCAGCAAGTTAACAGACCAGCATAAACTGCGGTGACATTTTTGTGTACTGTTTATTGATTTCCCTCTTATCTTGTTTGTTTTACAGGTCACGGTAAGTGCGCAATGACCTCGCCCTGTCTTACTCCCCTTGCATGCTGGATCCGGTGGGGGGAGAACACACTAGAAGCTGCTGATGCTGTGATGTGAGATCATCTTTCTGTTGCATGATCAAATCAATAAAAACATGACAATCACGACTTCCACCTGTAAGTCAAACAACATGGCTACTCGCCGACGCACGGCAATCAATATGCTGCGCACTGGTGCAGCCAAGGAGCAATGACGTCACACAGAAAAAACCGTTAATGCACGACGAGTCCCAGGCAGCGACGAAACAATCCGTTGTAACAAACCCTTCCTTAACCGAGCACATGTGGACGTTGGCTTGCAAAAGTTAGCAAAACATAAAACTTTCCAAACTTATCCAGTTAAGGACCTTTAGTGAAAAGCCAACCAACCAACGGCAAGAAGGGAGGAAGGGGAACTGGTATTTTACGCCGAGCCAGCAACAAGGCTATATAACAAGGCAGCCAGGCTTGTAAACATCCCACATACAGAGAAAAAGCGGCGTACCCGAGACGAGAGTTGAACCTAGGACAGCTAATCTTCACTGTATTGGAGACAAACGCTAACCGTTGCTCGACTGGACCGACCACCAACGACAGGAGAACCCATCGACACGACGGAAACACAAAGAGAGCGGGATTTTAAATTTCTCGAGGAACCTACAGGTTAAGCTCATAAAGTTTAAAGCTAAGCGAATAATATATTCCCCCGACTCCCACCCCAACAACCAATTACAGCCTAAACATCCCCTTTCCCCAGCTAGTAGCCTTGTCAAGTCTCGCTAAGATGGCAGACTACGTTCAAAACAACTCAACAGCGAGTAATCCTCGGTGAATGAGAAGAAAAGATGGTTACCTGTCGCCAGTGATACAAGAGCCACGGTAGAGGTAGGTCCACGCTGGCTGCAGGTGAGTGCACGCAATAAACGTTTGACGTGTACCGCCAACTGGCCAAGTCACGTGCAGCAGGTATGACTGTCACGCGGCCCTTCAGTCCAATGCAGGCAGAGATGGGTAGACATATACATATATATGATGGCTGCCGACTGGCTTTGCCCCTAGCTTCTTGTCACGGACTTCTCTGCCAGCTAAGCCACTACAAGTCGACTACTCGCACGCGCGACAAACGAATAAATGATCGCAGTGTGTCGGCAGAAGAGCTCCTCCAACTCCTCCTCCCCTCCACAATGTCGAGAGTCGTAGCTGCGTAGTTCGCATGCTGAGTGGGGGAGGGGGGTTTGAGTGGAGGCGGGGGGAGGGGGAGCCGCCCTACACAATCGATGTGCTTGCAAGGGAGGCAATATTTACTGTTTGCCGTAATTATCTCTCATCGTAAACAAGTTCGTAACTTGAAGAGACTGAGACAATCATTCGGGAAGAATCGATGTGTTCAGGAAGGCTGCTTCTCCTGTTACCCCCCGGGAAGAAAGAAACCGTTGTCTCTACGTCCCGCAGTTTGTCTCGTCTGCAGGCGAGGACTAGTCGTCAATACCAGGTACAACCCTCCTCCCCTTCTCCTCTCCTCCCAACTGCTGTCTTTCTTCAAGACAAGACGTCTGCATCGATGTCAGGTTCACCAGACCAGCTTCCAGTGGTAGGAAAGTGCTTCCACCTAGAGGTGATTTTTGTCAATTCGCTGATATCGAGCTTCATTATCAGAAATGAACTTCTGGAACATCGTTGCTGAAGAGGAATGGTTGACATCGTTGCCCCTGAATTATCATTATCTAAGGTCGGAAGGGGAGAAGAAACACAAAGGCCAGGGGCTGGGGTGGGTTGTAAGACAAAGTCAATCTTTCTTCTAAAATAAGCTTGGCTGTCGTCAGCTTGTCAGGTTATAAAAGCACAAAACATATTGAGAGCAGACTCCCCTCTGCCTGACAAACAATAAAAATTGTACATGAAAAGATTCGATTTTAGCAGACTGACGCAGGTGCTGTTACAGGAACTTATGTAGTGCAGCGGGTAATTGCCTCCACTTAGGGTGAGTTCGACTACAAGGGGAGGAGTGCGAGGAACATCAGAGCACTCAGACAAAAACCCTGACGGCCAGCCTTGCAAACAGGTGTCACAGAGAGAGGGGCTCCGGTAGTGTAGTGGTTACAACACTCGCTTGTCTCTACTACAGTGAAAAACTCAGGGTTCAGATCTCGTCTCGAGACACTCTGTATATGACACCTGTCCCCAGGGCTTCCTCACACCCGCTACACACAGCGCGAAATCACCTCAAGGTGGAAACCAACCAAACCAACATACAATGTTCCGAGACGGGATCCGGGTCTGTGGCTTCCCCAGTGGCGACAAGCAAATGCTTTAGCCACTAAACTACTCGGCATCCCTAGTTCTCCTAGTTTCAGAATGACCGGAATATATAGTCTGTGTCACTAGCAATTCGCCAATTTCCAGTCATGTGCTGGGGACAGGGTCAGATTCGCATGACAACCGGTATTCACCCACCCGGCGACTATGTAAGGTAAACTAAAAATAATGCCCAACCTTTCTCGGTCGTTCGGGAGTGAGGTGAGGAGTTAGCAACCCATCTTCGTCTATGAGGAAGGGGGATGCACATCGCCTCTGCTTCGCTCCCCCCAACACACACCCCTTCTAAGACTCAACTGCGGGAAGTATGATGTACCCCACGGATATCAAATCTCCATGTTTTCGATGCACTTACCATTTGGCTACCCGCTTTCCGTCTCTGCAACTTTACTGCTCCACCAAGACCCACACCCCGCCTATTGTTGACTGTCCCACAAAAGCCCTTACTTGACCGGACAAATATAAAGTTTGGCAAAGGTAGCTATCATGGCAAAACCTTCCCACGGTTCGTCCGTAGCTACGAATGGTCTTAAGGCCACTGCACCTCTGAAGATCATCCACTCGACATTCTTAGCGGACATTCGGTGCGTACTTCATCCCGAAATAGTCTTCGTCAGCAGAATGAGGTTCGGAGAAGACAGCAGTAAATTTTCACAGCTGTCAAGTCCCTGTACCATAAGTGTGTTACGCAACACTGTGACGTGTGCAGGCGCACGCACACACACAAACACACGTGCACTACACGGGGTGCTCATGACTTCAGCCTTCACTTTTGACCCAGCAGCACTCATCACTCGAGGGCTGCGTGGGCGACCGACACTTCTGCGTTCTCTTGACATCGCGCGATGCCCTGCACGAGCTTCATCGCTTCATACAATAGTTATGGTTTCTTACTAGAAACGTCACTTCTGTCATGGGACTGGCGATGCCTGTAGTATAACTGTTGCTTCTGCTACACCCAAACTCTCCATCACAGCTAAACGGCGACACACACCCCAAAGTGTTCAGCACACCCACCCACATATACCTGGCTTGTAAAACGCTAAGAATAAAAATCAATCCCGCAACAGCTGTCAAATTCGCAAGACGCCTACTACTGATCGATAAGGTAAGGTATGCAGAATATCAGCAACAATAATCACAAAGAAGTGAAAATGATGAACAGGCGCTGAGTCGGACTGTCAAACATGCGAACGTTGGCACGCCGGTTGGTACCGAACAAGAATTTCTAAAATGGATGATGAAAAAGATACAAGAATGATTATTCCGATATTCGTGTATATTATTATCACAGATAGATTTTTGTTAAGTTTTTCAAATTAAAGATTTCCACAAAGCTATAAAGCTACACTATGAAGTACACAGAAGACAGTAGCAAATTTTCACAGCTGTCAAGACACTATACCACCAGCTTATAACTCCACACCTCGCCGACAGATGACAAAACCACGTGACCACTCGGTCTGTCCCCTCTGACAGCGAGAATTTACAGACACTAACAATCCCTCCCCTACTCCCGGTCAGTCCACGCTTTTCCAGCAGCTTCTCCATGTCAGGACTTTGCCTGTTGGTTGAAAGGTTTTTCAAAGTCCACTTCAAGGTCTAGGTCATCATCGCTATCTTGCGTTACGAACACAGAGGCGGAGAAGGAAGGGGGTCTATGTGCGGAAGGGGCGCACATCCTCTGAGAGTGGAGTTTCTGCAGCCAGGTGGGAGTAGCCTTGCTTGAGCTGCTCTTGCTGCTGCCGCCAAAGGCTTCACTGCTGGGGTCGTCTCCGAGAGCGCAATGACTTAGTCCGCCTCTCTTTGTGGGCGAACCGCCGAGAACCGGAAGTCGTCTATGTTGGTTGGCTTCGTGTCCGGATTCGCTGAAGCTGAAGTCTGTGGCCGCCGTCTGCGATAATGTCAGGCTGTCTTGACTTTGGAGTAGAGCACTGGGTGTCTGACACCTGCCCTCACCTGGCTTCTCTCTCTGCTCTCCCTGTGCCAGGCGAGCGATGCCGCTTGCGAGCGAAGATCCACCGTACGGACGCACAGCTTGAGCTCCACTGGGCCTTACAGTGCTCGGGTTAACGGACTCGGAACACAAGTCCGTGTTAACGCTTCTTCTTTTGAATTGTTCGGTAATCGCCAGGTCTCGAATGGCTTCGTCCCCACCATCATCACTGCCATTCTCGGTCTCAAGCCACTTCCTTTTCGCCTTCTTCTTTAGCACGGTGGCCGCACCCAGGCCATACTCGTCGTCACTACTGTCTGACAACTGAAAGCATTTCCTTGCACGCGTTTCATGACTGATGCCCTCACTTTCTGAAACTTTTATTGGTACTCTTGCTACAGTAAGGCTGACTTTGGTTTCTTTGGGAGAATCGAACACTTGGTCTGCTTTCCTAGCATTTGGATCTCGGTCCTGTTGTTTTCTGCTTTTCTTTACCCCCTTTTTCTCATCATCAGGCTTTTTGTTGCTAAAGTTATCATCGACCGTGAGATCTGAATGCTGCTCTGTAGAAGACGTACTCCTGGTTCTTCCTTCACTTGCCTTAACGGGTGGTGGTGAAACAGCAGAAGACGGATGAAAGCAGAACTGTTTGAGTTTTGTCAGGGTGTTCTTGGAAACTTTGTCGTCTGGCTGGGCACAGCGGTCGCTAGCTGGAACGAGTTCAGAGACTTGCTTCGGAAGAATGTGCTTTACTGCAGGGAGCCTAGGTGACAGATTTTTTAACGGCGGATAAGCTGTCTCAGTATTCGTTTCATCTTGGTCACAGATGGCTTCAGACAGTCGTACCCATCGTGAAGAGGGTGGTGTGGGATTATCTGGTTCAGTCTGATTATCCGTACGCTCAATGTCCATCTTCCTTCTTTGACCTTCTACAACAGTAGTGTGGTTTTCAGAGCGGTGCTGCCCAAAACCATCCATCGTCTGCTCGCTCAGACTATTCCCTGGCTTGGAGGCCAGATCTTTGTTTTCACGATGCATGTTGATCTGTTGCTTCAGCTTGACAGCGAGGCGTTTGCTGGGAGCAGATCTGGGATCCCTGCTATTGTTTTTCACACATATAAGTTGTGCAGACTGGCGTATGTCTGTGGCATGCAGGCAGTTGGCAGGAACTGACAGCGAAGTAGCATCTTCAGAGTCCATCTGCATCTGGAGATGGTCATGTGAGTCCTGGTGGGAAATCCGCTTCTCTATGGTCTGACTGATGCATGATTGTGCTGATGAATCACATGCAGCAGCGGATCTGGAACACTCACTGTGCTCAATGAGGGAGAGTTTGCCACAGTCTTCAGAATCACTGCTACTTGATCCTTTTCTTTCAACAGTTTTAGGATGCATGCTAGGACGATTCGAAACAACAGGTTTGGCGAAAATTTCACTTGCACTTTCCTCGAAAAGGTCAGCAAGGCCTGAGACTTCATGGTTATCTGACACATCGTACTGCTCATCCTCGGCAGACTGCAAGCTCTTCGGTGGTGTGGTATATCCTTCAGGGCTTGTTTGTCTGCGATGCGATGCCAAGTCAGATGACTGAGATGCTCCTCCAGCCCCATCTTTGAGAACAGTGTACCTGTGAGATTCGGAACTTGGAAGCTCTTCCTGCTTACTACTTCCTCCAGAGAGCTCACTGAGGTCTGCACCAGTTTCAGGCTGCTGTTCAATAACTACGCTTACAATTTGCGCTGCTGCCGTTTCAGCGCTACCAACACCTCTTCTGTCTGTCTTTATGCTCTCTTCGTTTGTCAACTTTGTGTCATTAACTTCTTCTGCATTTAAGTGTCTTTGTTCTGTCTCTGTCCCATAATCTCTGTCAGTTCTGCCTTTGGCTGATGTGTGTTGCTGCGACTGAGAGCTGATACTAATGATGTCAGCTGAAGGCAGCTTGTCTTGAGTTGGACACGGCGAATATCTTGGGTTCTGTGAGTGAGATGAGCTAGAGGCTGGTCCCCCAGCTCCCTTTTTTGATAATCCTGACACCTGCTCTCTAGCCTTCTTCATTGCTGCCATGTTTGCAAGTTCTTCTTCCAAAAAATCTTTCAGGTCAAGTCTTGTGAGGATCATTTCCGCTGCAACAAGTCCAAACGCAGTGTTTTGAGCAGATGTAGTAAACTGGTACAAAGCTGTGTCTACAAATAATAGTTTCGTTGAGAATGATCAAGACATGGACACAGTTTGCATGAACACTGGGTTGAAATTATGTCAGTTAGTGACTTATTGTATTTTTTTTTAATTAAGTCCACTCTGCAAAAAAAAATTAAAATGTTATTCCCTGATCTTCTGGTATATGCTGTTGAATAGTTTGTGATCTTTAAAGGCAGAGTCTAGCATCTCCTAACTAATGAAAGGTTTGCCTTACTAATACGATCCAGAAATAACATGATTATACACGAATCATATTTTAATAATGGAACAACAATTAGTTGTACTAAAACGTGCTTAAGTCACTTTATACCAGGCTCAATGCAAGTTACTGGCTAACAGTAAACAAATAAAACAGATGAGTAAAAGTTTTGAAAAATCTAAAAATGTCTAAAAAAATAATTCCTAAAAATCTAAAGACAGTTTAAGATGGACAGTGTTATTCCACACAACACAAGTTGGTGTGTAGATGTTCACTTAACATCAAAGGCTCACCTTGCAAAACATACTCTTCTTCAGCATCCTCTGGAAATGCTGTGTGGAGGGCATTGACACCTCCCAATAATGCCGCACTCTGACATAAAAAAACAACTTTTAAGTCATATTCAATTACATAAATGAACATGCATTCAGGAACATAATACAAACTCGGCCAGATATCTACAGGTATTTGTTCATTGTAATCCTTACTCCTTCAAATATTTAAGGCATTCTGGTGTACTAACAGTCATGCATTAGTGAGGGATGGAGTTCTAGGTAAAGGAACGCTGCTTCTCTTCCCTTCACGTGGAATCCGTTTAAAAGTTGTTGTTTCAAAAGACACATTCAGAAGGATACTTTGTAAGCAATGCTCTGCAAACAAAATGGTGTAAATAAGTTAATCTTGAGACTAAAAGAGGTTTAACAGGCGTAAAAGATATATAGTAAAAAAGAATCTACCTGCATAGAAGATTCCATAATCGTTACAGCAACAACTGCATCCTGTACTAGTACTTCATCCCGGAACATCAGACGAGCATGGGCTGAATAATAACAATAATACAAAGATGATCGTGAAAGAATAACCTTCACAAGAATTTTAATAAGCATGCTCTATATGCCTAAAATGCAAGAAGCCAGCAAAGGGAGATGCTCTAGGCATATAGAGAATGTGGAGTGTATCTTTTCTCGTTGTCAGAAAAAAGTAGTTAATAATGAGTGCCTCCTCACCCTGTGCCAGACGTATCATGCTTTGCAACAGTCTCATTGTAGTCCTTGCAGCATTACGATAATCCGCGGCTCTCTGGGCGCGATAGTAGGCCTGAAGGACTAGGCCAGCGCTCTCTGTCATGCGTGGAGTGATCGTCTTAATAAGGGCCATGTAAGCCTGCATCCTCTCTAAGCTCCACAGAGACTTGATGTCGATGTCACCTACACACAAAGGACAGATAAGATCCCACAGTCTAAGTGGTCAGCTTTATGATGGAAGATGTGAAGACGGCATTCAAGACAGATGGAAAAAACGGTATCCAACCTGTTTTATGGACTGAGTGACATTCATACAGCAGAATGAAACTATATTTACTGGAAGTGTATAACTGATTTTCTTAGTCCTGTGCTTACCCATGGGATCCTTGTCCTCTAAAATGTAACTGGATACCACGGTGTCCCACTCAGGATTCTGACAGTCCAGCAGCACCAACACGAGATCAAACCTGCTGAGAAGTGGACTGGCCAGGGCAATGTTCACGCTCAGTGACTGCAGACCGATATGTAACAATAAAATAGTAATAAACATAACCTAGCTGAGGAAGACCTAGCAGGAATTTTGTTCAAATATTGCAAATGACAACTTTGACAAACAGACAAATCTGCTAAAAAGGGATATCTATTTTCGCCTTGTTATTGATGGATTCTGCATCATGGCTAGTATCAATGGAACAAGAAAATAAAAAAGCTTAAATAATAAAGACAAAATCTAACTTTAACTAACTTCATCTGGGTCATATTTTCCCTTTGGGTTAGTGGCTGCTAGAATGGAAGTTCTCGTGCTGAGTTTGCAAACCAGACCAGCCTGAAAGAAATATGAAATTTAAAAAAGTTTTGAGGAAGGGAAAAAACCCCAAGATGGAATATCATGAACTAAACTGATTGATCTTCAGCCACCATCCTTTATCAAAGTTTTTGAACACAATAATCACATGAATGCATATAAGCACAGCATACCACATTAGGTACTGGCAGTCATGCCGTGTGTACCATATTCCCACTGTGTAAATCTTGCACCCCAAAACAGGAGAAATATTTGCTGATGAAGGCTGCAATATTGTTACCTTGGCAACACTGATAGTCTGCTGCTCCATAGCTTCGTGGATGCTGGCTTTGTCCTGTTGTCGGATGCTGCTGAACTCATCGATGCAGCAGATACCCCCATCAGCCAGCACCAGAGCACCTGCCTCCAGCTGCCACTCACCAGAGTCCTTGTGATGGTAACAAAGGAAAATGGAAAAGGATGGCTAAACTCTTGCATTTACATGTGCACATATATAAAAATAATAATGTACATTAAATATTGCTGTATATCGTCTCTCAAGTAAGTTAATCTTTTACCTTGACTGCTGTTACTGTCAGTCCAGCACTGGTACTGCCAATACCTGTTGTCAGCACGGAGCGGGGAGTGATTTTAGACGCGTACTTTAGAAACTGAGACTTCCCTGTTCCTGTACACAGTATGTTTGTCAAAAGCTTTTAACACAACATTGTAAATTCAGCAGGCATAGTAAGCTGACTCATAACTATGAAAGTATGTGAAACTTCATAACGTTATTGTCTCTCAGCTGGTCAAAATAACCATGTACACTTCAGAGCCCTGCATCAAGTAAAATTATTAAAGCATGAAATACATGACCACTTCAACACTGCTGAGACCACGTAGGCAATTCTTTGACCCTTTGTTCACTTCTTTATTGAAAGTTTTAACTCTGCCTTTCCTGAATACTAATTGGCAAAACAGGTTTCACCTATTTGACTTTTGTGTGCATAATTTTTATTGCTGTTCATGTACTTGAGAAACAACATACCTGGGTCACCAACTAGGAGCAGATGAAGCTCGCCACGAACACAAGATCCATCATCATCTACCCTCTGCCACACACACACACAAAATAAAGACTGATGAACCAAACTATATATTTACATCTTCTCCAAAAGGCCGCAATAACATGAGGCCATAAAAAATTATCTCTAAGCTCTGGTTCAATTCATGCAATCAATATCACATTTAAAATGTGAACAAAAATATAAATTGTATATGCAAATTGAGTGGAGGTATTTCAGCATTTCTTGTCTCCTGTACACAGACACCATAAAATTTCCGGCTGCTTCTACATGCACTTTTAAGCAAGGAAAGAACAATTTCTTTCAATCCAACACAGTTCTTTTTAGCAGTTAAAAACAGTTTCTCTTTTCTCATTTTAGGTGAGATGAACATTCCTCAAATGAAACTGTCATTACCCAAGAAACCTAGAAAAACTATAAATTACTGTGTCCTTTATTTGATATGAAACACATGATGCCAAAAATCACCCAAAAAACAACTGAATTGCAAACACACCTGAACTCCTCCAGCTAGAACAAGAGCAACTGCCATCTTGACAACATATAGTCCATACACCTGGGGGCATAAACTTGCCAATATTTGGTTCCGTGCAGTCAATGGACAGCTCTGATGTTTCTTCCAAAATTCCAGTATTTCTTCTTTCTGCAAACACACACATACAAATCAAAGTTACATGAAACCATTTAAATTCAAAATTTTATCATTTTAAAGCCTAGATTCTACAGACATGCAGGGTCTCTATGCTGTTTGTTTAGCATGTAGCAAAATACAAAAAGCAACATTTTTATTACTTTACTTTCAATTGTTTTCACTAATTATGAAGACTGATCATTTCCCTGGATTCACTCAAAATATGTGGTCTCCACTTCGTTTTTGCCTAATGAATGACTACATAATTGGCTGAAATATCTGTCACTAGTATTTTGATCATCGAGCCATCTACAGCTTCCCGTAGTGTACTCATAAATCTGTTTGACAGACTTAAGTCTTAGAAATGCTTAGAATGTCTTCACAATATAAACTGATCCCTTCTCTTCTAATAATCACATTCTCTGCATCCTATCGAATAATTTAATTTACCACTTAATCATTATAAGCTCTTGTATAACGCTGATAACAAAGCCACAATTCTTTTTCTTACCAGTTCCTGAGTGATCATGACACGACTCCGCTGCTCGTTAGTGACCAAAACATGGTTAGCTCGCAGTACTGTCTCAATGTCACACTTTGTCTCCTCTGCTAAAGGTCTCCACCGCTGGCACACTTTACCACTGTATTGCAAAAAAACAATACCCCCCCCCCCCCCAAAAAAAAAAACAAACAAACAAAAAACTAGTAAACTCACATAATGCCACAAGTGGTCACTATACTACCTTTTAATAACATGTAAAAATATAACCATAATAAATGTCATATTTTCTAGAGATTTATTCAAAAATCTGAAACAGATTACTGTAGGTTATCATAAGTTAAAATAATTTTTAAATGTGTTTAGGATGCATGTGCCTAATAGGTATTAGAAAATATGTGAAAAAACCAGTTTCAATTTAAAATGCAGCTACATTTATAGAAGCGAACAATCTAAATAATTAGTGCAAACTCTCATGAGGCAAATAAGCCTTGTTACAAATCACAAAATAAAACATGTAAGTCATACTTCAGGTTGGTAAAAATTCTATGGTTATTATATTTGCCTTTAAGATTTTTTTTAAGCAAATGACCAGACAGTTTAGTGCTGAAAAAAGGACCAAAAGACCATTTTGACTAATAAATGAATATATTTTGAGCAGCAAAAATGAAGAAAAATTAATTACACATTTTAAAGGAAATTTTCAGAAAATAATGAACCAAATTCACCAAATAGTGACATCATCTCCAGCCTTGCAGCAGTCCACTAGGTCATCCTCCAGAATGACCCACATTGACCGAGGAATGCTACCCACTGACAATCTCTGAACTTGCTCTTGAATCTTAATTTCTTGATAATTGCGACAACTCACGGGACCTGCACCTGTCGTTTTACACAAAGTGAGCTTAGAATAAAATACATCAGGCACAGCAGTACAAATCTGACATTTTGCTCTGTAAGCATTTGAAGGTGAAAAAGCTAACTTATTAGCCTGTTCTAATAAACAGTTAAGCAAACACAGCTGTTATTAGCTAGCAAAATATTAATACAAGCAGAAAAATGTTACACAGTAATAATAAACAATAAATAGCACCTTTTTCATTCAATGACTGAAAGCTCGTTGAATTGCAGACTTCATTGGAGCATTTAGAAGGCTTGGCAATTGTGTAAAACTGCTCTAGTTCTGCCTGATGATTTAAATTTTTAATAAATATTCAGATAACACATTTACAGATTGAGATTATACATTACAATGCAAAGTATAGATTGAGAAACAAATAAACATCATTTGGAAGAAATGAAACTGATTCACACTAAACATGTCAGGGAAACAGGTTCCCAAGTTGTGTTTTTTAAACAGAATGATATTAAGTCTACTTTATACACACACACACCTTGTATTATTCTGTATAATAGTGGTTCTCAAAAGTATTTCGGACCACGAACCACTTTACTAAAGTAAACAAATATGGCAGACCATCAAGGCCTAAAAACACTCTGTACCGTGAATTTCAAATTTAAATTATTCCACTATAATTCAAAGCTAAATTAACTTCTTGTGACAGTAATATAGTAATCTAATATTACAGATTTCGCAAAGTACACATAACAATCAAAAATAAGGAAGTGCACTGCGTACTAAGGGTAATGGATGACATAAAGACTTAGTTGGAAAGCAAGCGTTTCATGCAAGTGAACAGTTGGACATCGATAAAATTAAAACTTGTGTGAAATCAGTACTGGACTAATTAGTGCATCTGGCAATTTAAACATCACTTTGCTGACATATGATGACTGTCAGTCGCGGACCACCTGACTAATGTGTACGGCCCAGAAGTGGTAAGCGGACCACATTTTGAGAACCACTGCTGTATAACACTGCAAAATTTATACATTTGTCGTCTTTCTACACCTATTAAGATAAATATTTTTTTACTGGTAAAATCAGCTGTTCAAATATTTTACATCACTTTTTGCCATACCTGCACAGTAAGGACATTTCTGCATTTGGTGCATAGATAATCTTTTTTATATTCCAACATCTTCACAACTGTTGTTCGAATGACTGTGCCTAGTGAAAAAAAACGTTTTTTTGATTACACCCACAGGTAGGAGGAAAAAATCCTTTTGCAGTCCCCTAGAAATCAAGCATTGCTTTCTAAAACCAATCTTCAACATTACCATTGCTACAATTGTACAAACAATCCTGCTTGTCTTCAACTTGAGTATTAAATCCCTAAAAGCCATGAAAAATTGCTTGATAAATCATCACTCAAGTGCACTCTCTCATCCAAAGATGCCTTTTCAAAACACATGGTAACATTACTGGTTAGTGTTACAGTTGCTATGGCTATTGATATATATTACATCGATTGACAACTTTTAATCCATGAAAATGACTGCTGTCATTTGCCTCATGTGAAGGCTGATTGTTCACTGGTCATCATTTTAGCCTTCTGATGTTTTTGAAGTCTTTATTTCTAGTATTTCTATGGCTAAACTGATGATTGAGAATTCACTAACCCACTATGCCACAGGAAAAACTTTCAAATATGATTATGCATAAAAAAAACAAGAATACCCCAAAACTAGAGCAAGTAGGATACAGATGATTACATGTACTAACCAGTCACAGATAAGAAGCTGTTGACATCAGCAGTTCGTGGCAATGTGGTTCGTGTTAGCTCAGGACACACAGGAAGTGCCATGATTCTAGCATGCACATTGTGCTTAACAGTCTGAAATTTAAGTGACAGTGAGTGCAAATAAAGAACCAAACCTTTATTTCTGTTTATAACTCTTATCCTCCCACTTGCTTTATGCTTTATCCACATCACTATTAGCACACTGCTACTAGAAACTAGTGTATGATGTGTATATAATGCATAGATGGTAAACAAGGAATGTTCAAGTCAAAGTTATGAATCACTTAGCATTACAGTGCTGAAACTTTTCCCCCTATTTTTTTTTTCGGGGGTTGGGGGGGGGCGGGAAGGTAGAGTGGGTGAGGGGAATGAAAGACTTACCAGTTGATATTTTTCACTGCATTGTCCCTTTAGCATCTGATCCTGTGCAGACACTATAGCTTGATCAAATAGTTCCAGCATGTGAGATGGCTTTCCCAGCAAGATATTGCAGAATTCCATGTTACTTTCAAACAAGGTAAGCGCACTGTTCAAGAAATGGTACATTAAGCTATAACTTATTGTTAATGTAAACATTTCTAATTCCATTATTAACATACTGTCAGAACTAAAAACGTCTTAAATTTTGTTTTTCTCTAATAATACTAATAAATATGTATCTGTGTGCATGCATGCATTTGTCAAAAACAAATTAGTGAAAAGGTAAGAATTTTTTCCTTCTTTATAAAATGTCTTCTCATGCAATGACATTTTAATTAATTTAAGAAAAAAGTTTCTCCAAACTGCTATAAATTTTTAAAAGATAGAAGAACGAAATAATAGTGAGTTCATATCTGCTCACTCAAAATAATATCTTACTCAACAGTGATGGAATAATGATCATTGTCATCATCCCTCTGCAATATTTCCTCTAGCCCATGTTCGTGGTGGCTGAGGAGGTAAGTTTTCAAACGTTCTGAAATTAAGAAAAATTGGATTATAACTTCTCTTGCTTTATTGATGTTTGTCTCTTTTTTACTCCTGTTTCCAGTATAAATTATAACATTAACAGGTTCAGATCATACAGCTTGTGAGCTGAGTATAGTAGTAATAGCTATTTTCTAATTAAAGGGTGATTATACGGTCCTTGGGCGTAATAGTCTTATCCGTAAGTTTGTGGTCACTAGTAGTGTCTTCATGGCTCACTGACTCAGTATTGTACTTCAGTAGGTACATTTGTTTCACGAATGTTTGGCATCACAGGCGTGTACCACTCTACGTGCGCGTCTCACACGGCTGCTCTAGTAAAGCTACTGTCTTTTCACACAGCCCGCTCTGTTTTTAACGACATCAAATGAAGCATACAAATGCATTCTATCGCAAGATTACCTTTAATATCATTATCTTTTTTTGATGAAAGCTTTGCGGGTGAAGCCATGCCAACATGTACTAATGCATAATTTACTTTACTTTCTGAAAACAAAACTCGCGCTTCCCGCACAGCGTCCTTCACCTTCGCTTTTACGTCATCGTCTCGCGAGAATTTTAAAATGGCGACTACGTGGCAGACGCTAAGTTGGGAAAGTTTGTATGTGCTGCGGCTAGGCGGTGTATCTTTTTGATTAATGCACTTTTCTTGGTATAGGCTAAATTATTCAAAATGAGGACGGTGTTTATGGTGGCTGAGAAGCCTTCTCTGGCCCAGTCGCTGGCGAAAATTCTTTCAAATGGGCAAATGACTTCTCGAAAAGGAATGAACGGTGCATGCTCTGTACACGAATACACCGGCCGTTTCAACAGCGAAGGCGTTCGATTCAAAATGACATCAGTCTGTGGACACGTTATGGGAGTGGATTTCCTTGGAAAATACAACAACTGGGACAAAGTTGATCCTGTGAGTCACAGATTTTTGTAATTAAAATGTCTCTATCCTGGTGAGATGAGGTCTTCAACGTGTGCACATGAACTAATGAAGACCCTTAACGACTAACGTGATAACATGAAACTCGAAAAAGCTAGAAGTAAAAATATCTTTATAATGACGAATCCACCATTTTGATGTTGCTTACATTTTTAAATGTCATTAGGTGACATAATTGAGATTATACAATCAGTTTTGCATTAAGCATAATTTCACCAGTTACAATGTACACTTGTTATATGCGTTTACAGGTAGAACTTTTCACAGCTCCAATTCAGAAGAAAGAGGCAAATGAAAAACTAAGGATGCCTGCTTTTCTTGCCAAAGAGGTATGAAAAAGTCAAAATTTTCATCCCCTATCCAAAATATCTAGAATTGGTTTGTTTGATGTGGAAAGAGCTTTCACCCACTTGTTATGTAACACCATGTAAGAATAGATGACGAGTGGGGAGAAAACCAGTTTACCTGGAGAAACACTTGACAGCCAGCCTTGTAAACTGGAGCCACAAGATAACTGTAATTGGACTGATCTGATTCATATTTGCTAAAAAAAAAAAAAAAATAAAAAAAAAAAAAAAAAAATAATCACCGTAGCCAATCACTTACAACTCATAAAAAAGTATCATCAGTCAGTCCATTCCTCATAGGGACAGGGAAAAGGATGGAAGTTCTCAAGAAACATTTTAAACTAATTTAAATTCTGTATCTTATGTTGTTTTTTTTTTTGTTTTTCTTCTATGCACCCACACGTAACTAACCTTTCAGCTCACAAAAGACTGTTTATCTTTAAAGAGTGTTCTCTTTGGTATGCTGTTTAGCTCCAAATCAGATGGCTGTGCTGTTTCATCTGTGTAATTCACAGTTTCATTATACATCATATACAACTTAATGGATCTGCTTTGTACCTGAAAATAAGGTGCAATTTTTGAATTTTGTTTGGGACAGAGTAGAGGGAACATAGTTCTGCCAGCAGCACATGCTGTCCTAACCAAGTGCTTCTGCTACATTTGTAACATAGTGTTGATGCTCTGAAACATCACATTTATTAGCGCTGCCTGTTGGGAATTTGCGGAAATTATATTATTTGTACCCAGATTCATATACTTAAGTGACGGATATCGAGCTAGAGTCTTGTTTTCATTGACTTAAAATGTATTGCATCATGATTAGGTCTATAAACTTAGTGAAATAACTGTAATAAATTCCTATCTCTATAGTCGAATGAAACAAAACTTGCAGACCTGTCTTTATTGAAGTTCTGGTCAATAAAAAAATGATTATTACATTGATTAGAACTTTGCCTTAAATTTGAAGTTGCTATTTGCCAGATTTGCTTTTATTCTTAGGCTTCAGGAGCAGATTACCTAGTTTTATGGCTAGATTGTGACAAGGAAGGAGAGAATATATGCTTTGAAGTTATTGATGCTGTGCAGCATGTCATGAACAGAGTCACTGGAAAGGTATGCCTTTTCTATTTTTAAGGGAAACACCTCTTTATTGGCATCAATATAATGTCAAATTGTGACATCATTCTGCAGGATTACCATGCAGATTATTGTTATTGCAAATTATTGTTCTTCTTTATGTTATGTTAAATCTGTGCTGATTGAGTAATCAAGACATTGCTTTAGATGATACAGGTCTTATTGTCTTCTTATGTAATTTGTGAAAAAGTTTGTGTGCGTACGTTTGAAAATCTGCTTGCTTTGCCAAGATTTTGTCATATGTTGTGAGCTTTCTGCTATATCGGATCTAAACAGGCACCAAAGAGATCTTTATGAAAATAAAATGCAAAGATTTTCCTGTCAATCATTTTCTCTCACATGTCTTTCATTGTCATGTGCAGCAAGTTTACCGTGCCAAGTTCAGTGCAATTACAGAGTCTGAAATAAAGGCAGCGATGCAGAACCTTGGAACACCAAACAAGAATGAGGCTTTGTCAGTGGATGCTCGACAAGAACTTGATTTGCGCATAGGGTGTGCCTTTACACGCTACCAGACCAAGTTTTTTCAGGTTAATTAACAAACAAATTTAGGTTCTCATGAGCTAAATATAAATTTTTTTTCTTGGATCCCTATTTGGCATGAGATGATTAATTTATTAGGTGGCTATCTTAACCTTTATAGCACGATGAGCCACAATTGTGGCTTGCTGAGGAAGCATGGGGAAGGTAATTTTCACTACTTTCATTGCAAAGTTCAATCTTTCTCCTTTCCAAAAATGTTTTAAATGCCTGTTGTTTTCAGGGTAAATATGGTGACCTAGATAGCACGCTGATCTCCTATGGTCCTTGTCAGACCCCAACTCTGGGTTTCTGTGTGGAACGCCATGACAAGATCCAGTCATTCAAACCTGAACCATATTGGGTCATTAACACCCAGGTATTTTCTTTATTACATAAATCATCACTTTACACATCATTCAAAGTTAATTTGGGTTTGTTTTGTTTTGTTTGGAGCACAGCAGTAACTGTGATGCAATTTATTGCCTTTTTTTAAAATTCTGGGCAAACATCTTCTGAAACGTGTCATTAAACTATGAATCTTTACATTATATTTATGGTGAGAACAGCGGCCCTATGCTACTTGAGGAGTAACAAGGAATAAACTAAAACTGCTAAAACTATGGTAAAACTATCTGTGATGCCAATTCCTGTACTTTGATTTTTAGGTCCATCTGCCTGATGGCAAAAGCTTGAAACTTGACTGGGAAAGGGTGCGTGTGTTTGACAAGGAGGTGGCTCAGATGTTCGTCAATCTCATTAAATCTGGCGACAAGGCATGGTGAGTGTTGAAATAAGCTGTAGACTATATTACAAAATAGAAATGCAAGTCACAACTCACTGACAAAGCAAAGCATCAGATTGTGGTTCTCTCAAGTGACATGAGTTCTTTGGTCATGAGCTGATGCTTTTTTTTAGCAGATTGCAGCTGTAGCAATGATGGTGGTGATAATAGAGGTTGAGTGAATGGTGGGGAAACCTTATGTGTTTGTGATACTGATGCAATTCACGCTGTTTCCTTTTTTCCTCTTCCAGTGTCTTGGAGACTGTACAGAAGAAAGGAGAAAAAGCAAAGCCTCTTGCACTAAACACTGTAGAGATGCTTAGAGTTGGAAGTGCAGGATTGGGTATGCATATCACATGCTTAGATCCCTTTGTTTCTGATCATTTGAGCATGTCTTAAACGATGAATGAAAGCATGTTCTTGTCTTCATATGCTTTGATGTTTATTAGTACTTACATATTTTAGTTCCCATATTCCATGACGCCCTTTAATATAAAAATCATATATGTTAAAGTGACAAAAAAGGCTTCAAACTGCATAAGAAAGAGAAAGTAATGAAAGAAAAGTAAAATAGTATCAGTAATTGTTTCTATTTAAAAAATAAGTTTTGTTAATTTTTGTGTAAAATAGATGTGAAAATGCTTATAATTTATTATAGAACAGATTTGATTTGGTAGGAGTTATAGAACAGCAAATGATATAAAGACAGAAAAACGTCAGTATGTTTGTTGTAATAATGCAGGGATGAGTCCTCACCATACAATGCAGATAGCAGAAAAACTCTATACCCAAGGTTACATCAGCTACCCTAGAACAGAGACCAATTCTTATCCAGACAGTTTTGACTTAAGGTGAGAACAACATTACATGTGCTAGATTCTTAACCAATTTTTGCTTGAAAGAAATAAAAATATCTGAAAATTTGAGCAATGCTTTGAAGTGTCTTGCTCAGTGTATTTGATGCAGGCTGGAAAAAATATTAAAGAAATAACCTTGGTCTTGTCTTAGTCTATCAGTTGTTTTACTATTTGTGTTTTCATTGCTTAGTTTTAAAAACTACAGTGACTGAGATTTTCCCATATTGCATCATAAATGATGTTAAGAGTTAGGGTTAGGGTTAACCGGGTTTTAAAAACTGGACTTATAGTAGTCCATGGTATTATAGCTGAAATATGAAGAAATGCTCATAGATTGTGAGAAATGCATAAAATATCTAAAAGGAATTCAATGGTTTCAATGTAAAAAATATTAACAAGCCGGTTTCTTCCTTTTGAAAGATATATTTCTTACCCCCACCCTACCCCTCTGTCTCTCTCTTGCAGAGGAACGCTGAAGCAGCAGGCAGATCATCCTGACTGGGGGCCTTATGTCCAGCGCCTTTTACAGACTGGCATCCAAAAACCTAAGTAAATTATTGAAGTTTTCACATTTCTTAGATGGTTCACAATGATCATAAATTCCTGCATGTGTAAAGTAGCCGCTTTTTAGTTTTGTTTTTTTTTTCTTTCATGAATTGAAGAAGAAAATCAAACTTGATTAGAGGCTATATCAAAGTATGAGTTGCTTACAGCTTGGAGAAGCTTTTATAGTAGGTGGGTCTTGATGTTGCTAGTTGTTAATGATGGTGGTGGTGATGATGATGACCCTGTCAACCTACTAGTCATCATCATTTATACACACAAATTCAAAATGTAATCAGATGAAAATGCAGCACCACATGAAGGCTAAAAAGCATGATAAACAACAGCCATACTGCCTCACTTAAGCTACATTTGCCTTGTAGAACAAACTAGGTATTTCTTGATAGCTGTGTAAAACTATGCAGTAGCATATTCTCCAGATGACCACACAAGAGTTATGTTGGTATCATTCAATGTAGGCGATTCCATCTTCAGTGCATGTCTGCAGAAGCATTTAGTTTTTTTTTTATAGCTGATAGTAGCTTACAATTGCCGTGGTAAAGAGAGAAGTGATATTACACCAGGGCTATCTTGCAGTCCATGCATACAAAACGAAGAAACTTGACAAAGAGTGAAAACAGTCCATGCGCAGGATTACTATGAAGATCACAACCAAGATCTCAGTTCAAACCACGGACACTAAAAAGCAAACTAAACTCATTTAAATACACAGAACTCAGCCTCCTCAAGCCAGTAAGGATTTTGTGGAAGATAAATACAGCATAAGAAGTTTATCGTAGGATTGTCATCAATGTTGATGACCGCTAGGTTGCTAGGGAAACGTTTTCCCTGAAGACCAGTACTGGTGAGCCAGCTCATGTGATGATCACCTAGTACTAGTCAAGAAATGATGATGGACTTGTACTATTGTAGTGTATCTGCCCTCATCAACCTTAGATCAAAGTTGTTGACATCACCTTTATCATTTGTTTTGTAGGAAAGGACAGGATGCTGGTGACCACCCACCTATTACCCCTATGCGCTGCGCTCGGGAGACAGAGTTTGATCACGACAGCTGGCGCCTGTACGACTACATAACACGTCACTTTATAGCAACAGTAAGCAGTTTTAACTTATTGTCATACTGGCATGTTACCTGTAGAGTGTCAAGGTTTTCACATGTTGTAAAACTTTTATAAGCTGCAGCACAGGTCTACTGTGAGCTTTGAATAGCTTATTGGTTTTAGTTTGATAATATTTTGTAGTATCCTGTCAAATATAGTTGTGTTCAGTTTGTATTTAGCAAGAGAGCTTAGTGACATTAAACACTATATTGCTTCTGCCGTAAGAAAGTTGATTTCCTTGTACAAAATCATCTAAAATCATCTGTTTCTGGGAAAGCATAAAAGAAAGTGAGAAATAGATGATTTAGCTGCATTTTTCTATTGTATCATATTCAAATAAACGAAAGTAAAATGCTAGGCCTGTTGTGGCCGTAGCCTCAAATTTTGGGAGATATATTTTAAAAGTTTTAAATTATTTGTTCCTTAGCACACTTTTTAATTCTTTCTCTGGATTTCAGCTCAGTCCCAACTGTCAGTATCTGCAGACAACAATATATTTTGAGATTGGCCCTGAGAAGTTTTCCTGCACAGGCAAAGTTTTGCAAGAGGCAGGGTTTACAGAGATCATGCCCTGGCTTGCACTGGGAGCTGATGAAGAAATTCCACTCTTGAAACAAAACACGCTCCTCAGTGTGGAGGAGGTGAGTCAGGCTGTGTGCATGTGCATATGAAGGAGGTGAACAAATCCTCTCTAAATTTTGCTGACATGGTTAGGCATTTGTCGTGCTTTGTTTTATACAATCTCTTACTGAAAACAAGAAATTGACAGTTATTATTTTGATTTCTTTATTCAATATTTATAATGTTACTCATAATTCATTTTGAACTTTTTATAACTGATCAGTAGGAAAAAACTTACGATGTTTAATCTTTTTTTTTAAAAGGTCAGGTTAGTTGAAAAACAGACTTCACCTCCAGATTATCTGACAGAGAGTGAGTTGATTTCATTGATGGAGAAGCATGGAATTGGCACAGATGCTAGCATTCCTGTACACATCAACAACATCTGTGAACGAAACTATGTCAGCATCATAAGTGGGAGGCGTCTTCAGCCAACTCCTTTAGGCATTGTCTTGGTACATGGTTATCAAAAGGTGAGACTGTCCATGTAAGGTTACTTCAAATCCTGCAGTAAATTAAAAAAAAAATAACAAAGAAACCCCACTTATAACTCTTTAAGTGTCATTAAAGGTGTCTGTATTATGATGTTGATAATACTTGCTTGTTTCTCACGTCAATACATAGATAAATCTCATTTGGTCATCAGATTGATGCAGACTTGGTCCTTCCCACCATGCGATCTGCTGTTGAACAGCAGCTGAACCTGATTGCCCAAGGCCGTGCCAACTTTCATGAAGTGAAGCAGCACACTCTGGACATTTTCCACCTCAAGTTTCGCTATTTTGTGCAGCACATTAATGCAATGGATGAACTGTTTGAAGTTACCTTCTCATCCCTTGCTAGCAGTGGTCGACCAATATCACGGTATCTTCTTCCTTATTTTTCTATTCCCTTCCTTCATTTCCTTTCCTCAATCTTATGCTTTTTCTTTCTTTGCTTTATTGTATATTGCATAAAAATGTAGTCTTGAAACCATTGTCAGCTTGGATTCTACGGTTGGATCATATGTGATTATTTCCTAAAGGCTCATTCTAACAAGCTTTACAAAGCTAATGTTTTGTCAAATGCAGACTGTTATTCAGCGCTTGGAGCAGGACGGTTATAGTGATGGTGATAGTAGCTGTGATGTTGGTGGCGTCATTTTCAGGTGTGGTAAGTGTCGACGTTACATGAAGCTTGTCGAGGCCAAACCTGCTCGCCTGTATTGTTCCACCTGTGATACAACATACAGTCTGCCACAGAATGGCAACATCAAGCTCTATAAAGAACTACGCTGTCCACTCGATGAATTTGAACTCTTACTCTGGACAACAGGTGCCAAAGGCAAGGTGAGGGATTTGTGCAGGAACAGTTCAGTTTGTCTTGAAACACAGCCTTACGTTAATCTTACAAGAATTTTCTGTGATTTCTCAAAATTGTATAACTGCAACCTATTTATGCTGCAAAGGATATTTCATAAAGACTTCCTGGAAAGTACATCTTTGGCAAGCGAAGTTATGTCCCCAGTGGAAGTAGATCGTGAGATACACGAGCCCATGCAAAAGCACTTAAATGTATTTAGCAGATGAGTTCTGACACACGTCTTGAAAAGGTACTTGTCTTTTCAGTCTTACCCACTGTGCCCCTACTGCTACAGCAATCCTCCCTTCAAAGAGATGAGGAAGGGAATGGGGTGCAATGAGTGCACACATCCTACCTGTCCTCACGCATACTCACAGAATGGTGTGTCAGAATGTGTAGAGTGCGACAGGGGCATTCTCGTTCTTGACCAGACGTCAGCTCCAAAATGGAAAATGGCATGTAATAAGTGAGTAAATACATTTCTTTGTCATCATATTAAAACATGCCATGTAATAAGGGAGTAATGACTTTATTTGTCATATTGGCATTGTTGATATTACACCTTAGTAACTCAGCGTTTTTCTTTTTTTTTTGCTTATGGACACAGTACAATTTTCAGACTTTTTCATCTTTTCTGTTCAGGTGCAATGTTGTGATTCATTTCTTTGAGAATGCCCTGAAAGTCACGGTGAGAGAGGAGGCGTGTGATGAGTGTGGTGCCAGTCAAGTAGAGGTTGGCTTCAAGGTAATTCTTATTATTAACATCATTACATGTTATTTACACAACCTTACTCTAAAGCAGATGATCACTTTTTATTTCCATTCACATGTTTGATTCTAAAAATTGAAGTATTAGGAGAATAGCTTTATATCACTAGACTTTTTTGTGTATTTATTCACTTTGGATAAATATCTCCACATTACATCACGTTTCTCCAAATGTATAACAGGTGTGTCATTGAGAGCCACGTACAATACCTGTCAGTTACAAATCAGTGTTTACTCATGTCACAGCAAGGAAAGTCGCCATTACCAGATGAGAAAGAAGAGCACACTGGCTGCTGTTTCTGTGATCCAGTGTTTAAACCGCTGATGGAGAAACACCATGCAATCAACCGTCTACCTCAGAGAGGGCGGGGCAGGGGAGGGAAGAATAGAGGAGGAGGGCGTGGTCGACCTCGTGGTCGGGGAAGAGCTAAGCCCAAAGACAAGATGGCCCAGCTAGCAGCATACTTTGTCTAAACTGTTGCTTCAGGTGTTCTCGCACTTCGTTTTCATAAGAGAGAACAAACAGCTTGTCACTGCCATTTTTCTGAGTAGTATATTGTTGAAAGTTGTGCATGTTGATGGCAGATTATGATGCATTGCTGTAAGAGTAAAAATGAATTTTTTTCCACGTGTTCATGGTACTTCAGGACAATAGCACTGTCATGCAAGACATCCACCTTTTATCAGCTGATGAGATAGAACTAGTTTGTCAAAACATATGCTTGGAAGTTTTTTTTAAAGATGTATACGTAGTTCATGAAGTTTTTTTTAAGGTTCATTGAAAAGTATATTTGCATTTATGTGATTGTGTGTGTGTGTGTGAGAGAGAGAGAAAAAGATGTTTTTGTTGCCTGCATCCACTCATTTAAATGTTTCTTCGTAAAAGAATGTATACCCACCTCATTCTTCCTCGCTCCATCAGAATGGAAGGATCTTTCCCACCTCCATTTTTATGAGCCAAGTACATTACTTAAAACCCTGTACATTTTAAAAAACCTATAAAATATTTATTTGATGGCAGGTCACAGGTGCATACATTTCTATTCAAGTCATTAAACAGCAAAATTATAAGAATTTTCCAGCATTTAAATTGAAAGAAACTGTATTAATAAATCACTAAGGAGAACAAAGGAAACATATTTTTGAGATGTAAACAAGCCTACTACTCTTCTGATCACAGCCTGCAAAACGGCAAGCACAATTTAAATATAACTCACGAGAGTTAGAATGTCATTTATGATCACAAATGTTTCTTCCCATTGAGTTTTTTGTTTCGTTTTGTTTATCTGTATTGATGTAAGCATCAAACTTTATACTCATGCTGACTACAATCGAGAAATCTGTCTCTGTCCTATAAAGTGGTTTTAACGGTTTTGCACAGTAGAATATGTTATTTTTCTATCTACGCTATGGTCACAAATTATGCATGAAACACAATATGTGAGCAAGTAGAAGTAGAAAATAAAATCTTTTATACCTGATAGACTTGCAGGTGTTTGTTTTTGTTGTAATTTTGATTGAAAAATAATAAGAAGTATCTTTTCTCATATTTTCTGCTTTTTGTAGCGTTATTTCTTACTGGAAATATGATCATTGTGATGTGCCTTTTATGTTTTGCAAGATTTGCTGATTCCTGAAGGCTTTTGATGCTTGGCACGAAAAGAAGAAAAAGTTTTTATAGTCTCGGTCATTCCGTCATATATAAGTCAAAAGCAAATTTACTGTTTAAAAATAATTTTAATCAACAATGAAAATCCTCAATTTTCCTTTTTAAAGTTGTGCATAACTTGAACTGTTTATATGGTGTCATTGATAAATGAATTTTCTTGAAAGTGGATTTCTAAGTCGTTTGTTTTGCAGTTCTTAAGAAAATTCATTTGTTACAAGCAGAAAAGACCATAAGGTGCACCTCAGTAGTAACACTGAGACAATAGATTATTGCTTCTGCATACAAGAACTGAGGTGCACATGTTTGACTGTTCAAAATGAGACATTTAAGTTCTAGGTGGTTGAATGAGTGCAGGGACGCTGTAACGCCCACCAAACATCTACGCCAGGGGGTCTGTCTTACGCTTAGTTCAAGGGAGGAAACGTCTTATCCGACACTGAACAGTCGAAGACAGTTTATTTCCCTGTGAATACTTCCGTTCTTCAGACTTCGACTACCGTGCGGTAAAAAGCAAAAAACAAAAAACAAAAACAAAAACTAAAAACAGAAAAACTACCCCAGACGCCATAAAGAGATTGACTTATTTCATACTTTGCCCTAATGCAACATATTCCTAAACGAAATGACAAAATATGCACGAGATTTAAATATTACCGAATTAGAATAACGTCTTATAAACAACACTACATCATATAGAATACAGGCATATTACTCCGCTATTTTGGTGATTGAAATGGTACTACTTAGGTCAAAAGGTTGTGGGGGGAACCGTCCTATTGCACCCCATCACCACCTAACGTCTTTCCTTTGGGTTGGGAACCTCTGCTACAGTCAGGCTGTGCGAATGCTGTGAGAGATTTCGGTTCCTCTCCAGACGAATAATGTCTTTCTTTTGTCGAATAAAGCTCAAGTCGTGTGTGCAAGTTCAGCGCAGAGCTTCAGAATATAATTTTAAAAAATTTAAATCCTGTCAGGCAATAAGGCACAAAGGGGACTACAAAATTACAAAATGTAATCTGATGTTACATGCATACACTTTCTCACAATCATTCAAAACACTTTCATGGCGATTCCATTACAACAGTCGCGAATAGAGCTCAGCCTACACTGGATATTCGGTTAATTCGCGTTGTAAAGAGGTTGCACGGTGCTGGGTCCAAGTCTTGGCAGTGGCTACAGAGAGTAAAATATATAGACAGCAAGAATAAACAGGATCGAACGAACTAATACAACGGTCTGCAACAATGTCAGTAATAACGATAATTGGTTTCTCGGGTTAAAATGTTCTTGTAATTATACACAGCACAACAATTCTGAAGTAGTTACAAGCATCTGCTTTCCTGTAAATACAAGAAGTAAAAAAACAAACAAAAACTAACTGCACTACCTACACCCGCGGGCTCGTTCCACTGGCCATTGTGTGGACATTGAACATGTATGGACATTGAACATGATCGAAAGTATTTCGAACTGCGCACACACCTTAGTGTGCCCGGGAAACTGTTTTATTCTGTTGTTACATCGCCAGTGTATTTAAAGTTGCGCCAAAAGAAAGAAAAACCTCCATACCCAGCGACAATAAACTCACGAATAACAACATTCAGGGGGAAGGAATTGATATGTTGCTGAAAGCAAGTGTTGTTTGTGGTCACCAATTGTTCTTTGAAGGACCCACGGCAGTGGCGACACCGATCGCTCGGGAATACCTGTCTCTTGCTTACAGCGCGTAAACAGATCTCTTGAAACAATTTAAACTTTTTATTTATATTCTTTTTTTTTTTTTGAAAGGGGGTGTCTGAGTAGTCTTCCATTCTGCTGACCTTGGGATATTGAACGACCGACGACTGATTTGCGGGTTTCGATCCTGGACTCACATAGAGTTTTGCCTACCCATACTTAATTGTCTTTATTTGTCAATATTTGTCTTCCGTTTTTTGTTGTTTTTTGTTGTTTTTTTTTGTTTTTTGTTGTTTTTTTTTTTTTTGCTGTCTTCGACTGTATCCAAACTGTTTTAGGTGTTATTAAACAGTTGATATCCTTGGATCTTCATTTTAAAGCCGTCGTTTTCAATAGTTCTTGTTGAAATTATGTGTATGGGTTACTTCACTGTCTTACCTTACAGGTGATCTTATAACCATGCAACATGAGCAATGGTTTCAAGCTGTGCATCATGACTCAGTGGACTCATGGACTCATCTTGGCTTTTAAAGTCAATAAAAGTGTAGGCAGACGTAGTTCAGAAGAAAGTTCAGTCCAGTTTTCATTGCAGGCGAAAGACCGGTTCTGGTTTTTACTGTAGACACTCATCTACGTGCCTGACCTACCTGTTCACGGAACGAACAGTGTGAAGCGGGCTTTAGCTGATGTCAGCGAAGACCTCCAGCCATTGATTGTGGCCTCGTCATGCTTTTTAAAGGGCCAGGGCCAAACTTTTCTGATGATGGAAAGTAAATACACTCCAGCCTGGCGTCCACACTTCACGTCGTTATTGTGCAGCTGCAGTTTCTCAGGGAACCACATGCAACCTGCTTCTTTTAAAGTATTACCTGCCACCCTGCCTTTCATCACAAACAAACAAAAAGTCATTGTGTGTGTGTGAGAGAGAGAGAGAACGATGACAAATTTTGTTCTAAGATTTCAAAATTTATTTTTCTTTGAAGGATCGACAGATTTTTGCGATTTAGGAGCTTGGGTGTCGCTATTACCTTTAGACCCATTCCAGGTATAGCCACCCATATAAAGGTAGAGGTCAGAGAAAGCACGGTCGATGTCTCGTAAACTAAAAGAAAAGCACGGAAACCGCGACATTTAATGTATGGTTGGCGTCCTTAGACCTCACAAGACTGTCACGTGATTGCTAGCGATGAAAGGTCATTTCTGGACCCTGCACCGCATGTGAAAAAAAAAAATTGTAGAGGGTAGGAGCAGACATGTACCCCGAATGTGGAGATCTTGAACACCCACAGCCGAAGAAATCATTGACAATCTGGTCCAAGATACAAGAGGGCGACCCTCGTCGATGCAATTCATCACCGCTGTATGTTAATTATTTAAACATTAATCTAATGTGAATGAAATAAATTTATGGGTACAATGTTAAAATCGTTTAGCTAGTCAAGGGGTCCTCCTTTTGCCCAGGAACACTACAGCCCCGGGGACAGACACCTCACTGAACACGATTGCTGTTTCAACATGTACGAGTCCTGTGTTTCCAGATTTATTTCCTGAAAGAGACCGAGACAATCGTGTACTGAGTGTTTGCGCATGTACCATGTAATTAACTGAGGTTTAGTCACCACAGAGAGAACACAGAATACTGTGGGGCAAGACAAACACATTAAGGATGCCAGCAGAAAGGTTTGGATGGGGTCAAGGATGCGGTAACAAAATCCCAACCTTGTTCATTTTCTGCAGATTTTATAGCCGTTTCCTGTGGCTGACAAACAGACAAATGTTGTCCTTCCAATCAAACCTCCATCACCGTATCATTAACCTTTGCGGCCTCCAGCTCCGAGCAGCTTCTGGCAGAGTAATGTTGTGCCGATGTAACAATGCAGGCCACCTCTCTCTCCTCCCCACCTCTCACACCCGAGGCCTTGACATGTTCACACTTCTGCTAGTATGGTATGGTCACATGGGTAGTCACGTGTGACAAATAATTAGAGACTTCGTAGCATATATGGGGAAGCGCCCATGTACCTACAATCGTGCCTGTGCAGATTGTTCCATGGAAAGATTTGTAGCCACCCTGTAGCCCCTGAGTAAGGAATACCAGGTCAGATGACCCCAGGAGGACGTTACAGAAGTTTTTTTTTTAATTGGATTTAAAACTGACCAATCAGTGATGGCGAAGTTTGACGATGCATGACGAGAAAGGCATACAAATATTACAAGGTAGCAAACTTCATCCTCATTTAAAATACATTTCCTACACTTTCCGATACAGGGGTGAGCGGGTGGGAGTGGGGTGGGCGCGTCACAGCACTGCTTCTTGGTCATCACTACATGGGAAGCAATCTACGGTCCTGGGTTGACCTCGTCTTGAAGTATCAGCTCTTGTCGTTCAGTTCGATGACTGCTCCGTGCAAGAAAGTATTTCCCCAACGTTTGGTGATTTTACAGAATCATTCGAAAACAATGTTGCGCCCTACTAAACATTTCAGATCATTAAATGACAATCTTCAAGAGCGTGTACACAGACTGTTCAATTTACTACCGAGCTTTTCATACGCACGTTATATTATTCGGCTTCTGGGACATTTTTTCTGTTGCTCAACACCAGCTATATTTCGCGAGGATCGTACTCGTCTCATTTCCTCTTTCACTGTCTTTCTTTCCTCAAGACTTTTAGTGGGGGATGTGTTTGCTGCTTTGCATGGGTATCGAACCCGATACTGAGAGATTGTCCCCGGCCTTGGATGCAGGTGTTCTGATCACTCACCATCCCGATGGAACAGAGCAGCACTCTAAACAGAAAATGAGGCAGGTGGTGGAAGAGTTGGTGGGGATGGGGATGAGGATGGGGAGAGTCGTCGCTGTTCTTGTCAGGTGTGCGCGCGCCGCTGGCGGAAATGCCCAAGACTCGCGGAGCGGATACCTGCGCGGCGCTATCTTTGATTTCTCTACTGTGCCCCCCGCCTCTACATCAAGACACGGAAGGCCCCCTCCTCTCCCCGGTGAGTGTCACGAACTAGGTCGCGAGGCTCGGGTCGAGAACAGTCAGGAACGAAGGTTTGTTTCCTAAACGTGCTTGAGTCTGGCAGCGCGTGAAGTTACAATGGCCGAGACGATCGCGAGGCTGCAGTCACTTGCTCCTGTAACCGACTGTGAGATCTCTGACGTTAGAGGTGCATATAGTGTTTCTAATTTATTTTAAGGTTTGTGAACGTAGAGCCATTAATCTGTATCCCCTGGATGGCTCGCATGCGATTTTTTCAATTAACTCTTAGAACGAGGCTATTCATACAGAAGCTTTTGGTTTTGAGGCTGGTGTGTACAAAGCTTCCGGTTTAGTCACATTCATGCTTTAGGCTCGCCGAGACTAGCAGCTGAGAACTTTGTAAGAGACCGAGAGTTTGTCTCAGCATACAGTCAGCCATCCACCTATACCCGACTGTGGTAGAACTATAGCGTCGTAAGTCCGAAAGTCGACATCATAGGTCCTACAGTCGTGAGAGCTGATGACGAATGTAGGGTCTGTGACATCATAGGTCCTACAGTCGTGAGAGTTGATGACTTTGCAGTTTCTACTAACGAATGTAGGGTCTGTAGCATCGCCGCTTTTGCGATCCTTGCCCGTTTAAGCCTCACCGCAGAGCAAGTCACTACACCATTACATGGTCATTACACCATTACATGGTCATTACATCATTACACTGTCCTTACACACACCTGGGCAGAGTGTCTATCCGCAGACAGTTGGATTACCACTCATGGCTTATATTCATATAGCACGTTTACCTAGCCTTTCCAGAACATGTGCATTGGTTAACCGGAGTTAGCGGCCTACATCTCGTATTCATTAGGTAGACCTACCAACATCTTTTTACTATTTGATATTGTATCCGAGATGTCCCACTTCCGATATCTTTTTCCTATCGGGTGTAAAGATTGTGATTGAATTTGTTCAACTGAAGCAAACACTTATTTTTCCAGGCTTAGCAAATAAACTGACCGATATAATGGTGCAGAACAGTTCGGTAAATACTCTTTCTTTCATTGAATTCATAATCTCAGACCGGCAGACGCCATAAAAACGAAACTGAACTTTGCAATTGATATGACCTTCTTCGATTTTCTCCTATGGTCATTTGTTTCCGAATGAAAATAACTTAATACTTTTGTCATCTAGTACTTGCTTGAGAAACATCATCTGATGGAAATGAACAATTTTGACCTTAAGCCAGTTGTTTCTCTGGCCACCGCGGCGTTGACTATCATCAAGGTACCTAGAAGGACGATCTTCAACAAGGTGTCATGGCGGGTCACATGACCAAACCAGATCAGCTTACACTGCTTGACTGTTGCAAATAGAGTTTTCTACTTTCCTATGAGTGCGGTAGCCCTGCTTCTAACAAAGTCATTGGCTTTATATTCTCTGTACAGAAGGTATATGGGACCGATGACTATAAGCCCTCGTCGGTACATAAGCTAAAGATCCCTTACTTCCAATCCATAGCTATAACGGGGCTTTCCAGGTATTCTAGCTACAAACTATGGGCAAATGTATAAATTTCTATACATATCTGCATACTCTATAGAGCAAGCTGTTGAATCTGTACTTGCAATGCCACATTGACTTTAGTACAAAAGCGCCGGAGGGTTACTACAATGACCCCACTATACATGGTGAAGGCCACGGAGACCCCGTCAGCGACCCCCTGACTCCGGCACCCTAGCATCTGGGGTCGATGATTAAAACCCAGAGGTAACAGTTATCTTTTTCCTACCCTGTCGTATCTCCTGGAGGCCAATCGTGTAATCGCCAGACCGCGCGGCAGTTGGGGTGGGCAAACACAAACAACATGGCAGATCAGATGCTGCGGAAACGAGGCAAATTGAACGTTTGTGTTCGACTCGGCGTGTTTGTGTTTGTTGAAGCCAATGTTGAGTTCAGTATGGAGGGCATTAGGACCGAAAATCACATGCTGTCGTCTGGGTGCGATGTCAACGATCAGACGTGAACGCGCATACCTTAATGTCATTGTGTTTGTGGACAGCTGTTGACAAGCTTTCAGTATTATCTTTTTTTTAAGTGTCCTTCGAAAGTTTAGGATCCATATCGAATGGCAGAGATTCTGCAAACAGATTCTGTTTCTCAAACACGGGTACATCAGCGTTGTGCTTTTGCGTGGGTAGTTAGGGGTCGGAGAGGAGGTAGGGTGGGAGGTGAAAAGGACGAGAAAGGATTCCTCTGTTGAGATGTAGATTAATGATTAGTGTTACAGATATTTAAAAATTTTTGTTTGCTTTATTAACTTTACAACTTTAAAGTTAAAAATAGTCATTATTAAAATTGCAAGTTGCTATGGATTACTCTTGTTTAACCGCTAGGCTTGGTCGAGTTGTCCGATGATCGAATCGACCGATACCCGTATTCAAACGAGGAGTTGAACGCAAAAAAAAAAAAAAAAAAAAAAAAAAAAAAAAAAA